>JAHTMQ010000377.1:0-530352 GCA_019327925.1 Leucocoprinus sp. KB1807203
CATACTCTGGTAAAGGGGGCAAAAGGGACTATTAGTCTGATACAAGCTAAATATATGGTACTAGGTCCCAATTGTATGTTAAAGAGTTTGTGGGTGTTAGTGTGAAGTTGTGAGGACTTAGAGCTTAACCAAGGTGATTGTTCAGGAAGAACTTAATAGAGTTCCTTGTTGAATTCTACTAGGTACTTATACAAATATTAAATGGTCTGTATACCTATCTCCCATAATCACATAACCCTTACTAAAAACTATCTATATCTTACATAATCCTTCCTACACTATTTATATCTTTCCTATGTTGTATTCTTGGATGTTTTCCATCAAGTTGATGAATGTCATGACTTGGCAAAACGACTAAGTCATTATTTTTCTTTTCTTTTCCTTTCTGGACTTACTACACAAGAATGGAGTGTGAGAAAGTATCATGTGACTAAGTATCACAAGAGTCACAGGGTTATGAGTCACAGTCAGGTGATGGCACATGACTAAGTCACATGGGAACTGTGGGGAGAAAGTATACAGACCATGTAGTAGTTGTATAAGTAGTATAGGAAATTTAATGGGAACTCCATCAAGTTCTCCTTGTCAACTCAGACTAGGAGTAGTTCTAAGACGTCTCAGTCTAAGTTCTTACAGTGGTATTATTAGTTACTGTTTTCTTGGTAAAAACCTTGTGCTGTGCTCTATTGTGAGTAGTATATGCAGAGGAGTGACAGTTACTTCTAGAAGGCCATCTAGAGTAGGGATCCTCTCCTTGAGGTGATAGTCTAACCCTATTATTAAGGCAGTAGTTAGTAGGGCAGTAGGCACCTGGCTGGATGAAGATCTTGTGCCCCAGCAGATATAGTTGTAATTAGCAAGAATCAATATTACTTCTGTACCCTTGCAGAGACGTAACACCATGTCTTTGCAACAATACAATTCATTAATGAGCAACTTGCTCAAACAAAGCATATCCTTACTGTCATTAAGGGCAAAATTAGAAGGAAAGAAAGAATGAGAATGTTGGAGTTGCAAAGGGTTAGGGCACCTGGCCCGAAATTGCAGGAATAAGGAAGAAAAGGAGAAGAGGGAACCGCTCTCCCAAAATAAATTTGAAGTGTTGTCAAGTAGGGTGATGCAGTGTGATATGAAGGAGGGGATGATAAGGAAGCAAGAGACAGTAAAAGTAGAATGTTTTAAGTATGGAGAGAAGGGACACAAGTGCAGAGAGTGTCCTCTTTGGAAAGGAGAAAAGAAGTTGCGAGTGGTAGAAGAGGTGGCATGTGTGGCCATGCTACAAAAGGCACAGCAAAAAGAGTAGAGGAGAAGTCCAGCACATGTCCTACGACGAAAAGCACAGGAGCTACTGTAGAAAGGGCATTCCAGATGAGGCATGCCTATTGGAGCTGGGGTGGTATACAAAGGAGGTGATAGTATTGTATGTGGAGTGTGAAAGGTATGGACGAAAAGGATGCCATGTAGAGGAGAATAGAGAACAGGGAGTGATTTCAGACAGGTAGAAGTGGTGTGGATGTCAGAAAAGGAAGGAGATAGAGGTGGCGCACCCCTAAAAGGGAAAGGCGCAGCAGAGCAGTGCATGGGCAGGAGCCCCAGAAGGCACAGCAAAAGAGGAGGGTAGGCAAAGGGAGGTCAGACGAACCTTCAAAATGCTAAGAGAAGTGTAGTTAAATATTAGAATAGAAAAGATAGACACTCATGAGGGTATTGCAGTAAAAGCGCTCTTGGATAGTGGCACAACAGGGATGTTCATGGATAAAAGGACAGCAGCGAAAACATAGGTTTATGCTGTAGAAACTAGAAAGACCTATAATGGTCAGAAATGTGGATGGAACAAACAACAGTAGAGGAGCCATTACACATCAGATAGAAGCAAATGTGTACTACAAGGGTCATGTAGAAAGAATAAGAATGGATATATATGACTTAGGAAAAACAGAAGTAATACTGGGAATACCATGGTTATAGGCATATAACCCGAAATCAATTGGGAAACTGGAGAAGTAAAAATGATGAGATGCCCATCTTTATGTAGTAGAACAAGACCAAGAGAAGTTGAGAAAGAAAAAAAGGGTAGCAACCCTAGAGGAAGAGAAAATTGTTAGATGGGCAATCGATGACAAGAAAGACTGGGGAAGAGAAGAGGAAATTGAAGAGGACTACAGGAAAATTGAAGAGTTGGTCCCAAGGAAATTCCTGAAATGGAAAAAAGTGTTTGGGAAAGTAGAGTCAGAAAAGAATGCCAACTAGAAAAGTTTGGGATCATGCTATCGATCTCAAGGAGACGTTCAAACCACAGAAGGAAAGAATTTATCCTCTATCCAAAAACAAGAGAGAGGAGGTCCAGAACTTTGTAGAAGATCAACTGAGAAAGGAGTATATTAGACTATCAAAATCCCCTCAAATGTCACCAGTCTTCTTTGTAGGCAAAAAGGATAGGAGTAAGCAGATGGTAATGGACTACTGCAACCTAAACGACCAGACAATGAAAAAATAACTACCTGCTACCACTAATTACGGAGCTAATCGACAATATGGGTAGCAAAAAGATGTTTACTAAAATGGATCTGAGATGGGGGTTCAATAATGTAAGGATAAAAGAAGGAGATAAGTGGAAGGGAGCGTTTACAACATATATAGGGTCCTTCAAGCCAACAGTTATGTTCTTTGGAATGACAAATTCACCAGCCACATTCCAGGCAATGATAAATGAAATTCTGAGGGACTTGATTAATAAAGGAAAAGTTGCTGCATTTGTAGATGATGTACTAGTAGGGACAGAAATAGAGGAAGAACATGACGAGATTGTGGAAGAAATACTGAGGAGGCTAGAAGAAAATGACTTGTACATCAAGCCAGAGAATTGTGTATGGTGTTATCAATAGACAATGAATGTCCTTAGTGATCACCCTAGGTGGATGTTCAAGAAGAACTCAATGGAGTTCTTCCTTGGATTGGACTACTACTTATACTACTTTTACAGTGGCTGTACTGCTACTAGTCCATGATCACATGTCCCTCCAGAATGTTCTACAACCTTGTGACCTTATCACGTGACTTGGCTTCCTAAGTTCCCCTGCTATTTATATCTCAACCCCATTGTATGCTTTGAGGTTTTGGACTAAGTGTTTAAATGCATGGGAGACTTTTTCCTGCTCAGGGGCTCCCATAACATGGCCCCCCCTTCAAGTTTCCTTGTCCCAAGGAATTTTTCCATTGATCCCAGTTTTTGTCCCATCTTCTCTCCCTTTCCCTTTCATATCTTTTTCTTCCCCAACCATACAGTAGTTTTGCCATGAATTCCCTAGGTAATTCATGACTGAACTCCTTTTCTTCTTTCTCTTGCTCCTGTTGCCTTAGTTCTTTGACTTCTTCCCTGTACTCCCTCTTGAATTCTTCTACCAATTCCTTTGCATTTTCCAAGTTCTCTCTATTTTCCCAGGTGTTTTCTTCTGCTGTGTAGCCTTTCCATCTCACCAGGAACTTTTCCTTCTCTCTAATCATTCTTTTGTTTAAAATTTTCTCTACTTCAAACTTCTCTTCTCCCTCAATGATGACTGGTTTTGGTGGTATCTTCTTTTGTCCCTCCACCTGTAGTTTATAGAGTCATACTCTACTTACATTAACTACAGGGTGTATTTTAATAGATTTAGATAATTCTAACTCTATTGCGTTACTCGAGACAATTCCTTTTACTTTGTAGGGGCCTACAAAGCGTTCGGTCAGTTTCTCCGATCTCCTTTCTTTCATTTGCCACTTTAAATCCTTTGTGCTTAGTAGTACTAAGTCTCCTACTCTGTATTCTTCCTCCTCCCTTCTCTTTCTGTTTGCAAATTTCTTCATTTCCTCCTGTACTTTCCCCAACACTGCTTTTGCTTTCTCCTGGATTTTCCTCATTCTCTCTATGAATTTTTCCGCTGCTTTATACTTTCCCTTCCTTTTTCCTTTGAATCCCATCTTTGGGTCTTGACCATAATTTGCTTTGAACGGTGATATTTTTGTTACTGTGTGGACCTTGTTATTGTATGTGAACTCCGCCGTTCCCAACCAATCTGGCCACTACTCTTGTCTATGATCAATGAAGACTCTTAGGTACTGTTCTAGCTCCTGGTTTATCCTCTCCGTTTGCCCATCTGTTTGAGGGTGATAGGCTATTGAGAGTTTTGTCTGGATCCCCAGCAAGTTATTCAGCTCCTTCATCATTCCTGCTACAAACTGTGCTCCCCTGTCTGATATGATGCTTTCTGGAAGCCCATGCAGCTTCCATACGTAGTCCCAAAACAGCTTTGCAAGTCCCTCTGCTGACGTTTTCTCTGTTGTTGCTATAAAATGTGCCATTTTACTAAAACAATCGTACACTACTAGGATTGTGTTGTATCCCTGGGCTAAGGGCAGTTTGGTGTAAAATCGATATATGACTCTATAGTTTTTTCTGGGATTGCATTGGGCATTAGTTTTCCTGCTGGTACCTCGCTTTGGTTCTTGTACCTTTGACAAGCATCGTATCCCTTCACATATCTTCCCACCTCTTTCGTTATTCCTGGCCACCAGTAATTCCTGCCAATCAACTCCATCGTTTTCCATCTCCCTCCATGCCCTCCTACCAGGGGTGTCATGGTGCAATTGTATTATTTCCCTTCTGAGGTCCTCTTCTGGCATGTATATCTTTCCTTTCTTTATTACTATTCCATCCTCTACTTCCCATTCTTTGTCTCTCAGTGTCTTGATTCCTGCCTTTTTCAGCTCCTCTACTGCTTTTACGATTTTCTCATCCTCTTCCTGTGCCTTCCTGATTCTTTCTTTTAGATCTTCCTCCTGCATCAACGTTTCCACTCCCCTAATCCATTCTGGTTTTATCAGTGTCTGGTCTTCATTATCTTTTTCCACCCCCTTCTGCCACTCCAGCCTTCTGCTCAGTCCATCTGCCTTCCCCATGCTCTTTCCTGGGACATGTTTTAATATAAAATTAAACCGTGATAGGTATAGGGCCCATCTTGCTTGTCTGCAGTTCAGTTTTTGACTTGTCATAAAATACTAGAGGTTTTTGTGGTCTGTCCAGATTTTGAATTCGAGTTTTGCTCCTTCCAAGTAATGCCTCCATGCTTCTAGGTATCTTATAACTGCCAGCATTTCTTTATCATGAATTTCATAGTTTCGCTCCATGGCATTTAATGACTTAGAGATGAAGGCTACAGGTCTCCACTTTCCATCTTCATACTTTGTCGACAGTACTCCCCCTGTTGCATAGTCTGAGGCATCAGCTTCTACTCTCATCTCCCTATCAATGTCTAGGATGGCTAGAACAGGTTCTATGGTGAATACTGTCTTGAGTTTCTTGGATGCTTTCTCTTGCTCTCTCTTCCACTTTCACTTTTGTTCTTTCCTGACTAGCACATGTAGTGGTGCTACTATCCTAGCAAAGTTCTCTATGAACCTTCTGTAGTAATTAGCAAGGCCTAGGAATTTTTGCACTTCCTTGACGTTCCTAGGTACTGGCCAGCTTAGAACTCCTTCTACCTTCTCCTTCTGCATTTCTACTCCCTTTGGACCAATCACTACTCCCAGAATTCTACCTCTCTTACTTTCCATTTGTATTTCTCTGGCTTTACAAACAGGTCATTCTCCTCCAATCTCTTTAACACTTCTTCTACCAGTTTATCATGGCCCTCCTCTGTGTCTGTGGCTACTAGGATGTTGTTGATAAAGGTTGCTGTGTCCCCTTTGTTTATGAGGTCCCGGAACAGGTCGTTCATCATTACTTGGAAGGTGGTGGGGGAGTTTGTTAACCCAAAATACATAACTGTAGGTTTGTATGCTTCAATATATGTTGTGAATGCCGCCTTCCATTCATCCTTTTCCTTAATCCTGATGTTATTATATCCCCATCTTAAGTCCAACTTCGTAAACACCTTCCTTTTTTCTACTCCATCCAATATGTCTGCAATGAGGGGTAAAGGGTATCCATTTTTTACTGTTCACTGGTTTAGATGTTGATAATCCTGTACTATCCTTCATGTGCCATCCTTTTTTGCCACAAAGTATACTGGCAATGTTTGGAGTGACTTGAAGGGTCAGATATATCCTTTTCTCAGTTGGTCTTCCACAAATTTTTGTACTTCCTCTCTTTCTTCTCTCAATAGTGAGTATACCTTCCCTTTTCTTGGCGTAAACCCCTCTTTTAACTCTATGGTATGGTCCCAGGTCTTTCACACTGGCATCCTTTCCGACTTCTTTTTTCCAAATACTTTCTTCTACTTCCAGAATCTCCTAGGCACCAGTTTTCTTAATACTTCCTTGTCCTTGTCCTTTTCTGTCTTTCTTACTTTCTTCTCCTTTCCTTCTTGCTTTCTTTTTCCACATATAGGTGGGCAATGTGTCATTTTCACCTCTCCTTTTTTCCAATCTATTTCTGGATTGTAGGCTGCTTGAGTCGTCAAGACTTAGTGATAACAAAAGAACTCGATTCCACTCCCGAGCACTGATCACCTCGATCCCTGCTCATATTTGTTCAACGCGCAGTTGGCTTAATTCCGGCGCTGCGAGCAAGTACCCCCATCATCACTCACTCTCTCATCTCCCTCGCTAGTGAGCACAGCGCTCACAAGCATCTTGGATAGCGGGCCCTAGCTGTAAAGGGGACTTCTCAGTCAGGAGAGACTGAGGGAGGAGACTGAACACCAAGTCCAGGTGTTTTGTTCAAGTCCTGACCTGTTAATTGGGCCTGTTAGTTACATCTTTTCCTAGTATAAGCTCTGTGCTGTCGTCCATTGTGACGGGTACATGCAGGAGATCGGCGGTTACTTCTTAAAAGGCCGCTTAGCTTAGGGGTTCCCTCCTTAGGGACAATCATATACAACTTGATTAGGGCAGTAGTCAGTAAGGCAATAGGAGTCTAGACAGGAGAAGATCGTGCTCCCTGTTAGACGTAGCCTTAAGAAAGCCCTGGATCGAGAATCGGAAACTGAGTCAGAATACGAATCATCACCCTCCCCTTCACCACCACCACCACCACCATATGACATGTCGCGCCAGCAACAACAACAACAACAACCACAACAACAGGGGGCACCCTCTCAAGTACCCGCCCCCCACCAACCAACCCGCAAGGAGCAACTCCTCGCAATGATCGCCACCCTGCAACAGCAGGTCAACAATATGCTCCTCCAGCAACAGGGGAGCAGGGTAGAGGTTGCGAAACCTCAAGTCTTTAATGGGAGGATGGAAGAAGTGAGCGCATTCATCAATGCGGCTCGGATATATATTAGAATGAAGATGACGGAGGAGGCGGCAACAACCCAGGTGGCCTGGGTGTTATCATACGTACAGGGAGGAGTGGCAGAAGCATGGAAGGATAACCTGATGGATGAATTGGCAAAGGGAGAGTCGGAGGTGGAAACAGCAGAACAGCTGTTTTCAAAAATCAGAAATGACTTTGGAGAGACATCAGAGGAAGAGAGGAAAATCGAGCAGCTGAGGACAATAGAACAGGGGAACAGGACGTGCGACGAGTACGTTCAAGAATTCAAAAAAGTCGCTAGAGGAAGCGGCTATGAAGGACGACCCCTCATCGAAGAGTTTAAAAGAGGATTGAGTGGAGTATTGAGGAGGAAGCTAGCAGAAGCAGAGGAACCCCCGACCACCATAGGAGAGTGGCAAGAGAGGGCAGTAAGATTAGATAGAAATCAGAGGCAGAGCAGGGCAGAGGAGAGGATGTTGGGGAGGAATGCGGCACGCCCAGGGGAAATGCGCAGCCAAGGGGAGGATTTGGGGGGGGGGTCATACGGAGGAAGAGGAGGACATATAACCTGGCGGGCAGGAGTTCCGCATACAGGAGAGAATAGGGGAGCCGGGGGAAATACGTTCAGAGGAGGATATCAAACGGGTCCACGGAGAGACCCAAATGCAATGGACGTCGACAGAGGAAGAGGGGGAGATAGGACGTGCTACCATTGCGGGAAGTTTGGCCACATGGCCCGGAATTGTTGGGAGAGGAATAAAGCGAGAGTAGTGGAAACGCCGCAAGAGTCGGCAAAAGAGAATGGAGGTCAGTAAGCTCTCGCTGGCCTCCTCAAATCTGTACAGTGTATTGCGCCCAGAAAAACTGGGCAATAAATTAAACTTTGCAAAAAACACTGAGAGAGTAAGAGACGTGCGGCGCACCCTACGACCGCTAAGAGAAGTGTGGATGAAAGTAGGACTAGAGAAGCTAGAAAGTCACGAAGGGGTAGCGGTAAAAGCTCTGTTAGATAGTGGAGCGACAGGTCTATTCATGGATACGACCTTTGCGAGAGAGAAAGGGTTCAAAATGGAAAGAATGAAGAACCCTCTACTAGTTAAAAATGTGGATGGAACAGTAAATGTGGGAGGAGCAATAACACACCAAGTCGAGTGCAACATGTTCTTCAAGGGACATGTGGAAAGAGTTAGGATGGACATGTGTAACCTGGGGAAAACAGAAGTGATATTAGGAATGCCGTGGTTGGCGGCCCATAACCCAGAGATAGATTGGGAGAAAGGGGAAGTAAAGATGACGAGGTGTCCACCCATATGTGGAAAGAGAAAGCAAGAGGAAAAGAAAGAAGTAAAGAAGATAGAAAAGGATGAAGACGAAGAGACACTAAGGAAATTAGTGCCCAAGAGGTTTTGGAAGTGGAAGAAAGTCTTTGGAAAGAGAGAGTCAGAAAGAATGCCAGTGCGAAAGGCCTGGGACCACTGCATTGAATTAAAGGAGGGGTTTACACCAAAGAAAGGAAAGGTGTATTCATTGTCAAGGGAAGAAAGAGAGGAAGTGCAGGCATTTGTAGAAGATCAATTGCGAAAAGGGTATATCCGACCCTCCAAGTCACCGCAAACCTCGCCAGTGCACTTTGTGGCAAAAAAGGACGCAAAAGGAGGATGGTCCAAGACTATCGTCATATAAACCAATGGACGGTGAAGAATGGATACCCATTACCACTTATCGCAGACATTCTGGATGGAGTAGGGAAAAGGAAGGTGTTTACAAAGTTAGATCTGAGGTGGGGCTATAACAATGTCAGAATCAAGGAGGGGAGACGAATGGAAAGCAGCATTCACTATGCACATTGGAGCATACGAACCCACAGTAATGTATTTCGGGTTAACAAACTCCCCCGCTACTTTTCAGACAATGATGAACGACCTCTTCCGGGACCTTATAAATCAGGGAGATACGGCGACCTTCATTGATGACATCCTAGTGGCAACAGATACAGAGGAAGGACATGACGAGTTGGTAGAAGAAGTGTTGAAAAGACTGGAAGAAAACGACTTGTTCATAAAACCAGAAAAGTGCAAGTGGAAAGTGAGAGAGGTGGAATTCCTGGGAGTAGTAATCGGGCCCAGAGGGGTAGAAATGCAAAGAGAAAAGGTGGAAGGAGTGCTAAACTGGCCAGCACCAAGAAACGTCAAAGAGGTGCAGAAATTCCTGGGCCTAGCCAACTACTATAGAAGGTTCATAAAGGACTTTGCTAAATTAGCGGCACCTTTACATATGCTAGTCAGAAAGGAACAGAAGTGGAAGTGGGAAAAGGAGCAAGAAGAAGCGTTTGGGAAACTAAAAAGAGTGTTCACAACGGAACCCGTTTTAGCAATACCAGATATAGATAGAGAAATGAGAGTGGAGGCGGATGCCTCGGATTACGCAATGGGAGGAGTATTGTCGCTAAAGTGCGAAGATGGCAAATGGAGACCGTAGCCTTTATCTCAAAATCGTTAAACGCTACAGAACGAAATTATGAAATTCACGACAAAGAGATGTTGGCGGTCATCAGATGCCTTGAAGCATGGAGGCATTACTTGGAAGGAGCGAAACTGGAATTCGAAATCTGGACAGACCACAAAAACCTCCAGTATTTCATGACGAGTCAAAAGCTGAACCGACGACAAGCGCGATGGGCACTATACCTATCACGATTCAACTTCACCTTAAAACACGTTCCAGGAAAGAGTATGGGGAAGGCAGACGGACTAAGTAGAAGGCCAGATTGGCAAGAAGGGGTGGAGAAGGATAACGAAGATCGAACGTTAATCCGGCCAGAGTGGGTCAGAGGAGTAGAAACAGTAATAGAAGAGGGAGACTTAAGGAAAAGAATAAAGAAGGCGCAGGAAGGGGACAAAAAGGTAGTAAAGGCAGTAGAAGAGCTAAAGAAGGCGGGGGTAAAAACGCTGAGAGACGAGGAATGGGAGATAGAGGACGAGTAGTACTAAAGGAGGGAAGGATATATGTACCAGAAGGGGAACTTAGGGGGAAATAATACGACTACATCACGATACCCCAGTAGGAGGACACGGGGGAAGATGGAAGACGACGGAATTGGTCACTAGAAACTATTGGTGGCCAGGAGTAACAAAGGAGGTTGGAAAATATGTAGATGGATGCGATGCCTGTCAAAGATACAAGAATCGAAGTGAGGCACCGGTGGGCAAACTAATGCCTAACGCAATCCCAGAGAAGCCATGGAGTCACATCTCAGCAGACTTCATCACTAAGCTACCCCTAGCTCAGGGATATGACGCCATTCTAGTAGTGTGTGATCGTTTCAGCAAAATGGCGCACTTCATAGCAACAACAGAAAAGACGTCAGCAGAGGGACTTGCCAAACTATTTCGAGATCATGTATGGAAGCTGCATGGGCTTCCAGAAAGCATCATATCAGATAGAGGAGTACAGTTTGCAGCGGGAATGATGAAGGAGTTGAATAACTTGCTGGGGATTCAAACAAAACTTTCTACGCCTATCACCCACAAACCGATGGGCAGACGGAAAGGGTGAACCAGGAGTTAGAACAGTATCTGAGGGTCTTTATCGACCATAGACAAGAACAGTGGCCGGATTGGCTAGGAACGGCAGAATTTCGCATACAACAACAAGATTCATGCAACAACAAAAATATCGCCGTTCAAGGTAAACTACGGCCAAGACCCAAGGATGGGATTCGAGGGAAGAAGGAAGGGAAAATATGAAGCGGCAGGAAAGTTTGTAGAGAAAATGAGGAAGATCCAGGAAGAGGCGAAAGCAGCACTAGGGAAAGCACAGGAGGAAATGAAGAAGTTTGCAGATAGGAAACGAGGGAAGGGAGAGGAATACAGAGTAGGGGACTTAGTACTATTAAGTACGAAGGACTTGAAATGGCAGATGAAGGGGAGAAGATCGGAAAAACTGACGGAACGTTTTGTGGGCCCTTATAAAGTCAAAGGGATCGTCTCTAGCAACGCAATAGAATTAGAATTACCTAAATCTATTAAAATACACCCTGTAGTTAACGTAAGTAGAGTACGACTTTACAAACCACAGGTAGAGGGACAGAAGAAGACACCACTGAAACCGGTCATCATCGAGGGGGAGGAAGAGTTCGAAGTGGAAAAAATCTTGAACAAAAGAATGGTGCGGGGAAAAGATAAGTTCTTAGTATGGTGGAAGGGATATACGGCGGAAGAAGATACGTGGGAGAATAGGGAGAATCTAGGAAATGCGAAAGAGCTGGTAGAAGAGTTTGAGAGGGAGTACGGGGAAGAGGCAGAAGAACTTAGGTGACAGGAGCTGGAAGAAGAAGAGAAGGAATTTTGCGGAATTACCAAGGGAATTTACGGCCAAACTACTATATGGATGGGGGAGAAAAAGATATGAAAAAGGAAAGAGAGAGGAGATGGGACGAGAATTGGAATCGATGGAAAAATTCCTCGGGACGAGGAATCTTGAAGGGGGGGCCATGTTATGAGAGCCCTAAGAAGGAACAAGTTTCCCACTGTTCAAACACTTAGTCGCAAATATCAAGTCGTACAATGCAGACAAGATATAAATAGCGTGGGAACTTAAGTAATCATATCACGTGACAAGGTCATGTGATTGTAGAACATTCTAGAAGGACATATGATCGTGGACTAGTAGTGTACAGCCACTTGTAAAAGTAGTATAAGTAGGTAGTCCAATCCAACGAGAACTCCATCGAGTTCTTCCTAAACACTCACATCGAGTGGTCCTTGAGTCGTCAAGACTTAGTGATAACACTATATGTCTGAGGATAAACCTCAGACTTAACAACATCTTTTGCTACTGTCTAAACTTTGCTTTTTTTAAGCCTTTTGATTATTAAATCATCAACTCACAAATCAGTAAGTGGCCATTTGTGATAGAAAGAGGATGAAGAACGATGGAGATGATAAAGGAAGAGGAAGAAGAGATCAAACAAAAAAACTTGGGAATAAAGGAGTGGACAGAGGAAGATAATGATGAAATAGGGAATATGGTTGATCCCTACAATGAACTGTGAAGAAATCCTTGGGATGAGGAACCTTGAGAGGAGGGGTGGTGTTATGACTTGGCCAAATGACTAAGTCATTATTTATTTTCTTTTCCTTTTTCTTTTATTTTAATTAGGAAATCAATGGACATGAGAGGGGATGACTCAAAGGAGACACGTGGGACTTTATAAATAGGGGTAAATACAGAATGTGTATAAATAGTGTACAGCAAATGAACGAGAACTCTATCGAGTTCTCCTTGTCAACTCAGACTAGGAGGGCGATTAAGTCATCTCAGGCTAAGTCGCTACAAGAAAGTGGTTTAAGACTTTAGGACTTTAATCTATGAACTAGATTGCTACCATGTATCTACCCCATATATATACCAACTGGAGTAGGAGGGAGCCAGTCTGAAACATAATACTCCTAGTCTGAAATGCAATACTCCTATAGGAGATAAATAATAATAAAGAATGTGAATATAAATATTAATTTATACTGAATTTTCTGGTATATGACATCATCTCGGTGTCCGTCACCTGATCTCAAATGGGATTGTTCCATGATGATCAAGTTCTATGGCAGAGGCTAAAGGCTAGGGTGGGGCAATGGATATCGCGAATGGAAGGGGTGGGGAGGTCTTTAGGTGGATAAATGTTTTCAGAAGGCAGATATTTGGAGGTGAAGAGTCTGTCATTTAGTGTAGTTTTCTCATTCTTCGCTGCCTAGGCTACTACATAGTTGGTACTTAGGAGGCATGCTTACAACACATGCTGCAGGGTCTGCCACCGCGCCCCCGATTGCCTCCTGCTCATTTGTATTTAGAGTAGTTGGCTTTATAATTGATGATTCAGACTTAGGAAATGAAAAAATTCAAGCCGATTTGATTACTAGTGTTGCAAACAGTTAGTTGATTCAGGACAAACAGCTACCACATGACAGACAAAACGATGCTAGACTGATTGGGCTATGTAGAGAAGTGTTGGGTAGGCTGCTGGAGGTAACATGGAAGAGCTCAAATACAGATGCCCAGCAAGGAGAGTCCAGATTTACACGCCACTTTCAGGGTGTCTTGAGAACATAATGCAAGAAGAGGACGGATGGAATTGATCAATACGTCACTGATGTTTTCAACAGTATCGAGAAGTTCATCAAGAAGGCATTTTATGTCATAGACAACTTCGGGACCCGTCAATTTATAGCATATATGCGTGTCAGAAGAACGCACCAGGACCGACAACAGGACCAATTCCTGGAATACGATCAACCAGGTCACTGAGATATGATAAAGTGTCCTTGTGAACATTTATGAGTTCCTTGATGAGGGTCTCGATGTCGCTGTTGCGGTCGTAATACTCTAAGCCCTTCTCACGCCCGAAATAGTCAAGTTTTGATGAAATGCATAGCAGATTACTGTGATAAAGCCTCAGACCATTGACCAATGTGTCCTCGAAACCTGGCGAGTCATCCGAGAGTTTAGCTATGACAAAGTCAATTACGACCCTTTCCCCAATGACCAAAACATACACAGGCTCAAGGAGTTGACTAGGAAATCCTGATAACAACTGTTCATCTTCCGATATGCCTCGTCATATATCCGATGATCTTTTGCGACATCTCGCTTGCCAATATCAGAGGCGGTGAGTATTTGAGGAAATCGAGCAACAAGACTACTGTCCAGAGAGTGGCGACGAGTTTTATCCCGTATAGATGGGTTACGCATGTAATCAGAGGCCGCTAAAGGTAAAGCCGACGCAAAGAATTCCAGACAGAGTCCCGCCAGAAGAAACCAGGCCACAGCGCGCAGCACCATGATAGATCGAGACATATACAACACAAAGACTGGTAATCGACGTTCGCGAGATGAAGGAATGGCAGCGAAACGTTGGCTGGTAAACACGAATTGTATCCGAAACAAGATATGTTGGTAAATTGTTTGGTAACCTTTGGTCTTTGGTGAGGTATAGATTATCAGGTGACTCAATGTTTTTTCTGGGTTCAGCATTTTTATTCCGCAACAAGCAAGCTAGCACTAAGACGCGGAGGGCCTAAAGTATGGCCCATTGATTAAAGTGTGTCTACAGGAGGCCAGTCCCGGATGAGTATGATGTGGGCGGAGTTTAATGGTAGATAGTGATAGTGTGATCGAAGGTGTTATCATGGCAGTAACCAGAAAGGAAAGGAGAATGAATGTGGGCTTATGGTCTTGGGCTTATGGTCTTGGGCTGGGTGATACCATGGAGTGCTTTCTTCAGAAATGCTTCCAGTCGTATGTCATCGATAGTTGGTTTCTATCTTGTAGGAGGGCCTACTCCTGATCTGGCGTAAGCATCGGATTTGAGTAAGGATCCTGCAAGGGCTCAGACCCCTTTGAGGGTGCCGAGGATGTCAGGAGGGTATATGGAGGGTGAGATCTCCTTTAGGATATGTTGGTAGTCTCTGTGGAGATGACAGTCACGAAGCATGTGGGTGCGGGTCTGGTAAAGTTCATGGGCATGCCGTGTTTGCTGATGGGCCAAACTTCAAGTAAAAGTCCCCTGCATATCCATGGCCTGTGCGGCACTGTATGAGGCGTCCAAATAGTTTTGTCTTTGAGGTCTCAAAAACGGGGTGTTGGTTGGAGTGACAGGGGAAATCGGTTGGCCTGTACATAGAGGCCTTGTTGCGGGTAGGGTGACTCAATACAATCTCAAAAACAGAACGAGGCCCTTGCCAAAGTAGTACCTTTTCCACAGGGCAGGGACTCCTCTCTTGGATCCACACGTATAAAGAAAGCTTCATCGAACTTGTATTAGGCAAGGATCTTCGATACCAATCATTCTCGTTCCGTCCTCGATATTTGACATCATCTATACCATCATCTATGTCACGGACGGGTATGGGAGCCATCAAACAGCCATCAAACTTTTGAGGTGAGTAAAGTGCTTCAAGTTCAAGCTGCATTGAGGGTATCACGCCTTTACAGTGGCTACATTGTCCGGAAGAACGAACCCGGGATGACCGAGAAATAGGTATGAAGTGAAAATAATTGTTCATTTTTGTTTCGCCGTACTGATCAAAAGCGATCGGGAAGTTTCAGGGCCCTCCTGCGCCTATGACCGTACCCATTGCCGTACCCATTACCACTTCCGTACCCATTACCACTTCCGTAGCCACTACCACTTCCGTACCCATTACCACTTCCGTACCCACTACCACTTCCGTACCCATTACCACTTCCGTACCCATTACCATCTCCATCGCCATCGCCATATGTCGGAGTAGGAGGGGTGGGAGTAGTGGGAGTGGCAGATGGCTTGTGTGTGATAGAATGAGACCCAGGTTGTGGCAGGCACTGATAAAGTGCATTGTACCAGTCGTAGCCTTTATTACACTGGGGTTGAGGTTGGTTGTCCCCCGGAGGGTAACGAGGTACACAGCAATTCTTAACAAGGCTCCAGTAGTGGCTACTGGGGGGACAGGAGACACCTTTTGGAGGAAGCGGGGGACTAGTTACTCCCCCGTTGGGCAAACAACATTGTTTATCCTGCCACCTTTACTCATTCAGTACGCGATCTAATTCGGAATCGAAATTATTCACCAAAATTCGGTAGACTCACAACTGTCCTTCAGGTCACTAGCCATAGTCAAGGGAACAATGACAGAAAAAGCAACAAAAATAGTTGAGAAGTGCATAATGGATTCAAGAACAAGGAGTGACAGGGTCGAAGAAAGAAGAGGAAAGAATAAGCACCATCTACAAGCGCTCTATTTTATAGGGCTTCTTTGTTTGTAGAATGTGTTAAATTTTTGTACCTGAGCGTTCACGGCTCGACTTAAGCGGTTTAGCGGACAAGTGGATAACAGGGCCATTTATAGGAATCTAGCAACCGTTACGGGGACCTCAAAATCAATCAATCATTCCTAGTATAATTAAGTCTGTCATCACAGACTTTCAGGAGAACTCCGATTACTTCTGATGCTATTGGAATCTGCTTGTTTAAGTGCGTATAGAGAATGGAGAGGGTAACTACAGGTTGATTCACTAGACCAAGAGGGAGTCCTGTCATTATTCACCTTGATGAACTCGCTGAAAGAGCTATTTGCAGTGCTCGAGATGCGAAATACCGTACGTCTGCATCAGAATCATTCTTCTGTCGCTCTAGGGTAGGAAGAATGAATTCTTGAATGAACTGACTTCCGTCTTGCGTAAGACTGAACATCGGGACCATTACTTCGAAGGACTTGGCTACGTTGAAACGAATGTTGGGGATAGGGTCATTGGATAAATCTAGCAGAAGCCCAGCGATGTCAGTACGGATTATCTCCGGACTCAAGGATGGTGAAATTATCTGTATTGGGATGCGAGTCAAAGATAGGAAGATATGGGAAAAACGTGAACACTAACCGTGATAGCTTGGATTGTGGTCATCCTGAAGAGAAAACTAGGATGGGACCCCATGCCAACCACTTTGGGTACGATGGCGACTCGCGCCCAATCCACGCCGAAAACCTCGGTCAGTTTCTTGAGATTGACGGTGGCGGCTTCCCGAATGCTATACACAGAATCACCCAGCCAAGACATACACAAGTTGCCTAGCTCTTCATCAAAGAAAGGTCTGCCAAATTGAGTTGCTAGAAGGGGGATGTACTGGATTATGGCCTGCCGAACGCGCCAAGATTTGTCTTCAGCTAGTTCCACGATAGCAGGAAGCAAGCTATCGGACAACAACTCAATCCCAATTACTGACCAGGATCGTAAATCAGTAAATGTAAGTCAGATGCAAAGGACACAGTACCATCGTTGATAATTTCAAGTTTACTGATAACATTGAGCCTAACCTCAGAGAAATCGTCTTTGAGGAGATGTAAAAAAATGGGAAGAAGGTGTTCAATGGTAGGTTCTCTAGTAAGGAGTGGAGCAAGACCGTGGATTTGGTTTGCCAGGGCCGCACGGACATGCTGAGACGCATCCTGGGAAATGTCTCGGACACAAGGAAGGATTCGAAGCAATGTAACCTTTGTGCCAAGGTGAGCGGAAAAGCCTAAGAACAGGAGTTAAGCGGTCGTTGTGTGGTGGTTGTATACAGCTCTACCTGAAATTTGCGTCGCAGCTGCAGTTCGAACTTCTGCTTCGTTATCTTTGAGGAGCTGGATATATTGGCCGATCAACTCATCCCGTACGAGTTCAGTCCCAACAGCATCCGCAAGCTTCAAGATGTTAAGAAGTTCAGACAACCATAATAGATAAAGGACATGATGTATACCTCATTGAAATGACTTGCTGTCATGTATCGCACTCTCCAGCTTTTATCACTTGTACTTTGTCTAATCTGTTTGAGCAGCAACTCATGCTTCGGCAGAAGTTGTCGCGCAAGGACAATGAGAGTTGTGACTGTCAGCAGACGGACAGAATCTTGATCATCAGCCTGGAGTCTTCGATATATCGGTAAGCCATCCGATATCATTTCTTGTTCAGAGAATTGCTCGAGCAAAGGCTATATCTAGTCATCAATAACTAGCTATACCATCGTGATGATGATAACTTACACTCAGAGATTTTGCAGCAGCTCTGCGAACCATCGGTGTATCATCCGCCCCGAGTGCTGTATACCCCCTACGCAAATCTCTGTAAGGCAGGGGATACTTTGGAGTAGACAGCTGGGTAGAGGGTCGCCGCAGAAGTTCGTGACGTGAACCACTCGCCAGACGAGAGTCGTTTGAGTAAGGGAATATAATATTGCTCAGTCTGATTTTGTGAAAGAATAGCACCTATTTTTGTTATTGACTCAGCTGCCTGGATTTCAAGGTAATTAGTCGGCAGGAATCAAGATCTGAGTTGAAACGCGTACCTTATCGCGCACAAGAGTTTCCTCTACTGCTGACAGATGCTCTAAAGGACCAAGGATAACATGTGCATGCTCTGCACCACCAACATACTCCTCGAAGTTCTTCCCCAGCTCTTCTGCCAAGGCGAGCAGGACTTCATCTTCGTCATCAACAGAATCTTGAAGAAATGGTATCAGCTCTTCGCGAGCACGATCTGGGCCTAGCGCCAGTGCTATTGTTGGAATACAATGGATCGCATTTAAGCGAAGCTGGACATCTTCAGACCGCAGTTCATCCATGAGGATGGCAATCGGGGCGATCTGGTGCAGATAGGTCAGTCAAGTTTGACATATAATTGCACATCAAGCCCCACATCTTCCATTGACATCTGCGAGTCCATTGTTTCCTTTGCAATATAATCCGAAGCAGAAACAAAATGCTGCTTTGTAGAAAGAGGAGGGGCTATGGAATTACAGAGTATATCACGTGATCAGAAAGGACTTCTGCCACACAAGCTAGGATAAGGATAGGAGAGAGAGAGAGAGAGAATTCTGTATTTGTATACCGCAACAAGCAAGCAGGTGCTAAGACGCGGTGGGTGAGATACATAGCGGTACACTACTGACTACACCCGAGCTCCAGGGGGGTCAGCTGGTGTTGTTCCGAGTTGGGTGTGGATGTTGGTGGTGGAGTATTTGGGTTCTCTGTGGGGTGATGTAGGTTGGGATTGTATGAATGTAATAGTACATAAGGTTAGGTGATTCAAGGGTGTTTATCAGTAGAATGAAATGGTTCTCGAGGTTTGAGTCAGCTGGGAGCTTGAGGTTCGGTCTCTATGAAGTCCGTGAGAGGCCTGTGGATAAGGATAGGATGTGGTAGGTGGACATCCATACATCCTCTCCCCTCTCTTCTCTTCTCTCTCTCTGTTCTCATTCCCGCCCTTCTTTCAGTATTCATAAATCTATCGCTTAAGGAAATAGGCAGGGAAAAACTAGAGGCTTCGCGTAGTGCAATTGACCAAGACTACATGAATTCCAGAACTAGTATACACGCTCATAATATATTAGCTAATATATGAGATTGGTCCGGACGCTACCGAAATAATCTTGCCTTCATGCCAGTAGAACGATTGAAGGATAAAGTTTTACTTCAGCATCCCAAAGTACGTGTTCTTATGTTTGTGTTATGTTCTATGTTTTTTGAAAAGACGAGGATCACAGGGTGCTTCTGTCGAGGTTCTTCATTATGGTGCAACCATTATATCTTGGAAGGCAGGAGGCCTCGAAAGACTTTTCGTGTCCTCAAAAGCTATCTTGGACGGTTCAAAGCCTGTGCGGGGTGGTATACCTGTTGTTTTTCCATGCTTCGGGGCTGGTATACACTCTGAACACATGAAGCTTCCGCAGCATGGGTTCGCCAGAAGCGAGAAGTGGACGTTGGATGGTATCGCTAGGGACAATGACTTTGAGGTTTCCGTCAAATTCAGTGAGTGTCCTTCCCTGATCATACTTTGTACTTGCTTTGAGCTTATTTCTTTCTTCTTTTTGCTCGAAGCCCTGAAACCATCGACTCAGATCATGACTAAATATGAACCTAAATTTGAAATTTCATACACTGTCACACTATTTGAAAATCAGCTCTGCACTAATCTCACTGTTTACAATCCGCCAGACAGCATCAAGGAGCTCGAGTTCCAGGCTCTTCTTCACAATTATTTCCGGGTTCCTGCAACCTCCGTCAGAATCACTCCATTGCAAAATGTTGGTTATTATGACAAAACTCGAGCTACTGACGAGGAGAAAGCCATCCGCAGAATTGAATCTCGTGCAGAAGTAGACGTTCAAAGGTACACAGACTTCGTCTATGAGGACGCCCACGGGGTCTATATCTTGGCATGGCCAGACGGAAAAATTGTCATTGAAACCAAAAATTTCAAAGATGTGGTCATTTGGAATCCCCAAGAGGAGGGAAATAAAATCGGAGACATGGAGGAAGGAGGTTGGTAAGTAGATCAGCTTCTGATCGTGGCTTACTTGACAAAGATTCCAGGGAGAGGTATGTTTGCGTTGAGCCAGGTCACGTTCGAGGATTTGCGAAGATAGGCCCAGGCAGAGAGTGGAGCGGGCAGCAGATGTTGACTGTCGTCAAGCTCTAGACCTCAGTGACTGGTATTAAATTTGTATCAGGTACAGGTACAGACCAGTGTAATGATGGAGGCGTGAGAAAATCACTTTGAATTGGGAGGCTTGACAGAATACTAATTAGCCATCAATGGTTGGTCTGTTCACGGTCCAGGTAAACCAAATTGACTATGTAGTTGTTCAACCTGGGGCCCTTGACCGCTCGCACCTGTCAAGAGTACCTGTCCTTCGAATTTATGGCCAATCTTCAATCGGCTCACGAGCATGCCTTCATATTCACCAAGTCTATCCCTACTGTTACGTAGAGTATCCAGGAAACCTTCATCCATACCAGGGTGCGGATTGAGCTATCCACAAAGATAGATCCTAATTTATCCTCCACAGTAAAACGATACATAGGGAACCTTAAACAATCATTGAATTACGCCATTGCCTTGTCTTTGAGATGCGACCCTGACTCCGCAAAATCTCAATATGTGCGCGCAATATTCCTAGTCAAAGGCGTTAAATTTTACGGTTTTCACTCACAATATTCGCCATTCCTGAAAATAATGCTGGTGGACCCACGGCTAATGAATCATGTGGCAGCAATACTTCACTCTGGCTCTGTTCTAAGCCATCGTTTTCAAGTCTACGAGAGTCATCTCAGCTTCATCCTTCAATTCATGTGCGATTTCGGCTTATATGGCTGCGGATCTATTGAGATTCGAGACGTCTATCGTCGGAGAGGACTGGAAGAAGATGAAGAGGCAATAATGGATCCAGAAGTAACTTTTGAGACGTCACCATATCCTCGGCAAACGCGTATGCCACTCGAATTGGACATCATTTCTTCCTCTATCCTGAACCGAACAAAATTAAAGGAATACAGACTTCACCATACACTTGCAATACCAGGCCAAGAAAGACCTACAGAGCCGCTAGTGACCAGCGTGCGCGAGCTTTGGGAAGATGAGCGCAACCGCCGTCGCGCACGGGGCTTAAACCTTACCCCGGAAGTGCCTTATGATCCGAGTGAGGCATCCAGAAGTTCAAGCAGTTGTTGGACGGCAGAAGCTTATTGGTGGGATGAATTCAGGCGTCGGCTGGAAAAAGAAAGTCCGTTGAGAGAGGAAGCTAGTATCAATGATCCATCGGGTTGGGAGAACCAAGTGATGTCCGTTTTCGAGAGTACAGAAGCACTCTGGGATGCACAATATAGAACATGGAAACCTAGGAGCATAGAAAATGACATGGATGTTCAAGACTATAGGACAGGACAGGATAACCTGGTGCATTTGCCGTTCGATGATTTTCCGGACGGCGGTGAAGTTGATGTGATTGAGGCTCTCTTAGACACAGAGGCAACCAATCGTTTTAGATACACAGAAGACGCCGACGTTGAATCCAATGAAGGCGAAGAGTGTAACCAGACTGACGAGAAGGAGAATGAGGAGATGGAGGAAGAGGAAGAGGAAGAAGAGGGTATCGGAGAGGAAGATAGTCATGAAGTCCGGAATCTGGAAGGCGGCGAGACTCAGGATGTTAATACATCCGCTCCAAGCCCTTGGTGAGACCAACTATCTTCCATCTGCTGGCCTTGTCTGTGCTGAGTCGTCTCGAAGCGATCCATTTCTGGATGAGATAACACCTCGAACATCAAGTTGGTTTTCGGCCAAAAATAGAAAAATAGAGAATAAGGCTAGGTGGTAGGCAGCCGTGGCCTTCCAGATACAGCTGAAGACTCAAAATTATCTCTGTGGCAGGGCATTCAATGATGACATGAAACGCGTGGCAGATATTCCGTTGGGCTCTAGCATATCACCTATCTCTTCAAACATTATATCTCAAATTTCAACCCTTGCACCAGTACTCGCTTCATACCTTACTGAGGTATACCAGCAGTGCATGACTTCTGGAGCGAACCGCTATCTCTATCGTGAGTTCCCACCCAGCAGAACGGACATGATCGCAAAGATCAGAACACTCAAACTCCAGGCGAAGATATATCAACCACCTTTCTACTCAAATGAGGCTGATATATCAGAAAGATCAAGGGAGTTCGCCGGCTTAGTTTATCATCTAAAAGGAGGTAAAGATACAGCTTTCCTCGAGGAATTCACGCCTGTCTCGGAATCTGCACAATCCTCTTACAATTATCCCCGGTTTGAGTTACATTCTGGGTGGGAGTTTGCATCCTTCCCACCTAGCAGAAAAGTGACACGACAGTGGCTCAAGTACGAGATGGTATTTCGAAAAACGCCACGTTCCCAGGTGCGGATCCACTTGCTCACCTAGAGATCAATTTCCAACCGTCCTTTCCGATCAGATTGAGGGACCAACCCAGTTCAGACACTCTCCGCTTGCGCGTGCAGTCAAGATGTCCAGAGAGCAGCAGAACATGACTATAATGTGTTTAGAGGTCGTAGGTATGGTCATTTTTACTGTATCTTTATCCATCCCAAAGTTTGATGTTATGAAGCACCTGCTTTCGGGAAAACTGTACCCGACCCGGAATTTGATTCTATTTGCATCGCAATATACGGACTTCAAGCCGTTGGGACAGTGGATATACATACCGGCATCGTTGCTATCCAAAACGTGCAACTCAATCCCAAGCGTATTCGGGATTTTCCCCTAGATTTTGTCGACACGGAGCTCGATCTCCTTAACAGGATTTCTGATATTGTTGCCGAGTTTGACCCTGACATTCTCACAGGATGGGATGTACAGCGTACATCCTGGGGTTACTTGAATTCTCGGGCAAAACAGTATGGTGCGTTGGTATTGGTATATTGGTCGGTTTGCTAGTTAAACGGTAATCCTCAGAATTTGATCTACAGGACTTTTTGTCTAGAGCTCCAGCACAGAAGACAGGAGATGATCGATGGGGATCACAGACTACCACCCGCCTAAAAGTTGCTGGCAGGCACATCTTGAATGTCTGGCGCATCATGAGATCGGAGCAGGTTCTGACTTCTTATACCCTCTCCAGAGTTGCATATCATATCCTGCAGCAGAGGTTCGACCCCAGTTTGCCTGGGTCCTCGGGGGCTAATCAAACATTATAGGGTACCCTCCTATTCCACGGCAACATTGTCAAAGTGGTATGACAGTTCTGTGCCAAATCATATGGTAACTCTGCTACGTTATATGATAACGCGTGTCAGTGCTACTCTCCAAATTCTGGAAGAAAGTGAAGTTGTTACAAAAACCGCGTACGACAGTCAACCGGTCTAAATGATGCCTCTTTGAGTACTGATTCTGCCTTCCTTTCGTCAGAGAATTTGCTCGCATTTTTGGAGTTGATTTTTACTCTGTCATCAGCCGTGGATCCCAATATAAAGTGGAATCATTTATGTTCCGCATTGCCAAGCCTGAAAACTTTGTTTTGATATCTCCGAGTAAAAACGATGTATGTCTACCGCTGTGTCTTCTGAAAAGCTTACCCTTCTCTTTCCACTGCCATAGGTGGGCAAACAGAACGCGGCAGAATGTATGCCACTGATTATGGAGCCCATGTCTGCATTTTATTCCAGTCCTCTCGTAGTCTTGGATTTTCGGTCTCTATATCCCTCAGTGATGATTGCCTACAACTATTGCTACTCAACCTGTCTTGGTCGGGTTGCTGCTTTTCAAGGGCAGTTTAGGCTAGGGGTGACTAGTCTGGATATAGCTCCCGGTTTGCTAGAGACCTTGAAAGAGCTCATTACTGGTGAGCATCACATGTAAATTCAAATAAGCAATCTTATGCACCGTTACATCAGTCGCACCAAATGGCATCATGTATACGAAACCACAAGTGCGCAAAGGACTTCTTGGCCGCATGCTCGTTGAATTATTGGATACAAGAGTGATGGTAAAACAAGCGATGAAGGCTGTTAAGTCGGACAGAGCATGTCTGATGGCAACTTGACTACGGTCGGCACTGACATGAAATGTTGGTAGGCTCTGTCTCGCGTCCTTAATGCACGACAACTGGCTCTGAAGTATATTGCCAATGTCACGTACGGATATACGAGCGCGACTTATTCAGGCCGTATGCCAGCTGTCGAGATTGCAGATAGTATTGTGCAGACTGGTAGAGAAATTTTGGAACAAGTGGGCAGCCAATTCCTCTGGAAGCATACACTGACAGGCGGGCCTCCAGGCTATTGATATTATCAACAATAATGAGAAGTGGGGTTCCAAGGTCCGACTCCAGCGGTTCGACGGAACAGCGCTGATTGTGATGTTAGGTCGTATACGGTGATACAGATAGCCTTTTTATGTGAGTCATAAATCATAAGCCCTTGACATCGAAGACTCATCCTCTATAAGCTATCTCCCTGGCAAAAACGAAGGAACAAGCATTTCGAATTGGTAACGAGATCGCAGATACGATTACTTTACGAAACCCTGCACCCATAAAACTCAAGTTTGAAAAAGTAGGTGGCTGTTATCGAACCCGTGTATAGAAATTTCATACTCAGTTGATCTGAGGTATATCATCCCTGCGTATTGTTGGCGAAGAAACGTTATGTCGGATTCAAATATGAAAGTCCTGATGAAGAGGAGCCCATTTTCGATGCAAAGGGTATCGAGACCGTCAGACGGGACGGTGTCCTTGCCCAACGGAAGCTCGTTGAAAATTGCTTGAAGTCGGTGAGATCTACTGGATCGTTGATACGGGGTCTAACGGAGCAAAGAATTCTGTTTCGCACGCAGGATTTGAGTCAGGTGAAAGATTACTGCTGTAAATCTTGGCACAAAATACTCGAGAAACAGAGTCTCGGTTCAGGACTTTATCTTTGCCAAAGAAGTGAGGATGGGAACATATAGGTACGTTGCTCAACTTTCATCCCAAGTTTTGGTTTTTTGACTAGCATCATCATAGTGATGAAAGATCACCACCTCCTGGTGTAGTGGTTGCTGCACGTAGAATGATGATAGATCCCAACGATGAACCAGAATATGCAGAACCTATCCCGTACGTGATTACTCAAGCTGAACCTGGAACGCTATTGGCAGAAAGAGCAATGGACCCTCTTGAGATGATAAGCGAACCGTGAGCCTCATAACCCTATTAGATCGCGTCTTTCCTTACGGTGAAACCAGGAGCCTCAAACTTGACACAACCTACTATATCACTCGAGTGCTTATACCACCCCTTGAACGGATATTCAATCTTGTTGGGGCTGACGTACGACAATGGTTTTCTGAAATGCCGAAGGTTAAAAATGTGTCTCGAGGTGCTATCTCGCCGAAGAAGCGAAGAAAGATACATAAAGAGGAAGATGATACAACTCCTCCAGAAAAGCAGTGGGATATCGAGGAACACCTTGAGAATAATCAGTGCTTTGTGTGTGAAGAACCATCATTCACTGGTATGTATAATTCAAGTGGAATTTTGACCCCCTGTTGAGGGTATCCAGATCTCTGCGAGGAGTGCACCCAGTCTCTTCAGTCAAGTCTGACCGTATTCGGTGCGAAGAGCGGTGTGTTCGAGCATCGTGCCCTGACTGCACATGAAGTTTGCGTTACTTGTGCAGGTACACCACCTGGAGAGCCAGTCGAATGTATCTCATTAGACTGCCCGTGGCTTTTCGCAAGGAAGAAAGCGGAGGACAAACTCAAGGCAGTCCAAACCATGGAATCAATTGTGAACGAGCTCGAATGGAATGAGACGCAACTTGAATAAGTGGGAAGATGTACCAGAAAATTAAGTGTAGTGGAATGTATTGTACAGAATCCATTTAAACAGTCTCGTATGCCCCAGGAGTGGAATTGTTGTTTACTTGAGCCTGAGCAGGAGATTTTGGATCGTTCCGAGATGGGGGATGACGAGACTGATGATTGTGAGTCTCATCGTCAAGATTTTGATAACCACCCCGAGCATTGGAGGTGAAACCACCAGGCATCGACCAGACTATTGAACTCAGTATAAAGAAGGACATAAAAGGAAGTCAAGGCACCTGTAGTACCCTCACCAACACTCAGTCCGCCGAACTGGGCGCCTCGCTGCCGCATCACAAAGAGGAAGGAAAAGAAAGTTGGTATCTGATGGTCAGCGGTTAGACATTGGAGGCTTGCACAAAGTGCTTTCTGACAACCTTGAGCAGAGTTAGAACAACAGTCAAGAACTTGATGAAACCACTCTGGCTGTTTTGAATCATCCAGATAACATCAAAGATGGTTGAAGCGCCCAAAAGACCAGTGAACTGTATCTGGAGGTGAATGCTGCAAAACCTGGAGACAAGTATATTTATATCTGACTATTTTCAAGGATTGAATCGCCTCATTCTGTTCCTGAGCGTAGGTCCCAAAAAGGTAAATTACCAGGTTGTATTGAGGAGCGGAAGAAAGTGAGAGAAGAAATGACAGTGCCTGAAAAAATCAGCTAAGCGGAATGCAAAAAGCGAGATCGCTTACAACACCGCAAAATACAAGCTTAGAAGGGTCTAGTCCCTGAATGAAGTCCATTGTGGATAGTACTTGAGCAGGGCTGAACAACCTCGAGGCCAGCCGAATAGTCACGTGACGATAATTACATGCAGTTGTATCATTTCATCAACACTCACCCAACACTTACCACTCTCGCAGCAGTATTTTTCTGCTGATTTCGACGGTCAGAACTATCCAAAAACACATGAAGTCAACATAGCTGTCTTTTCATCTTGCTTACATTCTTCTTCTTCTCGTTTCAAATGTCATTTGCAGTTTTCAGCTCAAGCCTAGACAATGCTCGCATATCTATACCCCTCGGCATCGCGATTGGTTTGATAGCCTCATTCATTCAGTCTTTGGGCCTTACCATCCAGAGGAAGAGTCATATTATAAATCAAGGCCTTCCCAAGCACTCTCAACGTACGGAACACCGACGTCCGTTCGTAGCCCCTCTTGGACTTTAGCGTTGTAGATTTCTGACGACAAGTACTTTTCAATCATAGGTTATGGCTGCTTGGATTTTCCATCTTCATCCTCTCAAACCTAACTGGATCTTTGGTCCAAATCGCATCGCTTCCTGTTGTCATCCTCGCTCCACTGGGTGCCGTCTCCTTACTCTGGAATGCCTTCTTTGCTCGTCTCCTTCTCGGCGATGTATTCTCCCCATGGATGATAATTGGCACTATTCTAATTGCGGGGGGTGCTACATTGATCGCCGTCTTTGGAGTCGTACCGGAACCAACACATTCGTTAGATGACTTGTTGGAGCTCTTTCGGAGACCTGTCTTTGTTATCTACTTTTCTATGCTCGGAACGAGCGTGTTCTTTTTCCTTGTTGCGGTATGCCAAAGTTTTTGGGATAGTGGTACCTACTGACCCTTATTATGTTAGACGCATATTGGCGAGTTTTCCTGGACGCGTAAAACCGTTGTAGCATCTCGCCCTGACCATTCAGCTCTACCTGCCGCACACTCCTACTGTAACGATGACGTTGGTGACATCACTCTAAGTAATACCGTAGAGACTATTTCTGATGTCTCCACTGTCACCGACACAACACCGTTGCTGGATAGGAAAGGGAACCGCTCATCCGTATCATGTATAGTTCAACATCAGCCACTTGATGCGCTGGATCGCACTCGCATTCTTCTCGCTATCTCATATGCATCTATCTCCGGGATAATTTCTGGAATGTGTCTAATATTTGCCAAGAGTGGTGTTGAGTTGATCTTGCTCACTCTAGGGGGCAAGAACCAATTCCGCCGCTGGGAATCATGGATCCTCGTATTTGGCCTCATTATATTTGCATTCTTGCAGATGTGGTACTTGCATAAAGCGCTCATATTGGTCAATCCGACATTAGTTTGTCCCTGTATGTCTTCGCTTTCTCCTTGAGCAAGCTTATGGACTGACTTCTCGTTAGGTGCCTTTTGTTTTTATAATCTCTCTTCAATCGTGAACGGTCTCGTGTATTTCAATCAGGTACAGCTGATTGAGACGTTCCATTTAGGGTTGGTAGGCTTGGGTATCATCATTCTCTTGGGTGGGGTCTGGGTTGTCAGTATTCATTCGGGAGGCGGAGGCGTAGATGTGGGATCTTGGAGTGAGGATGGAAAAGATGTAGAGGACGAGACCATCCTTCACATTGGCGAACTCGAGCAAGGGGAAACATCCTTTTTGGAAGCAGTCTATCCAAACGTGGACTCTGTTTCCAGGTCTGACTCGACTAAACCGCTTGAATGCATATCTGAGCCCACTCAGTCGACCTCGGCGATATCTACAGAGGCTAGACGATCGGAAAATGCTCAAGGGTCGTATCTACGTCCCTGGCATCGACATACTATGTATTCAACGGCCCCTTCACTATCACCCGTCCCTGTGTCACGAAGAACAGATCTTCGACGTCGATTTTCCGACGCTTACCGTTTCTCAACGGCATCTCATCGCCCTCCTCGAACGTTCGTACCTCCCCTTGTCACTGTTCCTACTCTAGGCGCCGGATTACAGATTGGGCTTTCACCTATAAGTCCTGGGTTTTCGATTGTACCTAAAGAGCGGAGGAGGCTAGTTGGCCCTGGGCCAGGCGGTGATGAAGAACAAAGTCCGCAGCAAAGTCCGCATGCACGAGATCATAGGAGGTCTGTGAGTGAAAGGGCATTTGGGGCCCCCGTTCAGCCCAACTTTGACTCCAGTCCTGAAGTTTCTGATGTGGAACCCAATGGCCGCATAGATCAAGAATGTTTGGGCAATGTTCCAGAACCCATGCATCGGAGATGGATGTGGCTGAGAAATTATCTCACTCAGTAATTTCATCCATCATGCATTTTCCGTGTACTGTATATCGTTTTGTGTGATGCGTTAGCAGGTCATCAGTTATCATCTGTTGATTCACCAGGCTAAGCGCTTAGGGAGCTTAGTCTCGGAATGGAGAGTGTTCTGTATTTATATACCGCAACCAGCGAGTCTCGGAATGGAATGCAGCTAAGATTTTCTGTGGGAGATGTGTACAGATTTGTCACGGAGCAGATTTTTTACATAAACCTGACTGTGGATTACTGCTCTGATATCGCAGTAGAGGAAGAGTCAATCAATCACACTGAGGATGACGAAAGATGAAGTTTTGTAGAAACAGAGTGTACCAGGAACAATATGTAGAGGGACGTGACGGCAGAGGACTTATTAATAAGCGAAGTTTAAAGCGGTATGTTTTTAGGCCATTCTTTGTAGTGTTCGAAGCTATATTCCTAGGCCAATTTCCGTTGGCGCCTTTCCGCTCTTTTACCCCTCACTTGACGTTCATTCATCCTTGAAAGATACTGCACAAATGGCAGTGTATAGGCGACCCACGCTACCGGCGACAGCGGTTACTGCAAGTCTGCTTCCAAAAGAGCAGCCACTGAGGCCAGTGCCTCTGGAGCAATCAATGATAGGGAAGGAAAAGTGGACGCGTTCTGGAGGGCAAAAGCAGGGAGGGAAAAAGGAGATGGTGCGGGGGAAGACAGGGAATTCTCCGGTGATCAGTATTTCGCGGCCTCCTTCTCCGGGCACTACAGTAACTGGTGATCCAGCCCTTGCGGATGAATTAGACTACATAACCATCCCATCTCCTAATATCACAAATCCTCTTCCTCTTTCCCACCACCGCACCGACAAGGCCTCCCGCGTCCTCGGCATCAGGCATCGATCAAGCATGGAGCCCATTCCTGCCTCCGCCCGCAATTCAATCGTCTCTACTCGTTCAGCCAAGGAGGCCTCGGTGGGCTCCCATGTTTCCACCTTGCCCCTCGCCTCTCTCTACGTTGTTTCAGGCCTCCCCAAGTCTCCGCATACATGGACTCTTGCTGACCCAGACTCCGTCCTTGGTCTTCACCACAGCGAGGGCGCTGTCAATCGCTGGTGGAGGCCAGAAGTCCTTGGTAGCACCGTCAGTCCAGGCGTTGGTGGGGCGAAGAGAAAGAAACGTGGAAAAGGCGAAGAAGTCATCAAGGGTGCAGGTGCACTGAGCAAACAAGAAGTTGGCAAGATGCTTTCCAAAGCACTCAAGGCAGGCCAATTTATCCTATTAACAAATCAGACCTTTGACCAAATTGATTAATTACTGTTTAGCTCTCCTTCACGCGTGAAGTCGAAGTCATTGCCTCGACCCTCCAGCCTGCATCAACCATCCATACTTTCACCTTCACCCTTCCTGCCCCAAGTACCCCCCTGGCCCCAACCACCTCTGGCGACCTCCTTAGGGCATCCGTGGTCTCAACTGCTGAGAATCGCTCTTCGGCAGCAACTTTTGCATATCCATATGCTGATGATCCTTTCGCCAGGCCATCCTCCGCCTATCTGGGCCCGCCCAGTCTCCTGGCACATACTTCCCACAATACTACCGCTGCAGCAAATGCAACCAACGGCACCCAAACAGCTAGCAACATTGTGATATATTTTGGTGTGTGCCTGACCGTCTGGTCCCATGCCGATGCGGAGCGCAGCAATGCCATCCGGCGTACCTTAGAAGCAGGTCGTTCGCGTAAAGAATCGGCTCAGTCAATGGTAGCCTCGCGGTTAAAAAATTTACGGGCAGACATCTCGGGTAATGTCAGCGACACACAGGACCCAGCTATACAGGCACGTCGGCATGCCAAGAAGAGTGCTCGTGGACCCTGGGGGGATGCAGAGACTGACGCTGAAACTGAGAACGATGGTGGGATTAGTGAGAGCGATTTTGAGGTGGCAAGCACGGTTGGGCATGGCCCAGGCGAGAGTACGCTCTTTCTTCCCGGAGATACCGTCTTTTGGTTGCCATATGCCCTTAGTGAGTAGTAATGTATCCTCCTATCAATCAGGCACTCATCTCTTTAGCGTTGATTTCACGACATCCTGTATACGATCTCATGAGGGACTATTTGACGTTGTCATGGGCACGATTTTCTAAAGATGTGCAATCACATACCCTCCAAATTTCTAAAATTCTTGCCCATCCTGCTCCTCGAGCCGGAGATATTATCAAACTCGATGCCAGCCCAAAGAGTGATAGTGAGGCTAGTCTCGAAGTCATCGCACGATTTCCTGGTGGTCTAGATTTTGGCCGTGGCCTCGTTGATATCAATTTTACCATGTGGCCCCTTTTTAAATGTCTCAATATTGACAATATCCTGACGATCTGTGAAGTAAATCCCGCCTTGATGATCTCACCCAACATCATTGACCAATTCCTAGATTGCCCTTTCACCCACCGGTCGCATTCTCTTCTTTTCAAGATACCCTGCTATGCTCGGTGTAATTTAATCCTTCCCTTTGCAACAATTTTATTCCCTCCCTGACCACCTCATGTAGATTGCCGTTAATACCACGAGGTATTTGGTCGAACTTCGTGGTTGGGATGGTATTGCGCTCCCTTCGGTCCACTCTCGTGATGCCAAAATCTATATCGATGATCCCGGCCCATGGATTATTGGCTTGTCTACTGAGGCAAGGTATAGCATCCGCCCACCACCTGAAGTTTGCGTGTGTGATTTGTGCGTACCTTTCTTCCGCCCTGACAGTGTTGTTGATATTCAACTATGGAAATCAGAGACATTAACTATCTGTACGTGATCAGTCGATTTTTATTCAGGTTGAACGTTGACATGTGCTCTGCAGGAGCTGCCCTTCCCCTCCTGTTGGATTTGTGTCACAGAAACAGCAGCGTGACAAATATCGCCAGCGTCTTCTAGCAGCCTTTGAGGGTCACTATCATCCCGACCATTGTATCCCAAGGTCTGTGTCATTGACATTCACCTGGTGAAATATCTGAAATGTAATCTAGTGAATTCAAGGAGGCTTTTCCAGCGGGCCGGTTCCGACCAATCTGCAAGATTCAAGCTAAGCGCGGCGCGTCCTCAGCAGCTGTGGCAGACCAAATCAAAGCACCTGACTGGTGGCATTCGACACGTATAATTCAGGCATTTGACTCAGCCTTGCAAGATAAGGTAACCAATATTCTGATGATTGCAGGATTCTTTATCTGATTATGTACAGTTCAAAAAACCTTCACTCTTGAAGAGATTGAGCAGATTTGGACAACCAAAACGCCTACCGCAGCTGACGTTTACTGAAAAAGTGATTCAAATTTCCATCCGTAAACGTGCTACAGCATTTGTTGATGCCCGAGACGATCTTGAGACGAAGATTGGCCGACTTTCCCGGAGGCTCAATTTCCTGATTACTGAATCCGACCTCTGGAGAGATAAATTCATCTCTTTTGAGCAGTATGCCGAGAAACTGAGTGCGGAGGCTAATCAACTCAGGGGGAAAATCAACAAGGAGCAACGAGAAACGAAGCGACTGTCTGGACTTGTCACGCTGACTGCCGCTGAGAAAACAAAACTTCAGAATCGTGAGTATCCCTGGTGATCCAGACCTATTTTTGTGCCTGATGGTTATTCAGAATTGCGTGAGACCGAGGCGGCTCATCGTGGAGCAGTACAAGAGCTTGCTAGAATGAAGGAAACCATGGAAAAGATGGAAGAAGAAAGGGCAGCCATGGTTGCCGAGGTAGAAGCACAGATTGAACGAGCCCTAGCGTCTATGGCTGTCGATTTGGAGGAATCGGATTACACGGGTTCACGACCTCAAAGCCGACTTTCCTCTGCTTCGGGTATGCAACCACGCATCAGTGATGCTGAAACCAGGGCCAAAATGCTTCGTTCATTTGCTACGGATTCAACCCTTGCTGAAAAATTGGAGGAAGATGAAGTGACCAGTCCCCAGATACCTGAAAAAGAGCTCAAGATGCTTGAAAAAAATGAAGAACCATCTCCACCTCCGAAAAAGAAACGATTCTCAGCCTCTGAACTCGAAGTAGTGCAGGACGGTATGAACGCTGTAGACGAAGGTATCAGTATTCAGAGCGATAGGATCGCCCAAAAGGTGTTAGAAATTCAACAAAAGGCAAGTTTCTTCCTACCTTACACTAAATTAGTTGTTTACTCTTCACATTATCCGCAGCTTGAATCGGCCCTGGCCCAGGAGCGTCGTGTTGGAAGGCGCCCAAGGAACGGAGAGAGTGAAGGGGAAGATTCCGAGGCCACTAGTCTCCGTTCAAAGAAACATAGTAGGAAATCTTCCAAGATCGACACCAGGACACGGAGCGCGACTACTTCATCCGCTTACACTGGAACAGACGAGGGCACAAGTACAATTCTTCGTACCCATATCCCATCTGTTATTGCCGAGACTGGAAGCAGGACTCCCACCGGCGGAACCTTTCCCGAGGAGGTTCACCATCCTCTCCCCTGTGTAGATGAAACGGAGCATACTTTTTCGCACAAGCCCTTCATTCACAAACCTTCAAATCCCGGGCAGCACAGTCCAACAACTTCCGGTCCAACAGGCCCTTCCGCCTCAGCTGATGAGTCCGACACAGATTTTCAAAGCGCATATTCAACTAGTCCTCGTGACAGTCGTCGGTTCGGAAGTGAGAACCTTGAGGATTACCAGGACCTGACATTGACCAAATCGGCAAATTTCCACTGCCCCAATGTCACGTCAACTGCAACGACGCTCCCGGATGAAGATGCCGATACCTCAGGAGATTCTGTGAATACTCTTACTAGATAATTTAATCACATTTTTGCTATGGAAGGAATACCCATTCGCTTTCTCTCTATCCTTATTTGGTACTCACCATTCCTTCGTTCTACAAGTCGTGTCTACTTTTCATTGCCTTATTTAAATACAAGACTATTTGTTAGGGCTTTCTATCTACACATTATTCACTAAATATCAGACATCCATCCTTTTCCGTGCATTATACGTCTTGACAACAGATGCTACTTGGTTAAAGAACCATGTTTGCGATGATTTATCGGGAATGAAAACAAATCTGTCTTGCCCTCTACCCGATTTGTGTGAAAATCGTATGCCTGTATCCTCGACAGTGACACCTTGAACTTGACTGAATGGCAACTCCCAGTCCAACCGTAGTTTCCTCGACCAAAAAAACAGTACACGGGACTGTGTCAAAAGAATGACATTGTCACTTCCTGCTGAACCTGCAAAAGGATTGGTACATTTGCATGGTAGCTAGTAGTCGCAATGCTCACCAATATGCGCTATATATGCTTCATGCCGATATGCACCATCATTCAAATCTTTCATCCAATATTGACCAATGGCTTCCTGGGCTGAGTATGACTTCGAGCAAGAAAAGTCAGATATCATTATCATGACACAAAATAGCTTGGCCTACATGAAGTACTCCGTCAGCTGGAATGAGCCGCGGCTACCATGAATTTGTTAGTACTTAATCATAGAGGAGTCTCAATTAGTATTACCAAGCGAACCCTATCTCTCTCAGGATTGTCAAAGACGGTAGTTGTATTGCGTATACCTGTGGTTCGTCAATATTGTGACAAAGAAGAAAACGTGGAAGCTGGCCTTCGGAGACATTCGAAGCAAGATCAAACACACCCACGACCGGTTTCGTGACTACGCTACTTGGAAGGTCAACCGGATGTTCTTGAGTGTGGTTAGGACTCCCATACCCAACTAAACCTTTCCCAACGCCTTTAATAAATCCCAATGCACCCTCAGATTCTGCGCCTTCAATTGGTTTCATCTGAATGACCATGGATCAGACGCGCCATTACACAAGGAATTGACTGGACTTACAAGAACACCCTCCATCGCACTTGTGACACTACTGGCAAGTGCTCCTCCACCGGCCTTGACGCCATATCTTGGAGAAATCAATTGGCGTCATGAATCACCTGAATCGGACTGAACTCACATCGCATGCCGGGGCTTGTTACGCCTCTGAGTCATGCGCCTTCTGGATTGATATTCTGAGTCAAAGGTTGCTGCAGACAAGCCTAAAGGCCAAAGATAAAAAATAGTGGACTCTGTGAAATTTGACAAACCTTTTCCAACACTACTCGTAAACTTAGTAAAGCTATCACTCAGCCCAAATACAGTTTTCTTGACAAAGCTTGCAGCACCCTTGAAGACTTAAAAATGTGATCCGATGTGGATAAACAGAAAAGATACCCACTTTAGCGAGGCCAATGCCCAATTCGCGATTTCCATGCATGACTACACCTTGGAAAGGCTCATAGAAAATGTCCGCCACACCAGAGCTGACATTGGTGAAGAGGCCAACCGGATTCCCAATGAAGTCGGCTGAACCTAGGATACGGTAAAGTTGACGCAGAATCTCCTGACGGTAGTGGTATAGAATACGACTCTGAAGTTCGGGAAATGTCAGGCGCATGTCCTTAATTGCTAAAGCATTCATTTCCAATGGTGCATCGTTAATGTTCCCGACTGTCATAGTCAGAGCATTCATGACAACTGCCAAAGGATTGCGCAAATTCAACCTGGGGTGAGATAAGTAACAAGTAAAGTCAAGTAGTGATTACATACTTTTCTTCGCTATTCACCCTTTCTGTACGCATGAAAGAAATAGCTAGCTGTATTGGCTGAAGTTCAAGTATTTCAAAATAAACATCCTGCCCATGAGAATTGTTTCTGGGCTCAGGTATCAAATCAACGTCATGAAGCAGAACACTACTTGTCCTTCAGAGTCGGAATGGCAGTGACCTAAGGAAAAAGACATACTCTCTAGTAGGATCATCCCAAGCCAGACCTTGGATCTGGGATAGGTCGTAAAGTGCAAATAGCAGATCTTCATCTGCTTCAATTGTTAATGCCTGCAAAAGGATAGAAAAATACTTGATGAAGAGTACTCCATGTTCTGAAATATTATTGAAGACATTTCAAATTCACTCGAGACAAGTCAGGACCTGCCTTGATCTTTAAGCCAGATAACCGATACCTGAATTGTGGGCAAAGCTCCAACGCCATTGGTGTCCTTTGGTATGGATGTAGGCTGGAGGATGACTGGGTAAAGTGCATCGTGGAGCTGATTATCGATCTGCAAATGACCAAGAGAGAGATTGATAGCCTGTGCCATGCTGCTATCGGTATATTCGAACTTGAGATTGTCTAATGTGGCGTAGAGAATTTCAACCATTTTTTTGTTGACAAGGGATAGCCCAATTCCACCAAGGTCAATTGAAATGGATAGAGATACTGTTACTTGTTCTGTCACTGCCTCAAATGCCTCAGCACTTGAAAAAGTATCCTGTCGTGAAAACGTGGAGCTCCTTGATTTCGGTTTATATAGGCTTTGGTCAGGGTCATAGTTGGTAATGCGAAGGATCTGTTTATATCCGTCAGCCCTGACATCAAGGGACACAGCCTTCATATCTCGATGATCCTGACTGCATATCAGCAGGTAGAAGACTTTTTCAATGTTTTCAAAGACTTGCCATGAATTTGAAGGGAACAAGATTACCAATTTCCATGATATCGACCACTCGGCTCGAGTTTTTGATGTTAAGCAACAGTTTTTTATCCTTGGCGGCGGGAGAGTCCCAAGCGTATTCCATAGTTGTTCGTGCTTGAAGATTGTAGACCGCATCATCTCTCCTTACCCTAGGTTCCTCCTTCGAGTCCTACAAAGACAATGTCAATGGTCTATGGATGCAAAGAGGGATTCATTACTGTTTGCGATACTGATAGAATGTAATCGCTGAAATTTTCGATCTCGAAGGGCCAACCATTGTCTGCGGGTGAAATAATGACAAAAATCGTAGAGCTTTCTATTCGAATATCAACCTGGACCAGGACGAAGTCATGGTCATTCGAACCCGGACGCCCGATACGTAGACTGACAGGTCCAATGTCCTCAATATTGATTGGAGGGGACCTGAAGCAATTATTTAATACTGATGTAGAGTCAGACGACAAAAGAATTACCATTGGGCATTTAAACCCGGAAAAGCGAGTGTAAGCAATTTCTCTGCACTTTTCCGTAGAGCCATGAATGCTCGACGTTCTCCTGGTGCCAGGACCTGACGGTCCCGAGGTACATTTCCATGTTCCCGGAACACAATGGCTTCTTGTAGCATATTCTTTATGAAGAACCGAGGAGTCAATGTAATAATTTTGGTTAACTTGAACTTTCCACTGCCTTCATTCCATGAGAGACCTAGGTGTAGTTCATCGGCCTTCTGTCTGATAGCCGGTAGAATGAGCTCGCTTTCAGCGGAAGGTGCCTCAAATGAAACAGGCTGAGATTACGGTTAGATCATATAGGTACGAATATGGAAGCCGCACCCTTGACCATGTCGAGTCTGCCAATTTGAAGTAGAATTCATTCCCTTGCTCCTGTATATGGGATAATACTGCACGTGCGATTAGTTGCATAGTGATCGCTATGTGAATGCTGTACTCACGGAAGGGAGAGGAGCTGCTCAAAACATCTAAGATTTGGATATCAGAACGAATGTGGAGACATTGGTCATATAAGCACACCTAGACAAGTATCTCCAGCTGCATCCTGAGTGCCCACTCTGGCAGATTTAGGTCGAACATTGAAAGGAGCCTTTGTTTTATTCACAATGATATAGGGGCTGTAAATCTGGACTTTGAAAGCACCTCCCGAATCGGGATGTCGTCTTGAGACGACCAAGAGTACATGAGTACAGATTGTTCAGATTTCAAACCAACACACATATGGAACCCACATGTAATTCAGCTTGAGCTCCAACTTTCTTCCCTGTTGATCTCGAAGGGTAAGACGATTTTCTATATCAAATTCCGAGTGATTGTCGATGTTGATGATACTAAACTCGCTAGGTTTGAAGACTTGCTTCCGTGTGAGCATATAGCCGGCTGGACTTTTGAAGCACAAACTAACCGGTGTCCTGAATCGTAACATTTAAGAGAACAAAGTGTCCCAATTCCACAGAATGCACCGGCATGACACCACCTTTTCGTAGATAGCTCCGCCAGTTTTGATCCGTATTCTTATCATAGATGCGATACTCCAAGTTATAAGGAAGAAGATTCTCGAGTTCCAGTGGAGCCCTGAGTTTCAAAGAGATCTTCGGTAACTTTCTGTGCAGATGACTGAATCAAATCCGAACCAAAAGCAGAGTCTGTTGCTTACCGCACGCTACTGTCGTTTGAATTCATCTGCACCCAAGCTTGGAATCTGAAGGACACTTCTCGAGGATCTGAATGAGGACATTTGATAGTAAAGCCTTTTCGTGCTAGTAGATCGTTATAACGGATTGCGGGGCTCCATTTGTAGCCGAATCCCTCTTTAAACAAGAGTATTCAATTAAAAGAAATAAGAGAGCCTCAAACAACATACGATCAGGTTGGATACGAATGCGGTGTTGAGTGACTGCATCAATCGGTAAAGAGTAGTCCTGACCAGGGGCTATTTTTTCGAGAGAGGAGACCGGATGTCCGATGTCATCAACTAACATCAACTCAAGCGGATACAAAGTTAGATTTTCAACTTTATAGGTTGAGCGGATAGTGATGATCTTTGTATTTTCGACGACCTTGACCTCGCACATCAATCGCTCCGGGTACTTCGCAGTGTGAGGGCGAAGTAAATATACAAATTCTCCTTCTCGACCAACGGGAACCCCCCTGATTTGCTCCCAGCTCTTGTCAACAAACTGTATACCAAGCATGTGTTCCCCAAGAAGAGTATTATGCTGTACGACATCAGTCCAAAATTATAAAAGGATAACAATATTTGCACCTCTCGTGTTGTCTTCCAATCATCAAATCGCCAGTCAATGGTCTGACCATTATAAACAGGGGTAGTCTCGACCTCAACACTATGATCACCAGAGTCCGCTTCCGACCAAACGAGTATAGAGGCGCCCGTTCGATTTGAGATTTGATATGGGGCATACGTTCCCCGGGCCTTCTGAAGAACATTTTTTCCTTCTTTGCTCCATATGTTCAGCGTGGTAGCGAAAACTTCTGCGAAAGATGATGTCAAGTTAACGTCGAGTCGTTCTTGGGCAGACAGAGCTAGATTCATTCCTCCTTCCGCATTCTGTTTGAAGATCTAGATCAATATGAGCAGGTGCATCCTATGCATTACTTGCGGAATCACACGCACCGAGATAGTGAATGTCCATGGATCAATCACTGGTGAATCAAGTCAGTATAATAATCAACAAAGAGCTGGATATGCAATTTACGAGGTTCCCAGTGTGAATTCATTAGGTTCCAGAACGTGATTTGGAGCGCCATGGTGACCGTAGCGTGCAACTACATAGTCATTTAATGATGTTCGACGGACACTATGAGTTCTTACTTCACCAGACCAATCTTTTGCAACCGCAATGAAAGGTTTGACCTTCAAATGCAGCATAGGCTGCTCGTGGATATCGCCTATCAAGACCAGCCTAAATCCATCAAAAGAGCCTTTGAACTGAATCAAGTCATTCACTGAAAGTTGGATAGAAGTTTCAAAGACGCACCTGCTGTTTTGTCATACGAACAGAAGCTTTGCCAATAGTTTTTGGGCGTGTTGACCTAGACAATGTGGTTGTCTTCTGACTGTTCCTTGTTTCAGTAGGTTCCACACATCTAATGCCGCTCCCTCCAGGACCGCCGAACCGCTCAAATGCTTTGTTGAATATGCGTGTGATCAAGCTGATATCTCTGTACGATGCTCGGACAATAATAGGTTTGGCTGATAATTCGAGATTCATCATCTGCTGAGAAAACTGATGAACGGCTATCCGAAGATAGCGTGAAATCGAAACCCGTCGAGAAATTTGACAGTTTCAGTCTTTTCTCCCATCTGTATCAAGGACATTCCAAGTTGATCAGCTTTCAACGCTGTGATTCCCTAGATGATGGTTACAAAAAGTGAAGAAACCATACGAGAGCTTACCTGCTGCGATATCAGCAACTGTTGAATGTTAAGCTTGATTGCTTGGGTACTCGGGTCCTGGTCATTCTCCAAAACACAAATTGCCACATCGTGCAAGTCCAAACGGAAATCTAACCCCTTTCCGTTCTGAGAACTGCTTTGTTTAACAGCATGATTCCTTTCGTCCGCAGTCCACGCATCAGAGTATGTTTCTGTCGTAAAGAAATCTAGGAGGGCAAAGACCGGACGGATAGAGAAAATGATTTGAGGGGAGTCTATTGTGACAACGGCAAGAGAAGCACCATCCAAACCGCCAGCCGTACTGTAGAGCACCATGAACTGGTTGCGATCATGATGCGTTGCAGGAATTATTTCTCGAAATTGTGTGTTTTCAGGTTCGGTATTGCACATAGTGAAGGACTTGAGGATGAACTGAGCCTCGCTAGCTCTGTCAGACGTTGATTTATAGCGAAGTTTATTGTTAGTCAAAGCGAAACAAGCGATTCCATGTTGTTGCAGGTCAGTGTCCATATGCGCTCCTGCACCATAAAGATGCAGTTGAATTGTATCAACAGAAAGGACCAAATCCATGGTCACCCAAACTTCATGGATCCCTTCCGTTACCCGCAGTCCAGGTTCCAGATTGATCGACGAATGTTCCGTGTCAAGTGAGGATATGGGCGCTGAAGTGGCTGCAGATGGATATCCTGAAAGTTCAGACTCGCTGTCAAGTGCGAATGCTCGAGATACAGATCGTGAAATGCTTAGAATCGTTCGATACTGATCCAGTGTTAAGTGCAAATTAACGTCTGACACTCGAAAGGCCACCTGTTTTAAAATAAGATACGGTAGCTGCGAGGTGGTGCATTGGTCAATTCACCTGCATGTCAGGATAACTAGTATCAGTTTGACGATCGATGCCAATAGTTTGAACGATATTGGCTTGGATATTGATATCGTCGATCATTTTGAGGATATTCAAACTCTCGTTGTGGTATGACTTCGAGACGAGCTGGATCCCCTGCAGGCTAGCTGAGACCGTATTCTTGTTCATGTCAAATTTGTTCCTTGCATCAATCTCCCCTAATCGCATGACAAAGACATCTAATGACTGGGAGGGGTCTGAGGGTATGATAATAATCGGTGATTTGACATTGATTTCGAAATGCATTTGGCCTATATCTGAGGCAGATTGAACAGCAGCTTGAGTAGCAGCGTCGTAAAGGCCCTTCAGTCTCGCAAGTCTGGTCAGATAAGCATAAAGGCCGTGGAGCGACTGTTCAAGGAAAATTAACTTGATAGAAGCAGCATTCAAGACGAAGGAGGAACTGATGTCCGAAGAAATGGATGGGTCAAAGGTTTGATAGGTGAATTCAGCAAAGTTCTGTCCCTCAATTGATAGAATTTGCTTGAATTCTTTGCAAGGTTGATATATATTGATGTCATTAGCAAGAGCCAGATTGCCTAAACGACCAACAATCCTCATCGTCCGAGGGCGCAAGAGTATGGCCATATCGGCTGTTGAAAGTAACAGGGTGGCAAGTGGAAGGGACTCAAGGATCAACTCCACTGCGATCAATCGTTAGCTAACGTCAGCCTATGAACAAAAGTCCAGTGAGACCAACCTCGTATACTCTCGAGCTTGACCAGGACACGAATCTTTGATTCATCAATTGAAGGTTGCTCAACGGAGGATGCAGAATTAGAGGGATTGGTTACAGGTCGATTGGCGTCGGAGACGAATGTTGAAATGATGAAATCGTATAAAGATATGATGGGTTCTGGGGCAGCATGAACGACAAAAGTTGAGAAGCGAACGTCAACGATCTGATCTATGCCCTCGTAAACGGTGTTGTAATCCGCTGATTCCTTCTTGACACGTGTGTATATAACACTCAAGAGGTTGTCACTGGGTGCGGTCAAAGATGTCTCGGATGTGACCACATTTACGAGTTGAGCATTTGAAGACACAAGGGCCATGTTCATCGAGCTACATCAAGAAATATTAGCTATCAACAAATCAATACGGGGCAATATATTAACCGCAGCTGGGTGTTGACCTTCATGTCATTATTGGCTAGGTCAAATTTGAGAACAAATCCCTCGAGTTTCAGGTCGCCCAAGGGCTTTTCGGATAAATCCACACTCTTAGACAGAGACATCTGAAGTATTCCTACTTTGAAATCGACATGTAGGAGAAGTTGATGATGTTCTGGTCGCTGAACGATGACAATCAAAAAACTGAAGAAGACAATTTTTAACAAGGCTCACATTTTGGATAGATTCCTCTGCTTCAAAGAAGGTATCTGTGTGGGAGCTCCCTGTTTCATCCTGTCCATCCAGATCCTGATTTTCCATGTCGAAATCATGGCGATCTGGCCCAAACAAAGCAACAGGCAACTGAAAAGTTGACAAATGTCTCGGGACCGTAGGGACAGAAGGAGATCCGTTGTGATCGTCCTCGTCAAACTTGGGTATGGAAATGTCAATCAGACGCATTAGAGCCTTGTACTTTCTGTCAGAGAGATTGACGTGTAAGGAAGGAAGCGTTCCGGAAACTTTAAACCGTGAGAGGTTGACAGCAGCAGGAACAATTGACTTCTGGACATCAAGATCGATATTGATTCTTTCGAGCAAATGGAGATCGTCATGAGACCCCGCCGGCAGGGCATCGAGACAAGCGGAGAGGCTATCACCTATAACGAACTGAAAATAGTGGATCACTAATATCGGATATGAGATCTATCAAGTTGAATCACCTGAGCATCTTCGAGGCGTAATGACACCTTGTCGTACATAAGTGACTCTAGTTGACGATAGTCCTCTTCACTGTATTGCTGACTACGTTTCGACTGGATCGTACGAATCGCCTCTTTGTCGACAAGATCACTCCCAACTGCAATGTGACCAGCATCAACCACTAGATGTTTACAAGAGCTAGTTGTGATACTACAAAAGATGAGTAAAATGAGGCATAAGCCTTACTCAACTTACTCTTCGGGGATGATAATGACTGGCGCCTTCATGTCCATCTGTATGTCGAAAGTTTTATGGGTCTGCAGAGCATATTCAAGCCCAGCACGAGTTTCTTTTCGTAAACCTTCCAGAGTTTGGCTGGCCACGTCCTTGATATAAATCGGTGACAACCCAGAAAGAAGGATACAATGCACATACTAATAGTGCCTCAACAGATTCCAACTGACTCGGTGGTGGTTCAAAAAATTTATAGACAGCTTGGACGTAGCCTCTGTGGTATATGACCTCCATGTGCCTCATGCGCAGAATCAAAGCATTGTCAGCGCGGCGATCCAGAGGATTGTTCTCATATTTGACAAAAAAAAAGGGCTCATCATTTTCTTGTCGTTTGTGGGCATGCAATGAAGATTTGACTCTGACAATTTGAGAGTGCACAGTGTTTCTTGTGGTACCGTCAAACACTTTGAATGCATCCAGAGACAGGGTAGCTTCGAGACTCTCGGGTCGTTGTAAGATATCAGCATTGAATGAGTCAAAAACAATTGACAAGATGTCTCTGGGATCTGAATGAGGATCCGTTCTCAGTGAAAACGACCCTGTTCGAAGTTTGGCTGAGAGGCGAGACTTGAGCGATTCCCTGGGTAATTTCAGCGAACTTGCTATGGCCTCCTTTTCGTCAAAATCAAGGACGTCATAAAGCTGTTTGCGTTGTTCATCCGTCATCTCTCCTTGAAAAACGTCAACTCGTTCTGTAGTTGACGCAGAACTACCCCAGAGCCAGCTTGACCAGCTTTGCTTTGCTCCTCGGTCCTTCAGTTTTTGTTCTTCCAATCCCTTCCTAAGCGCTTCGTCCTTGCGAAGACGAGAGCGAGCGAGCGACCTGTAAAAACGTAAATCTTGATATGATAGTTTCCTCTCGAGCGCTCGAAAGTTTACGAGATCCTGTCCTTTTTGTGAGCTTGAATAATAAGGAGGTTGAATCAACATACATTTGCCGCGAGAGGTGCTATAAGTTTTTTCTGGAAAAGCTCAACATATCGTTCACGATCGTCACGTCGCTCAGAAAAGTAATCCCATGTCCATTTCATATTTCTTTCGTGTACTTCTGCTAGTATGGCGCTTCCAGCAAAACGAAGCCTCGCTCGAGCTGCATTTTCTCGAAACTCTTGATCTGTGGGTCTATGCCTGCGATACTGAATTGATTTAGCGTTGTGAAATGAGATGAACATTTCTGTGGTCGAACCTGGTGTTGCCGCAGATAAACATGATACATTTCCAGTAGCGAAAGAACATCTCGATACTGGTCTCGATCCAGTACTAGGCCAATTTCATCAAAGAGAAGTTGAACATCAAATCTCGGAGTGGATTTGTTGACTTTATGATTCACAATGACCTGGCACCAGACTTCAGCAATTAGAGTAAAGGTCTCAAGTATTTCATTGTACCCGCCCTTCCCCAGACACAGGCTTGAGGATAAATTGGTGTTTTACACTCTGAGGTTCCCTAGTCTATAGGGGATGATTAGTCCATAATAACTATGTTGAAAGAATCTAACCATTGCAGTGAACCTCTGGTAAACTTCATCAGGTGTTAAACCGGCTATGGTACCTTCGTCTGTGTTGAAGTACAAAGCGAGTGACTCTAATTTCGATAACTAAAGGAATTGTTACTCACGAAAGGTGTCACTAGGCAATGGCTGAACTTACCTTGTGGATTGATCCTGCTGTACTTTCGATGAATGCAGGTTGCCATTTCTCATCAACGGAGAAAGTCGAAAAGTTTGCTAGGGTGAAACCTGCTGCAAAGGGATGCTAATTCACGAAGGATGAGAAAAGAGTAAGGAGAGCGACGAAGGTAGTGGACGCACACCGGGCACGCTATATTTGTCCTCATACCGAACATGGATATTTTTAATCGTGACCTGGACATTGTTGATGATTTTATTTAACAAAGACTGCCAGAGTCCTTGTGCTTGGGGAGATTCTGATCTCGTTATAAATACGAACACAGAGAACGGAGTAAACTACCTGCCTTGCATCCCCGCTGCCTGGCCTTGCATATGAAGCAACTCGGCGCTTTCCAAACGTTCGGCTTTAGCGGCTTGTGCCCTCTCTTCTTCCTCATCGGGATCAACTTGGTTTGCAGCCGTAGGTATTACAAGAAGGTAAATATCTTCCACTAGAATTTCTACCGGCTGATTTCCCAAATTCATCCAACGCAGAGACAGTGTGAACTTTCCCAATCGGCCTAAATGGCCTAAGTATAAGCTAGCCTAGAGGATCTCGAAACATACCCTCAAGTACATCGATAGGGAGCTGGAACTTATCTAATGCCCCCTTCTTTAAGCGGAGTTCTCGCAAAGTGAGTTGGCCTTCAAGTGGTTGAGTACTGGGTAGTGGAGTTCAAGGGCTAACACAAACCTTGACCAATGCCATAGTTGACTTGGTTGAGGTCAAGATTCTCCACATACGGTGCAAGTATTCGGTTGAATAGCTGGGTATCATGTCAGACGAGTAAGACCGGTAAATACGAGACAATAGTCGCACGACGTTCAAAAGCTCTTTTCCGGGATCTAACCACCACATTTAGTCCTGTGATAGAACAGTCAGAGGTTGGCTGCTGGTCTACTAATGTGCGTGTGTGTAATGGTGAGTGAACTGTACTTTTGGCAGTGAAGAGGTGAGATCACTACTTCTAAACGTCATCGCACTGATCAAAGTCTCACGCATACTTGCTTCTTCTCTAGCTATCTGTGAATCTCCGAATGGATGATTTATTTTACTATCCTGACTATTCAGATTACTTGATTTTGATGCAACTGAAAGAGGTGGATGGATCAACTCCATTGGAAGAAAGCAGCAGGTGCAAAGGAACAATGTATTGGATACTGCTCACTTGTAGGTCTAACAGCTAGTGAGCAACTATCACTTTGAGACTTAGCATCGAACTAGCTCAAAGTTCAAGACTGAATACATAGGATCTACCCAGGGCCCACCAGGAGTAGGGTATGCCCTCAGGGTATCAGGTGGGATTAAGGCAGCAGCTGTGCTCAGCTGTGCTCTATCCTTGACTTTCTTAAGTCAAATAGAACATACTAAAGTATCTCATGCTTCTCAGGATAGAATGTATTCCCAAGGATAGAATATACTCTTGGAATAAAAATAGAGGTAAAACTAATAAAGTTTCATAAGTAGAGTTGGAGCCCACCAGGGGTAGGGTATACTCCTCTCATCCACAAATCTTTGTGTGAACTACACTTAATGGGCAAGGCAGAAGTTGGAAGAATGAAATAAGTGACTGGAAGGAGCAGAGGATAGAAATAACAATGATGAGTTATCCTTTCAACTATTTAGCACAGTATATGACATCTCCCACTTGTTGCCAGCAATTCAGACAAGGAGGTAGTTCTAAGAGACTCAGTCATTTCAAATTGACTTTTCTTCACAACCAACAACATTACTGGGTGCAGACACGACCTATGACGACACAGTAGCTGTGCATGGTGGATTATAAAACCTATCACCGTCTGATTGCTATACCATGCTCCAAGTCTTGGTCATGCCTACGAACATAATTGCGCTATCAACATATGAATCTAACCCATCCTGTTCTGCTGCAGGTCGAGACGGCTTTATGAAAAATTTCTGCTCAATTGTTGACAAATCGCAGTTGCATCACCACTCGGTAGTCGGGATAAATCAATTCTAAAACACGTGTATCTTCAACGCAGGGTGACTTCGAATGTGACTTCGTGATCTTGGGTGACGCCAGAAAATTTGGCCTGTGTATTCTTACATCCATGGCTCCCCTTGCAAAGTTCCTTCTGGCTTGTATACCATATAGAGTCCCTCTTTACCTCTCTACCTATGTCATCGGAAAGACACCATTATCCACTACTTCTGCCGTCATCTCAGTGTTAGCCGGCTATTTGGCGGTGGTTTTTGGTACTAAGGTTCTCATGACAAATCGGCAACCGTACAAGCTTACAATCCTTTTCCAACTGCATAATATTCTTCTGAGCTCGGGTAGTGCTCTTCTTTTGGCACTGATGTTAGAAGAAATTGTGCCACGAATCTGGAGGCATGGTATCCGTCATGCCATCTGTGATCAAGAAGCCTGGACTTCTGTGAGTATCTACATTGTCTCTCAACAACTGGTTACTTATTTATCCTCAGAGGATGGAATTTTACTATATTATTAATTATTACTTCAAGTACCTTGAACTTTTCGATACCGTCTTTTTGGCACTAAAGAAGAAACCCTTGCGTAAGTATGCGGTCTCCGTGATGGCTTCTGTAACTGACTTACTACAACTTCATAGAATTTCTCCATGTCTTCCATCATTCCGCGACGGCTTTATTATGTTTCACGCAGCTCAACGGAAAAACCAGCATTGTCAGTGTTCAGACTCGCGCAATTGCTCTTCACACTCACAGTCTTTTCAGTCATGGTCGGTTATCTCGCTCAATTTAGCGGTGCACGTTGTCATGTGTAAGGGTTATGTCATGTTTTGTTCATTTTTCTAATCTATCTGTAAGACTATTACTACTTCGCAACCGCGGGTGGTGCACGATTTTGGGCATGTAGCTAACTGTCGTTGAAACTACTCTTCTGACACAACTTGCAGTGGAAAAAGTACCTCACGACTATGCAGATAATTCAATTCGTTACTGACATCTTCCTTGTTTATTATGGCAGTAAGTCCATGATTTTATATTATGCCTAGCACATCTGACACTCTTCAGCATACCAACATTTTGTCAGCACTTATTATCAATATCTTCCTCATTCTGGCGACTGTGCAGGGGATGAGGGAGCTGCATTGCTTGGTTGTGCCCTGCTTACCAGCTATCTCGGCCTCTTTATCAAATTTTACTTTCAAACCTACAAAAAACAGCCTATTTCGAAGAAACCCAATAGCGTTGCAACTGGCCATGTAAATGGGCATGCTATTGAAATGGTTAATACCACTACGTAAGCGTGCTCTTCGGTTTTTGTCAATAAATTGTCTCATATCTCTGGACTCGCAAGACAGGATGAGTAATTCAAAGGCAGTGAAGTCTGATGGTCCTTAACTTGGTTCCTGTTATCCTTGTGATTCAGCTTTCTGTGACTATACCCATAATATCAATAGCAAGGGTTAAACAAAGAATGCATATATCAATATATATCTTGTAATCTGTCAATAGATGAATAGCACAGCCACTCAGGTTCACCATAAGTTTGATGACGAAATCGCTTAACAATCTGTTGGTACCAGCATACCCACAACCTTGGCTCCATGTTCTCGTATAATAATGCAAAGCGACGCGTACAATTAGATTCAGAACAAGAGTATTTGACTCGGGCAGAGATTTACATCTCAAATGCTGCTAGCATGACTCTTCGCAAGGTAAGTATTATTGACTGCTAGACTGAACTCAACCGACTGCCGCAATACAGGTCAAGAAGCAGAATGAACCAGAATCACGCCTGAAAGGTTTGTACTTGGAAACGGATTTCAGTAATGGTTCTGATAAGCCCGACTTAAGCAGAGAAATCCAACTGGCTCAGCCTTGGAGGAAAAGGTCACACGATGTTGGGGCATTGGCGGCCAGCTATCTGCAAGCTGACGAAGGAGTCTGGTGCAAATCGATGTCTTCTTAACATCTATGTTAATGTAAGTTGTGGTATATGCTCAACTTATCTTGCTGAGTATATCCTTTGAAGGAAAGCGTTCTCTTTCAAACGGTATACGTTCATCTCCTCCGTCAAATGGATATTCGCCCTGCCGACAATTCCCTATTTTTTCGTAAAGATTGCATAGTGATCTACTCGAGTGAACAGCAGAGATGGATGGCCAGCAATAACGGGGAACCTGTGTATTTACAGTTTTCCAAGCCCGAATTATGCAGCCTTTGGATCTCATTGCTCAGGTCTTATGCGGTTCCCGAAATTTATGGACGGTGGTTGAAGCTACCTACAGCTGATGGGACAGGCCGGGGCGGGGGGCTGTATCGAATGTGGCGAGAGGTCCACTTGACGATTGCCTCAGGACGCAATCTGGGCACGAGCAAAATTTACAACCCTGTCCAGAATACAGACGACACAGTGCAAGAAGTCGAACTGAAGGACGTTGATATTTACTGCGAAATTATGTTTAATCATACCGTGTGCGCCCGGACTACTGTCAAGAAGGGGCTTAGACTACCGGAATGGCATGAATCCTTCGTGTTCCCGGATCTGCCTCCATTCGAGGCTCTCGAGATCATGATTTGGAAGGACAAGAAAGTGGTCAAATCTTCAATGCTTGGAAAGGTCACAGTAGATCTTGCTACATTCCGCCGCGGAGAATTGATGGAAGGCTGGTACCCCGTTCAAAGTACCAACATTTCTTCGCAGCTTCAACTTGGAGAACTTCGATTAAAAGTCCAAGTATACGAGTAAGTTTTTGGTTGGTGCAATCGTCCGGAGTGGCTCTCACGGTACCTTGTGTTGTATTGCCTCAGGGAGATGATCCTGCCCCACTCCTCCTATTCGATTCTTCAACAAGTTAGTAACGTACTTTCTTATCTACTCAAGCTCACGTCTGGAATAGGTGTTGAATGGTCGCAATTTCCTCCATTGGATGCAGGATCTAGAAAACATTTTTCACACTAAGACACTGTCACAGAGTTTGACCAGACTCGCAATATCTCGAGAGACTATTGTGCAACAGATACAGGAAGCAGCAGCTTGGGAAGTTGAAAGTGCGATCGCTTGTATGTGTTCCCAAGCTGTGGTTCCAGCGAATACAGGACAATAAAACACTAATTCAGCACATCAAACCATCTTTCGAGGGAATAATGTGTTCACAAAGACTATGGAAAGATGCTTCACCTTGTACGGCAGTGCATTTCTCGAGGTCAGTGTCGGCAGCACGATTCGAAAATTGATTATGGAAAAGGTTGTCATTGAAGTGGACTCTGCCCGAGGTGGAAAGCCCTCTAAGGACGTTGTAAAGAATGCCGATTTGTTGATCTCATGGTGCAAAGAAATTTGGGAACAAATTTTTTCCGCGAAAGAAAGCTGCCCGAAGCAAGTGAGGAAGATCTGCACAAGAATACCTTCCTAAAACTTTTGTAGGGAACTCTGTGCATTGCTCTGTACAATTAAAAACTTGGTCGAGGAGCACAGCAGAAGGGTCGATTTAACCACTGAGATACAACAGCAGCGAGCATGGCAAAGCGTCTCAGCTTTTATCTTTCTCCGATTCCTCGTACCTGGTATTTTACACCCACATCTTTTTGGCCTTTGTTCAGGTGAGCAGAGGAAGCATTAAACCTCGATTTAATTAACTTCTTTCAGGTCTTCCTGGTCCCACAATACAGCGAAGCTTGAAGCTCATAGCAAAAGTGATACAGAGCCTAGCGAATTTGAATACTGTATAAGTCAATGATGCTTCATTTACTGGTTCGTATGCTGACTGCCGTTTCTCTTCAGGCTGATCAAAAAGAAATGACTATGGATCCCATTCGCGACTTCAACAGACATAATATACTACCCATGATGGAATATCTCAGGGCAGTGTCAACAGAAAAGAACGGACTTTATTCGGACCAAAGACTCGAAAGTCGTGAAGATCGTTATCTCTTGATTAATCTGGAACGTCACAAGAAGACGCTGTCGAGCCTCGAACGAGAATCGGTATCTGAACCTCCATACTACATTGACTCTTCACGCGAATTGGCAATTATCACTTCTGCCGTCGTACGCCACTCTCGGAATGTGAACAAAAAGGCTCCGGTCCGCAAGTTGGACGACTCAGCAGTAGGACGTCTGCGTGATGCCTGCTCCAAAGTTGAAGCAGAAACTCTACAAAGAGTGAATGAATTGACAACAAGGCTGGCCCAGGAACGAAGGTGAGCACCTGCACTTACTACCTCAATAGAACAGCTTCTTAAGTCATTCTCGTTAAGTTCAATAACAACCTCAAAGTCCCCTCTGCCTTTAGCCTCCAAAGCTCCCTTTCTTGCATTGGGTCCAGACCCCCAGCTAGCGTGCAAGTCCGATGAAACTCCGATATCGAGGTCCTGCGCTCCTGGTCATACCTCAGGACAGAAGCCCGATGTTATCAGTCCAGATAGCCAGGAGAATGACATCGCTAAGTTGAGGCAATCAGAATCCCTGCTCGATGATGTAGCGAAGCGGAAGAAGAGCTTTATGCGAGGATTTTTTGGTGGGCTCTAACTGCAGTATGACTACCGGTGATCTTTTTGCTTATCAGAGAGAAAGTACCAAGTATCTGTGGAATAATGTACATTAAGAACTAATGGTTAATGTGTTTCGTATAAGTTTCTGAACTTCGTTAGCGACGTCTTCGGACGTGCTTCTAACCGTCAATCGACATAACTTCTCACCAGGGTTAGCATGCCACCTCATCTTATGACAACTACTCACCTTGGCGTCTTTATTAGGTTCGACACGAAGAAGGCAGCCGACCTTTCCATCATTAGACATATGGAGGATTCCGGCACCAACTAGATTGTTGGGATTCGGATCTATCTCATCCAGGATATTGAACCGATGTCCAGAGACAGCTTGGCGATTTTTCGACAAATCGAGCTGGCCACTTGTAGTGAGATCGATAGGGAAAACACTTTGCGCTTCACGAGGGGCTCCGCCGATCAGTTTCCAACGTTCAAAAAATTCTGTCTGACCCAGCTTGACATGTTCGACGAACTTTGTCAAAAAAATAGGTAGACGTATTGAGACGGCCTGATGGGACCCAGCAAGGAACGACACTGTGAGGATTGGAGGATCAGCAAAAAAATCTCTTGCATTCAATGTGAAGCAATTGTTGTGTTTGGCTGAGAGGTGCAATAGTGCTAGGGGGTATTTTGGCAAAAGAGAGAGATAATGCGTCTGGTTTACTTGTGTAAACCGTGGTCGTGAGAGACATTAGAGGAGCGGATATTTTGTTCCCGATATAGATAGCCATTTGCCCAATATGTCCTTGATAGCGTGATTTGATCCCGATTTGAATCTGAACGTCCTCATACAACACCCCCTCCATGCTGCAGACGAGCTTTTCGAACCAGCGATCGATATTGAGGCCTACTGTTAGGCGCGGTACCTGATCATCGTCGTTCAAAGATCCATTGGCGTTGTTGTTCGAATTAGACCAATCAAGCCCAGCTAGTGATCTGAGTATGTCCTCTGGTTGTGTGGCGTCCCCTTCCCCACTCGACATTGGTTTGTTCTCAATTAATGTCTTGCGTGCGACCAGATCTCGCTCAAGATTAGCTTCTTTCCCACCGTGCACCCATACTCTCTTGTCTTCCGTATCACCATGTTTTTTGTTGAGGCGTCCGAGAAGAGCGCTCACACGAGGCGGGAATGGTGGCATCTCTTCACAAACATGTTGCAGCAACTCATCGTCGTCAGATCGGGATGCCAAAATATAGAACTCGCAGGCGCGTTGCTGTAGTTCTGCATCAAGGACATGACGATACCGTTCGAATATGTTCACGAGCTGAGGTTTAATTTCAGGGAAAACGTTGACCCATTTGATATATGTCGACAAGAGTAGCGATCGAGTGGAAGCCACACAAAATTGAGATTTGGAATGAAGAAGCTGAAATTGTTCCAAGGGGCTGTATCCTGGTTCATTTGCAATCAGATGCCCATACACTCCTAGAACATAACCTGCACCCACAAACAAAGGTCAAGTCAAGTTCAAAATGAGTACGTTCAAATGTCTATACCTCCAACTTTGACCAAACTTTCATGCGTAGAAGGCGCCTTCAAATGCTCAAAAACGACCTTCGCGGCATACTGTTGAAGATTTTCTGTATTCGTGATGATTTGAACCACGCGATACCAGACCTCATCTCCAACGTGGTCACCAGCGGCACTGATCAGTTGCAGTATGGTGTCCACATACCATTTGTATGAGTTGGCATATTTTTCCGTCAAAATAGCAATTTTGAGGACCATTTCTTCACGAAGAGCATAGTCTGCAACTTTGAGATATCTCAGAAGCTCGTCGACAATGAGCTCCGAATTATCGGTTTCACACATGCTATAAAGCAAGTCGAGAGCCCGCCTACGAACCGAAATGTCCTTATCCCTCAAGGACATAATGATTGTACTCTGATGTCGTTTAATGGAGTCCAACGAATCCGCTCGAGCGGCAAGGTGAGCCATGGTATCAAGACCAAGGTATCGGACATTTGTTTCTTTGGAAGATATAAACCGTGCCAAAAGTAGCGCAGCGGTGCCGACCAGAGGTGAGTTGGTATCTAGATGGATAGCAAGCCCGATGGCCTCGAATAGCACGGCATGTTGTGCATTGTTATGTTGGACATTACGACTAGGCTCTGCACAGTTGTTCATGATAGTCTGGAGGACTTGGTGTAACACAGAACGTATTGTAGGATCCTCTTTCAGTGCAATTTGTGAATGTGTATATTGCACCATCAAAGATAGCTACGTACCAGAAGGAGCATAATATTGTAGTAATCGAAGCAATTTGACTTGTAACCAGGGTGAGGGCACCGCATAGTATGCGTACGTCGAATTGTAGTCGCGTTCAATGACAAGCTAACACAAGTCAGTAGGCTGAAGTGTATCAGCTAACTCACATACATGATGAAGCCGGTCAACAGCCTTGGTATAACACACACTAAAAGCATCCAGATTATCCTGGGCCAAGGCCATTACCAGACTTGTGACACATAACACAACACCCTGAGATTTGTTCAGCAGGATGTTCTCTTACAAGCCATGAATCCTCACTAAGTCCTGATCGTCCATAAGGGAAACTATGCGCAAGGCCCATTCTGCTGCTGGAATTACCTCCGGATGCTTGCGGTACAGACGTAGTAACGTGAGGGCTGCTTTCTTCTTCACGAAACTCTGTGAAGTTCTGCAGCCATATGAGATACAGGTGCATACGAAGTCGAAGATTGGCCTACGGTGAAATCAGTAATCGATGTACATCCTCGGCCAAAGCTTCCGCCATCTCACTTCCACCAACGTTTGCAATAGCATGCAGGGCGAGACAGTTGTCAACTTCGTTGTTCGTATCCAAGTCCTTTCGAATCGAGTTTACGACAAGACGAAGGAAATCTGAATTTTCATGCATCAACAGGGTGACTGCAAGGTAACCCTAAGTGGGAGCAGTCAACCTTCTTGACTGATATCTACCTGAACTCGAACTCACAATCTGTTTTTCACTATATTTTGGGCTTGCAATGAGATTCACCGCCTCCATATGTCCTATGTCAACCTTATAACCCAAGATGTATGTAAAGACGATCTTGGCAACATATCTGAATTCCGAGGATGAGTCAAATTGTAATTGATGCCCATAAAACTCACTTTTTCTTCTGATATCCATCCAAGTTCCCATCTGTAGCAAGCAATTTATGCCTGTTCTCACAAAAACTTCAATTGTAAGGGACAGACCCTTGAATTTCTTGCGAATGTTAGCCATCTCCTTGTTTATTCGCTTCTCCTCCAACTCACGGACCCTCGCACCTCTAATGTCCGCAATGAACTAAGAAGGGCATGGGACATGAACATCGTGAATCAGTCTAGCTTCAAAGGCATACCTGCGTCAGTCCTCTCATATTAGTCGCCATGATGGTCTATTATGTTGATCAAAAGTAGATACGATTGTTGGAGGTGCTTGGGTCAAAAATCCAATACGTGAAGGAGACTGTGCTGCCGGGGCTAAGTAGAATTAACGGATCACATGGGTCAAACATCAAGCATTCACAAAGCACCAGCTTCGCAAGGTCGTGACGACTTGTGACCGTGCTGTCGATGAAAGTGGGCTCAGCTCATCACATGCAGTATATATTCTATATTCTTGTGATAATCTGAGTCGAGAGATATGCTATACCAAAAGAGCATGAAAACAACAGCCCTATTTCAGAAATTAAGTGTTCTAAGTTAATATATGTAAATCATAAACCGATTGTCGACGATCATCTGCGCAATCTACTAGGTGTTCCAGGTCTCGAGTGGAAAATCGAAGTAGGTACCGAGGTTGTATATCCGCTATCGGAAAGCCTCGCGGATCGGTACATTGGTGAACCTACAGGAGAAGGCCTGGGAGTTCCAGGACGAGAGTTTTGTCGCGATTGAAAGGTGTTTCTCTCATCACTATATCGATTGAGAACATTTACAACATCACGAGTCAGCTCATCCAACTCCTGAACCTCCTGGCTTGATAGAGAATAATCCTTATTCGAGACGGCCTCGTCTTCAGACTCTGATTCTTCACGAGGAAGGATGGGCAAAGGTTGACGAATCCAATTTCGACGACTCATTGTAATGCCTTCAAACACTCGAAGCATACAAGCTTCCATAGTCGTCTTCAACCGCTGAATGTCATACAAAGCACTCGAGCCACGATCTCCAAAGATAGGGAGCCAGTTGTCGCACTCTAACCCACGGTCCACAACTTGAAGTTGATGAGCCCCAAAAAGCATGTAAGTCATTGGATCGAGTTTCGTAGTATTGACAAGGAAGGTCGTTGATGACCCTCCCCCGGCGAGGTTACAACGCATCTCAGCGTATGCGTAAAGTTGCTTTTCCACGTAAATCTGGTCTTCTTCAGTGGGGTCCCACTTACGATTGTTAACACTTGAGGGGTGAATCATGGTATTCTAAATCAAAAATCAGGAGACAGTAGCACATGTCCGGATTATAAACTCACCTTCTCTTTCGATGTCCTGAACATTTTTCCGGTCCGAACGGCATACTTGGGCTGAGAAGCGGTAGCAATTAAAGCAGCCAGTAGAGGGAACGACTCTCCATTGACGTTGAGCTCAGGTGGAACTCCTTGACTTGCCCGGGAACCTGAATGGTTCCCGCCCCCCGAAACACCAATCACACCAGCATGGTACAGTGACTGTAGCAAATGTGCTTTGATTTTGCTGATCAATAGCAGTGTTGGTTTTGACAGGAAATTGTCCATGCAAAATCGATTCGCAGTCACATATTGTCCTGTGGATTGTAGAGCCCACCAAGCGTTATAAGCCCGCAACGCAGCTAAAACATCTGACCGGAAACCTTCTGGACTCCACGAATTCTTTTTCGCTGCAGCTTCAGTCTTTAGATGCATGGGCGAGACGAAAGGCTCGCGGTTTGTCAAAAGTGCAGCCAAGGTTAAAGCTTGATCTAAACATCTGAAGAAGCTGCCATATAGCACGAGGCGACCCATTTGAACTTCTACTGGTAGTTGGAGTAGAACACGGCCGAGCGAAGTAAGATATTGATTGGCGTCAATTGCCCCGACCATATGTAATGTCTTCATCGCAGCTTCAACTCGGTCTGGGTCAGGAGGCTCAATCACAGAAGTGAGTACCTCCTCAACCGACATCCCAGGGAAATCGAGTGCTTTAATGTGCATGACGACGTTACTCAAATCCGCCCGTTTCATCTCGACTGTCTGATAAGGCTGCAATGCAGCAGACCGCGCTTGGCCTAGGATACCAAAGTATTCTCCAGGTCGATGGCGACCTGCACGACCTGCACGCTGGTTCAAATTTGAAGAGCCAACCCAAGCAGATACCAGAGATGACATATGTCGTTCTGGGTCGTATTGGAGCTCCTTGACACGAGCTGTATCCACTACGTAGACAACGTCGGGTATGGTAACGGAAGTCTCGGCGATATTAGTGGCGAGGATAACGCGTCGAACCCCAGGCGGTGGTGGTTCAAAAATGACTTGCTGTTCAGTAAGGGGTATAGTGGAGTGAAGAAGATGAATAGAGAATTTTGAGTCACGGAAATTGAAAGCGAGTCGCCCTTGAGGCTCCAGCAAGTGGCGCTCGACAGCTTTTATCTCATCCCAACCAGGACAGAAGACAAGAACATGGCCATCACTCGAATTCTCCATGACATGAGATATTGTAGCCGCGATCAAGGATAAGGAATATCCAAATCTTCGCTTTTGGCCTGGGAGGTGTTAGAAGAACGAGAGTTCATAGGTGACCGGATCCCCAGAGAACTCGTAACAGCCGGACCAAGTTCATTGGCGACATATTTTGCAACCGACTCGTCGTGGAATATCCATTTATATCGGCTTTTGACAAGAGTTGGAACAAATTCATCCATGAAATGTTTTTGTACAGGGAAGGATCGTCCCGGGACATCTATAACTTCGGAGGGTTGTCCATCGTCATCAAGGAAATAATTTTGGAACAGCGACGGATCGATGGTTGCGCTCATAAGCACAACTTTGAGTGGTTTGTCTCTTGATTTCCTGTCCGCCATTAACCGTTTTAACACGACCAACAAAAGATCCGTATCGACGTCTCGCTCGTGCACCTCATCAACCACCACGTGCGTGATATCGTCCAAGCTTCTGTCTCGTCCTTCGAGCGCACTTTGCATCCTCTTCAAGAAGACTCCAATGGTACAAAACGTGATCGAACCATGTGGTTCTGGGGGTTTTGCCTCAAACCTAACCTGGTACCCGACCGAATCACCGAGTTTCTCACCTCGCTCCTTTGCAACGCGATCCGCTACACTGATCGCGGCTAGACGGCGAGGTTGTGTACATATGATGTTACAAGTTGCACCCTCTCCACGCTTGATGGTCTCATCTAGAATCATTTGAGGTATCTGAGTTGTCTTTCCAGAACCTGTTGCGGCCATGCAGATCGTAACGCTGTTGCTTTCTATATGCGATAGTACCTCCTGAGAACGAGTAAAAACCGGGAGCGATTGTCTTGTTTGACGCATGCGTTCAAGATTTGGGTCTGCCTGATAATTCTGATAGCGCTCGAGTAAAAGCTTCGATTTTTTGGCAAGCGCAGCGGCATCAAGTTTGAAGTAGGGTCGAGAGGAAGCAGGCCCTGAGCTGCGAGCCTCAGTTGACTGAGCTACGTTGGCCGGCCTGTTACGATACAGCTGGGTCCTTCGCAGGTCGTAACTGAGATCTCTAATATCTTCAGCTAATCGGTTGTTGACGCGGCACAAGATATGAGGCGCCAGGCCTAAATCTGCCCCTGTTTTAGCTGCTTTGACATATTCCTTCCACAGCGCTGGGTCGCATTTTTCAAGGTATAGTGTCACATCAAGATAGCAAGCAACCTGAGCGGCTTTCTTGCAGCTCCCGGTCCCGATGCCAATACGCTTGTCGCCCACCATCAAAATCGCCTCCCAAGAAGAGTTTGCCCGTCTGCCTGTTCCCTCGACAAACTCAATTTCGGGACGCGAAAACTTGAAGCACCGACAATAGTAGTCCATGAAGCCGCGAGCACGCTCGTAATTGACAATTGATCCATCTGACAGCGTGACTTCAGTCTGGTCTTGTATCTGTTTTTTGGGTTTGTCCAACTATAGGGGATGGATATGAGCAAAAGAACGGACAGAAGACAAATCAACGTACAATACCCATTTCGTGTAATTGATACACTCCTGAAAGCGCAGCTAACTTTTCGGCTTGTTTCCTCTCGGGATGATCGCCTATGCCGATCACAGGTGGTTCAATGGGAATATTGACAGTGGCTCTGACAGCCGTGTCAGTCCTAACACTGAGATACACCAAACAACGAGCGCGTACCTCCAAACGTTCATGGGGCCAGAATCTAGATATATGCACCCCTCCTTGAAATTATATTTGGGTGACTGGTCGGCGGCTGTCATCGAGAAGTTCCCAATGGAAGACTTGGGCGTTTCTCGATGTAAAGGTTTCAAGGGAATCAATGATTTGTTATACTGTTGAGTTATGTATTCCCGATTGTAGAAGGGACCTTCTAGGCGTGCTAAGCGCTTCTGAGGTTGCTTCTTTTGAGACTTGGAGCTGGCACTTGACCCTGGTTGGAGTTTGTGCCCAGTTCTTGAGCGTGAACGCTGACCACGGAAAGAAGAGGATCCATTATTCGGTTGTCTTTGCTGAGAGGATGCTTGCACAAATGCGCCTGAGTTGCATTTGGGTGACCTATCGATGCGTGGAGCTTTGGAGGAAGGTGTGTTATCAGGGAGGGCAGCGGTTCGCTGTGAGAAAGAACGTTTAAGGCCAGAAGTAGCTCTTTGACGAATGGAAGAGGTGAAATCCCCTTGGGAAGGGTCAAAACTCATGAAGGGGCGCTGCCTGTATCGCAGGAAGAGAGCAAGTCTTTTCATAAGGGCACACGTTAAGAGGTTTGTCATGAGATGGTCTCAAATTGTGGGTGTCAATGTTGAGCAATAGCCTGACCTGCGCGTCCGCTGGCTGCCAAATTTGACGATGACCTCCCTGAAATTTGCCAATGAATGGGGACGCAAATCGAATGGGATGGTCAGCGTGATCCGAAAAAAAATTAGTTCGGCCCGTGCCGACATCTGTGACATCCGCCCAAATTATTACAGTTCTAGCTAGTGAAATCTCAATGATTGTCTAGCCATGTCTTCGCAGCCCGCGCAATGCCCTCGAGATACTGCAGACGTATCGCAGCAGCCTTGACACCGGCCCAGTCCTGCTGGCCAACCAACTTTTCTATTTGGTGAACCGTCTCGTTGAGCTTCTCTAAGGTGACCTCAGTCTTGCAGCATGCAACGAACAGCTGACCCACCGCCATTTTCATCCATAAGGTCCATGACCTCGCTTCTCTCTTCTGCATCGTCAATTGCCTCTCTGGAATCCATGATCTCCATCATGAAGGCCGTGTCGGTAACTTGGTCCTGCTCCGAAAGAGGCATGTCGTTCTGACTGAGGATGTACTCGGCACGTGGCAGTGGTCGAAGTAAAGCCTGGTAAGCTTCGTTGACCTGTGCTGAGAGACCCTGCGCAATATCTCGTTTGTGCTGAGGCACGGTCGAATACAGGACAGTCAAGTAGAAGGTGTACCCACCGGTCCCTTCGAGGTCCAGGCATCAGGATGACACGCAGCCTGGGCCTGCCGAAAGCGTTGCTTCAAAGTGGCGAGATCGATGGTGAAAGGATTTGGTTCGTAAGGGAGCCCGAACAAGGCGTGATGAGAGACATTAGGAGCAGGGCTAGATATGGACGAACAGGCTGGGCATGCGTGGAGGAAGGAGGGCAATGGCTTTGAGCATGAGGGACAGAGATTGTGGGCAGCAGTGTAGCGGGAACGTGTGTGGAATAATCTGTGTGATGTCCAGCGCAGTCTGCCCTGAGCGAAGCGAACAGACATCAGTAAGGGCTATCACGTAATCCCTCTTGTCCTATGTCCCTCACAGTCCAACCTCCCCCTCCCTCCCTCGCCCAGGACTCCTTTGTCATTGATGCCATTCACAAGCGTCTGTCCTCCAAGTCTCGTTTCTTTCCAAAGCTGCGACTGCGTACTAACAAGAAGGAATCCCCGCTACAATTACCCAACATCAATGTCTCAGTACCGGACTGCGCTTCAATCAAACTGGACAACCTCGCAATTGAAGAACAGCATGACGAGACCAAAGACAGGTACGAGTGGGCCATCGTGTATGAAAACCAGCGCGGGCAAGTAGCTTTACGGCCTCTCGTCTCGTTCCGTCTCAACTGGGTCCCTCAGCATGACTCTTTTCTCTATCCCCTATTATTCAGCCCTGTCCCTCTTACCGAGTGATCCCTCTCCTTTCACTCTCCCAAGTACTTCTCAAAAGAGATCAGAGCAACCACCAGTCACCCTTGATGCCTACCCTCTGCCCGATGGTGACTGGCGATGGGTTTCAAGAACATGGATGATTGACATGCGGAATTCCGACTCAAGTATCGTTCAACATGACGGTTTCGAATACAACTGGATATTTCGCCAACACAGATGGCGAGCGCAAGTTGGTTTTCTCAGTGCCGGAGGCTGGGTCCGCCGTCGACGCTGGATCCGCCTAATGATGCGGCCCTCAAAGAATAAACCATGTGCTGACTTATGGGGGTCTACTTCTTCCAGCTCATTGTCTAGTAAAGTCCGTCTTCTGTGCCACTCTACGGCACTTTCGAACCTCACTAGTACATCTGAGCTTCATCTTGCCACTGTCTGGCGTGGCAATGAAGACGACTGGAACCGATGTCGACTACTCATGCTGCAATGTACTCGAGATGGTCACAAACTTGACCTTTGGCGCATATGGCTCGGTTGCCATCACTCTTCCTATCAGGTCCACTTAACAGACGATTCACTTTCGAGCAAGGGTGAACCAGCTCAAAAGCAATCAATTGAAAATCATGGTTCTCTACCATCCCAGCTTCAAGAAGCTGACATCGTGCCTCATTTGTCAATGATACCACCTCCTCGGGATTACATTCCCCCTATCTTACGCAAACATGTATGCCCGTTCATTCCCTACCTCATCCATATGCTCAAGCTCTGTGTTTAGGGACGTGACTTACTCGATTTGTTTGTTTATCCAGATTCTCGTGTCCAGTTTCGAAAACTACTTGGTACAGCCGGTTTCTTGCCCGACCTGAGTGTCAGAGTCGGGTCAGGTTTTAGTGCCAGCGAGATCGAGTTCTGGAGTTATGTGAGCGACCTTGATGAAGCACTCAAGGATGCCCCCACTTCTACACAGACCCAGTATCGTGATGAAAGGGATTGATCATTTCTCGCATATTTTCTACGTTCTCGCATGCCTATTGATCACTCAGAGGCGGTTTCACGTAAATCCTTCTTTTTTCATCATAAATTTCAATCCGCGGCAGAATACATGATAATACATGGTAATCTACAATGAATACACTAAACTGAAACGCAATCTGAAACCAGATACTCGCAACTGATCTAAATGCATGAAAACCAAGAATCGTTCAGGAACGACCAAGCTAAGGAAAGAGATAATGTTTCTTATCACCATATGACTTATATGGAAAGCGATAGCGATTGTTGAAAATGTGAGCTCTCGTTCCAATAACCGCAGGGGCAAGGGTGGTTTTCTGAATTTCCCTATGGGTGCGTGATTCAAAATAACCCTCGAACTCTCGCGCATAAATAAACATTGTGACCGAAATAGGAGGAAGCTTGCTGGTGGATGTTTGGGGTAGCACGTGAATCTCTCGTTTATATCACACATGTTCCACCCTCCTTGTTTTACAAAGTTGTCATGCAATACAACTGACAAAAACTGATACTTCACCAACTGCAATGAATTCAAGAAATCCATGGTTTCATTGTATATCCTCTCTTTCAGATGATCCAACGCACCCTGGTCAAATAGCTCTCCGTACATACGCACTGTCTCTTGCTCTTTCTCTCGGCCCTTCCCTCATCCCATTCGTCACTGATTCTTTTTTTAGAAGAAAGTCTCCTCGTACGGATTTTTCGGCATTTATACATGTCCTGAGGAGAGAACTTGGTTACGATGGATTTGCCTTTGCCACCACATTGTCTGTAGGAGGAGGGGCTGTTTTGCATCATCAATGGAACAATCAAGATACTCAGGATCCGATATACTCTGACCCTCTAGGATTCTCAGTTTTGGATTCCAGGCTGGAGAAGAAGGAAAAGGAGACCGAGAGCAGTAGACGACCTGGAGTTAGGTCTATGCTCGCGCAAGCATGGAAATCTATGATATGCTCTATGAAGGACAGATCAGAGGGCATAGAGCTGACTTTAGAACAACGCACGTTTCTTGCCTATGCGATCGCGTCCTCTGTTGGGATATTCCTGCTGCAGAAAGGGAGGTGCAGAGCGTCCAGACTCAAACAAGGACGCTTCTCGTCGATATCGCCTACTATAGACCTAACGCTATTACTTGCCGTGCGAACGTTAGACTCGGTCTTCCAATCATTCATTCATAGACGTACCAAGAGCAAGAACTGCTTTACCGTAAAACCCATTGTGGCGAAGGATTTGCTGGAGCAGGAACATCAGAAAACTTCCTCGGAGAAGCTGTCAATGAAAATTGACGCCTTATTATTTTGGGCGTGTAGCGCGAGGTTCGTCAAGTTCAACCTTGAATGCTAACGGATTTTTCTGACCACCGATACAGAATCATGTGGTGCTTTTTTTATGAGCCCCAGCGGTCCGTAGTTATATATTTTTCAGAAGAACCACTGCTGATCTTTTTCTTCCCTAGATTGCCGCGATCTTACGTCAAATGGATAAATACACTTGCGAATATTGATCCTCTTCTACTCAAAACACTTAATCTGCTCCGCGAGGGCAAGTGGTTGTATGGCAATTGCGACCCAGCACACGTTGACTTTCTCAAACCCTACGCATCCAGCCTTCGTCATCCAACCTCATGGGTAGACCCAACCGTTCTACCTCCACGTGGTGGCTCTGCCGCAGATGACGTCTGGAAGGTATTAGGGGTCACAAGCAGGCCTGGAGTCGGTGGAATACCATGTGAATTTGTACATGGGGATGTAGGACGACATTTGGGGCTTTCGCATAGCTGCGTTGCCAACGCCAGCCTACGAGGGATCAAAGCGTTCATAGAAGCTATAGCTATATATATTCCTGTGAGTCCTCTCTCAAATAAGATCACTTGAGTGAAATTGACTTGTTTCACAGGTGCATTTTATTCCTATCCTGATGACCCAGCCTCGAATTCTTCAACAACCACACCGTTTACTACGAACCCTTGTTGGTGCCTTACGTAGTGCGACTTTCCTCTCGACGTTTGTGGCATCCTATTATTTCGCTGTGTGCTTTGCTCGAACTTTAGTATTGGCTAAGTGTCTTCCTTTTGTCTCACATAACTTCTGGGATGGCCCCTCTGGATGTATGCTTACGGGCGCCCTGGTTTGCGGGAGCAGCATCTGGATTGAAAATGGAAAAAGGAGAGGGGAGATAGCACTTTATGTCCTGCCAAAGGCTTTAAGAGCTTGCCTACCGGACCGATGGCTTAAGACTGGAAAATTCCTGAGAATAATTGAATGGTGCGCCATCAGTCTCATTCATTATTTTTTTCTGACTGCGGGCACAGGATCGTCACCATGCTTTCAGTTTCATCATTACTCACAGCGGCTGTCCACCGTCCTGAGTCATTGCGTGGTCTCTCTCGATGGACCTTGTCATTCATCACCAATGGTCCCAACGCCAGATTTTGGAAGCGCAGGCTGAATCATTCGAGTGCTCCTCCGACCCCTAGTGTTCCTCCCCGCATTGACCAATCTCATCTACCAGAATCAATCGTTCACTCCCCTAATCGTATATCACAGACGTAATGTGGATATACATATATCCCTTCATCTCTCATAAATTCGTTTATCCCTGCCATAGATGTAGCGTATGGTCATAAAAGGAACAACTCCCGATTATTGTGTCATGATTGGTGGATAGGGCAAAGGACCAATCAACCCCATACGCCAGAGATGTATGCTTGTCAAATCTTCGAATGAGTCTTCCACTATTTTTGACTGGGAGACCACCGTCTGAAGGATGTTCGTCAAACGTGACTATTTTAAATCCATCCTGCATCGAGGCTACCAAGAGATCGCGTTTCCGGCAGAACGAAGGATGCCATTTGACTCGCCAGGCTCCCCCACCCACGTCTACATGTGCAAAAGGCACAAGAGGTTTCCGCGCGTCGAAGAGCTGCACTAGATTATTGTAACTGTCTCGTTGAGATATAGAATATGGATTCGGATAGATGGAGCCTACCTCCCAACTGCAATTAAATGTTCGATATGAGGATTGCATTGCATTGTAGTGACACCAGCTGCAAAGCTGATAAAGCCATGAATGGAGTTCGTTTAAGTATTCTTTGACCTGACCTTCTGTTGACAAGAATCGGGGATTCGAAACCACAACGAGTATCCCATACTTTCAGTTTCAAATCATCGCCACCTGTTAAATAACTTGAGTAATTGAGCGTTGGGCAATTTTTTTTTCTACCCGAATAGATAATGTTGGTATTCCAATAGTTCCACGCCGCAATCCATGGTTCATATTCATGAGCGTGCCAAATTTCTGTCAATTTCATTGTTGCCTCGGTGGGGCGAAGTATGCAGACGGAACCATTTGATAAAGACACCACCAACGATCCTAATACACTGCAAGACGTTAGGCAGATATTTCATTAACAAAAAGACGATGACTACGCACGATTGAGACGATAGGCGATCGGACCAGTCCAGAGAAAGGCAGAGGACGTCGGGAGGGGCACATTGTATTTTCTCGATTTGGAACAAACGACGCTGAAGGTAGATCAGCGAGTTGAGACAAAATTTTTCAATGGAGCACTGCAACCAACCTCGTCAACATTCAGTCTGTGGAGAGTAACATTGCCTTCCGAATCAGCGATGGCAAGGATTGGCGGAGTGACATCTTGGTTATGACACCTGACCAATTGTCAACACTCAAGCTGAGAAAGCGAGGTTTTGAAAGGTAACCATTTCATGTCAAGTACAGCCGGGAGATCAAAATCTTGTAACTTTTGACTTGAATGAAGGATTATTCAAACACTTTTTTTGATGAGTGACATCACTGACTATTGGATTTCATTGGAAACATTAGAAACCTGAAAAACGAGACACTGCCCTCGGCGGTGCTGTGGGGCTGTTCTCTGATTCTCTGGAGAGAAGCTGTCTTCATCAAGTTTGTATGTTCCACAGACAAATATGTCACTGGCTATTTTGCTAGGGCAAAACTCGAGTGAATCGGCAGGAAACCCGGTATCAAAAGCAACCATCGACGGAGGAAAACCCTGTGACGTCACGAACAGTCTACCTCTTTCCAGAAATGTCGCGCATCACCCCGAAAAGGATCGAGGTTTCCTTCAAACGGTATGATTGACAGCTGCTAGATGTCTCTCCTATAAATACACCCAACGATTTGCCACTCATCCCAAACTCTTGATATTTTACCACCATGGCTGCTGAGTACACTCAGAAGGCCGAAAAATCGATAGCAGACGCGATTCAACTTGCAAAAGATTATTCAAACGCTGAAGGTAACTTGCTTCTTGTAGCCATTATAGACACTTTACTGATTGCTCAAAAGTCTACCCCGCACATCTTTCATTTGTACTCATCAATGAAGCTGGAGTCACCGAGGCCACATCGCCGAGTGGTCCTTCATCTTTTTCCAATGCACCCTTGTTTCCAGGAAGCATTTCAAGAGCAGGAGGTGATATTGTAGGTATTGTCTGTAGCCACTCATCACACATAATCACGCCTTTTCCCTCAGAACAATGTGCGACGGTCTTTGCAAAAGCTGGTAGTCCGTTTACCTGCGCAGAGTCCACCACCCGAAACCATTTCGTATAGTGGTTCACTCAGAAAGGTTCTTCGCGAAGCACAAAGTCTACAAAAGACAATGCACGATTTCTACATTGCCCAGGATCACCTTCTTCTGGCTTTGCTTCAAGATCCTTCTATACAAGGCATCCTCAGGGACAACGGTCTTAATGAGGCGACTCTCAAAACTGCAATTGAACAAATGCGCGGCAATAGAAGGGTTGAATCCAGGACGGCTGAACAGGGCTTTGATGCACTACAGAAGTACGCAGTTGATCTGACAGCTCGTGCAGAAGAGGGCAAGATCGATCCTGTAATCGGACGGGATAACGAGATCAGACGAGCGATTCGCATTCTTTGTCGAAGGTAAAACCATCACTATATCTTTTTATGAATGCTCTAATCGCCTTTGCAGGACTAAGAATAATCCTGTTCTCATTGGAGAACCTGGCGTAGGCAAGACTGCAATTGCAGAAGGTCTCGCTCAACGTATTGTCAATCGTGATGTCCCCGCCAGCCTCATTGCGCGACTCTACTCCCTCGACATGGGTGCTTTGATGGCAGGTGCAAAGTTCAAGGGGGAATACGAGGAGCGTATAAAAGCAGTATTGGACGAGGTAGAGAAGGCGGCCGAGAATGATGGTCCGGGTATAATTCTCTTCATCGATGAATTGCATCTTATCATGGCTGGACGTGGCGCAGAAGGAGGTATGGATGCCGGTAATCTGTTCAAGCCACTACTTGCGCGTGGAAAATTGCGCTGTATCGGAGCTACAACCCTCGGAGAATACAGAAAATATATTGAAACCGATCCTGCTCTAGAGCGTCGATTTGCTCAAGTTCTTGTTAACGAACCTAGTGTACCTGAGACGATCAGCATCCTTCGTGGTATTAGGGAGAAATATGAAGTACATCATGGAGTTAGAATACAGGATCCAGCTCTTATCCAGGCGGCTACTTTGGCACACCGTTATTTGACGTCCAGGCGTCTTCCTGACTCTGCTATTGATCTGATTGATGAGGCATGTGCAAGGTTAGCACCGCTATCTGTTAAATATCAAGCTTATGGGTTCTGATCGAGGTTCCTAGTGCTCGTGTCACAAGAGAGACCGAACCTGAGGCTCTAGATCAGCTTCGCCGTCGTAGATTGGAACTTGAGGTCGAAATACATGCCCTGGAGAGAGAGAAGGATGACGCCAGCAAAGAGCGCCTTCAGAAGGCTAGGAAGCAGTTTGCTGACGTAGAAGAAGAAATTGGACCTATCCAAGCTGCATATGAAAACGAGAAGAGGCGAGGGGATGATATCAATGACGCCAGGAAAAAGTTGGATGAGCTTCAGGCCAAGATGGAAGATGCTCAAAGAAGGTGAGTTGGTAGAGTGTTTGACTGTCATTAGGCTCATTTTTGTCTAGGCATGATCTTGCAGTAGCCTCTGACCTGCGATTTTATGCTATTCCTGACCTTAAAATCCGGCTTGAACAACTTGAATTTCAAAAGGCTGAAGAAGATGCAGCGAGAGGTATTGGTACTGACATCGTCACCCCCGAGTCCATAGCCGAGATTGTTGCTCGCTGGACGAACATCCCCGTTACCCGCCTAGTCACCACAGAAAAAGAGAAATTACTCAGATTGGAGAATGTTCTGGGACAACAAGTCGTTGGGCAGTCAGATGCAGTTAAGTCAGTGGCTAATGCAATTCGTCTATCGAGGAGTGGTCTGTCAAACCCCAATCGTCCAGTTGCAAGTTTTTTGATGGCAGGACCCTCGGGAACTGGAAAAACATTGCTCGCCAAGACGGTATGCATGTCAAAGGCTCTTTTCTGCTGCTTTCTTTCGCTGAAAATACAATTTTAAGCTTGCGACAATTTTATTTGACTCACCAGATGCTATGATCCGTGTTGATGCTTCGGAGTATTCTGAAAAGCACTCGATCTCTCGACTGATTGGATCTCCTCCCGGTTATGTCGGCTATGATCAAGGCGGGCAACTCACGGAGTACATCCGTCGCAAACCATATTCCATCATTTTAATTGATGAGATAGAGAAAGCCTCCCGGGAATTCGTCACCCTCTTCCTGCAGGTCTTGGATGATGGTAGACTAACAGATGGGCAGGGCAGGGTTGTCGACATGCGGAATACAATTATCATCATGACCTCCAATTTGGGAGCAGCTTACCTCAACGACCTTCAGGAGGGTGCCCCTGTCAAGAATGAAACTCGAACGCTTGTTATGGGGGCCATTCAAGCCCATTTCCCTCCCGAGTTCATCAATAGAATCGACGACATCATTATTTTCGTCAGTAGTATCTTTTTGAACATAATTTCAGCACGCTGACATCTTGTAGCATTCACTTTCTCGAAAGGATGTGCTCAAGATCGTAGACATCCGTTTGAAAGAAGTGGAGGATCGGTTGGCGGACAGGAAAATCACACTCGATCTCGATATGGAAAGCAAGAGCTATCTTGGGTCCGTTGGATACTCGCCCGCCTATGGGGCCCGGCCTCTCAATCGTGCTATCTTGTCCGAGCTCCTCAATCCCCTTTCAGTCATGATTCTGTCTGGTCGCGTTCGTGATAATGATGTTGTGAAGGTTCGTTTTGACGGGCCGCACAATAAACTCTTCATTATTCCAAACCACGAGGCAAACACAACAGACGATCTGGGAATGGATGTTGATGACAATATATCTGGTGACGACATTGAGATTGAGGAAATGGACTAGATTATTTTGATGCCTTTCACTAGCAATGTATAACACAACAATTGTATATTAGAATTTGTATCAGATGAAGCAAGTGTGACCCGCGGACTGTATACCGCGTAATAAATTGATGATAAAAGCAAGTGTGACGATGAGCCTGCGTGACTGCTGAACAACGTACATCTACGATAACCATGCTCAGTCGGGCTATCCCTCAGCTCACCCGCTCTTTTCGTCGTGCAGTATCTACAGTTACTCCTTCAAACAAGAGTTCTGCCACATTACCCGCCCCAAAGCATGGATCTACCACCACCCAGCAAGCCCCGAATTACCCCACAAGCTGGTCAACCAATCAGGCACCTCGTCCCGGCCCCGGAACGAGCCCTCGGTTTGAACAGACCAATATGGAGCTCCAGCCCAATCCTTTGAGTGCCATGGAGCTGATTGCCAATGAGCCTGTTCGAATTGTTCATGGACGAAAGGCTGTTTGCGACGGAGGTTTGGTTCTCTTTTGTACCTTTATTTTATCGTGGCTGACGGTGTCACATCTGGTTGTTTCATTGTTGAAATCTGACCACATCGTGGATCCTGCTTGTTTACATCTGCTGGTAACTTGTTTGACATTTTTACATGAATTCTTGGAAATGGTATCCGCACCCATAATAGGAGGAGGACCCCTCGGTCACCCGAAAATCTACATCAACCTGGTAAGTACCATGTAGTTTCATGTTCCCTCTCTTTCCATCACACGGATGCTCACGTTTTCCTCTCTGCTCCAGGACCAACCAGGGTCGCGTTCCTGCGGGTATGTCGAAGAGATCCTGCCAGTTTATGTCACGTCTATCGGACAAGACTTGCTGTGCTGCATTTCTATATTGTCAATAAGAGAAAGCTCAACTGCTAACTATCATCCGTTTTGTTTTTCATATCGCTTGCTACCGTCTCGTGTCCGCCTTGGTGGGGTAAACTTTTTTTCATCTCTATGTTTGGACTTGGACTGGACATTAACTCCACTCAATTATGCTACACCTAATCTCGAATTGAACCATTGCCTGAATGCCTCGGGTTTAGTTACTGGTGAGTTCATTGTTGTAGACTTTTATTTCCCTGGTGCTCATTTTACGCTCTTCTTAGCGGTCTTCGGTTCGAACAAGCGCCTCACCATCACTAAACCATACCATTCGATATATAATCATTTCCCGATAATAGATTTTTTTGAGAAAAGCAATGGAGACTTCGACAATGAATTGTGCTTGAGGCTGTCTCGCATCTTGCCTTAAAGAGTTAGTGTAAAGATACATGAGTATATGACATGATCTACTACTATTGCCAGTTTTCCAGCCGCCGTAGTGTAGATAAAGAGGAAAGGAGAATTGTGCAAGTAGAATACTTGGTAAAATGGTGGAAAAGAAAAACCGAGTTCAAGTTTTGTCAAGCAACCAATTAATTTTTGTAGCAATGAGGTAAAGAAATAGTAGCAAAAGTGGCAAGTGATTGTAAAACGTAGAGTGACAGGTCTAGTCGCATTATATGACCAAAGAAAGTGCAGTTGAAAATACAACCTCCCGGGACCTAAAGACGGAAATAAAGCGAAGCCCGGGAGATGAACCATAACATATAGGTGAATGAATGTACAGGTTTCTGATAGTGATTGCGAGGGAAAGGTCAGATATAAGACAACACCTGAAGAATGTTTGACAAACAACCAAGATACTCCCTGGAAAAGGAAATAGAGATAGGAATAGCCATGCAGTCAGAGTGGAAAACAATGAAAACTCTTGGGCAAAGATGGTGCAATGAAATGCTTCGGTTATTGTCATGGATGTGATGATGATGATGATTCCTCCGATGGTGCAGCTAATGACATGGGCGACATTGGTGGATATTCACCTCCAGCAACAGCCTCCAACTGGGAGAATGGTGGTAGTTTATTAGGCGATGGTATATTGCTACCAACTGAAGGCGGGAGTGAAGGCTGAACCATTTCACCATGATCATTAGGCAAGAGACCATTTGTACTGTCCCACTTATAACTCACCACTTTGAAGATAGGATTGATGGAAGGCTTGGTGGATTTTGGCGTTTGTCCTGAACTTGGAGGAGAAAATGAACTTGGTGAGTGTCCATACGAACTTGGGGAATGATGTCCGACAGGGTAGTCGTATGAACTGGGCGAACTTTGTTGTCCAGCGACAGTTTGTTGGATTTGAGGAACCCACGTAGATGGTGGCAAAGAAGGTGAAAGGCTGGGTGAAAGGGAAAGAGACCCCACTGGTGGAGGAGAAACGCTGCCAAGATGAACATTCGTATTCATACTAGCTTGCGATCGGAAGTCATGTACCAGCTGACCTTCCAGAGAAAAAGAGTTGGATGAGCGAGCAGAAGCAGGAAAGTCATCGACCGTGCGCAGTGACGACATAGAAATCATTCTGCTAATGCTAAATCGACTCGAGCGATTTCGTAGGCGTGGCGGCCCTGGATCACTGTCCACAGAAGCGAAGGAGATTGAAGACATTCGACTTAGACTATGCACATCCGATGAAGACATGGAGTGGTCATCATCGAAGTCTCGCCGTCGAGCTTTAGAAAATCGTTCCACCGGTGACCGCCAATTGCCACGATCGCTAACGGCAAGTGAATCATTGTGCGATCCGAATCTGCCAGCAGCAGCATTGATGGTCATGTTCGTCGAGCCAGCTATGCTAGCGTTGACACCCTGATTCTTACGAACAGGACCAGACGAGTTCTGCTTCTCCTTATTCTTGAGATACTCCACACGCTGCTCAGTACCGGCCTGCCATTCTAGGTCCGTACCCACAATGCCTCGCATCATCTGGTGACGCTTCTGAATTACAGCACGAGCCTGTTCACGGTGCCGCTTGTCTGCCAGCTCGCGTCGCTGTTTCTCAGCCTCACGCTGGAGCCGTTCTGCCTCTTTCTTGTTCTTTCGAGGATCATTTGCGGGAGGAGTAGAAACACGAATGGATTTATCTGTGCTGGATGATTGTGTGCGCTTGCGTCCCAGAGATTTCGCAATACCTGGAGCTTCCTCATTGACAGGTGGCAGGTGGCTGGTCTTGTCGCCGAACAGCCACTTGGATGGTTTGATAAAACCGAATTTGCTTGGTTTTTGTGGGCCCTGTGGGGGTGGAAGGGTTGTGCGATCAAAGTTTGCACGCGAGAGAGAGTCGGTGACTATTGGGACTGGAGGACGGCCATTGACACGCAACGGTGACTGAGCCGGTTGTCGTCGTGGTGGGGGAGAAGATATATCCATAGGGTAATCTTGGTGAGAAGGCTGTGGATGCTGATTGGGATGATACGGTGCGCGATGTGTAGAAGAAGCATTGGGTATAGAGGAAGATTGAAGGCTCGAGACACTGTGGTGTGATGGGCGCCGAGTAGTTGATCCATTGGTTGATCCATTGGTTGGAGGGGAAAGATCCTGCGGTTTAGGAATATTATTGCGAGGATAAATTTCGAGAAGATAGGGGTGTTCCAAGCATTGGCGACTTGTGAGACGTTTACTGGGGTCATACTTTAAAAGATCACGTATACAGTGGATAAGCGAAGGGGGAACAGTGCGCTCAAAAAGAGAATGGATATCTTTTGGAGGCGTCTGTAGGCAATCATCCATGAGACTCAGAGAAAAGATTCTCATGGACTGGCGGTACTTACAGGACCAAACCGGAGTCCACATCGTTCTGCCGCAAGCTGAACGCCCTTCGACCACAGCCCTCCGCCAATTGGGTTTGAATTCTCGTCATGATAGTTACTACCAGGGTCTCCCATTATCTCACATATACGGTTTATTTGATCCCGATGATCGGAGCCTGGAAAAAGAGGTTTGAGATTGACAAGTTCCGCCATGATGGTCCCCAGTGCCCACATATCCACAGGATTCGAATATTCTTTACTCAGGAGGAGGACTTCCGGTGCACGATACCAGCGAGTGGATACATATTCGGTGTAAGGTGGTTTACTTTTGGTCTCACGAGCCAAGCCAAAGTCGGCTAGTTTGATAATGGAAATTACATCCTTCTCTTTTGCTGCATTGGAGGCGGCAACAGGAGAGACAGGGACGTAATCGTGCAGGCCTATAGTTGTGACGAGTACGTTTTCTGGCTTCATGTCACGATGAAAATACCCAGCAGTGTGGATATGATCAAGGCCTGAGACAATTTGGCGAAAAATGTCACATACGAGGCCGCCTGCAAGGGCACGGCCCTTGCGAGCCTTGATGAGGTGAAAAAGGTTACCTTCCATGGACTCAAAGACGAAGTAAAGCTGCCGGGTATCGGGAAGAAGAAAAAAGTCATACAGAGGAATAATGTTAGGATGGAAAGGGATTGTACGAAGTGACTGATTGTATGGGGGGAAAGTCAGAAATACGACGAGTTGAGAAGACCGAGATGCGCACCTGGAGCTCCTTGAGTTTCTGACATTCCTCCCAACCTCCTGCCCACTGTCGCCTCATGAGCTTGACTGCCACGAGCCGCTTCCCTGCCCACTCCGGGCGTGCACCTGCTCCGCACTGCATTGGTGAGAGCGGTGTATTGGGAGGAAGGGTGCCGTGCCAATCGCAGAGCCATACTGTACCAAAGGAGCCATCGCCGAGACACTTGATGATCGTGTACGAGCGTGTGGAACCTAGGGAAGGGTAAGGAAGGTAAGGAGAGAGAAAGGAAAGAGGACGAACTGGAGTTGGCATTGCCGACGACGAGACGGTCTTTGTCGACGGTGATGGAGGGGACGCCGACGACGACGACGGGAGAGCGCGGAATGTTGTTGGAGGGATTGTTGCGGTTTTGGTACATGATAGGGCATGCATTGGACTCAGACGGGGGAGAGCATGGCAAACGGAGTATGGCAGCTGCTTCCTGCACTATTCGCTTCCCACGCATTCTGCCTCTTCCAAATCCTAGACTACAATTACATTCCGCTTCCTGCGGCTTTTAGTACGGTACTTCATGGAATAATTTAGACACGCTTTCCCCATAGTGGCTCCGCCGAATCACTTCTCCAAGCACCTTCCCTATGTCAATCACCTCGATTTTCCCGCATCGCTGCTGGTTCTCTTGTTGCGGTAATGTGTTCGTCACAATCAGTTTCTCCAACGAGCTTTCCTCGATGGACTTGAGAGCACTCCCGCTCAAAATTCCGTGCGTAACTATGGCGTACACCTTGCTTGCCCCAGCCTCGGTAAGATATTGTGAAGCAAGACACAAAGTGCCACAGGTGTCCGCCATATCATCCACCAGGATCGCAACCTTGTCCTTCACATGCCCCACAAGTACCATGCGCGATACTTCGTTCGCCTTTTTCCGCTCCTTGTGGAAGAGCGCAAAATCAACTCCCAACCGATCGGCAATCGATGTCGCCCTGTTTGTGAGATGAGTATACTGCCTAGCTTCTGCTAGTAAGTAAGCTGTACCGCTTCGCGCCACCTGCATCTGGTGATACAATGGCCACGTCGTTCAAGTCAAAATGTGTTCGAATGTAAAGGATTGCAGACGGTTCTGCGTACAACTGCCGACAGTAAGCCGGAAGTGATAGATCATGTATCAGGACTTACACTACAACCACACTTGAGCAAGGTGATCAATGGGATCAAACGCTAGACTCACTTGTCAACTGGAACATCAAAAAATCCTTGTATTTGAGATGCATGCAGGTCCATCGTCTGAATAAATTTATGAATACAAAATCAGCAAACACCAACAATCCGATGACTCACGATGATATGATCACAGCCTGCCTTTTGAATCATATTGGCAACAAGTTTGGCAGTAATAGGTGCCCTGCTCTTGTCTTTTTTGTCCTGCCTGGCGTAGGGAAACAAGGGAATAACAGCAGTGATTCTCTTTGCGCTCGCAATCTTGCAGGCGTGAATCATAATGCAGAGTTCCATAAGAGCTGTGTTGACTCTACCACAACCAGTGTTTATGATGTACACATCATCCTCGCGCACAGACTCCTGGATTCGAACTTGGGTCTCGCCAATGCCGCTCCGAGTGACCTCTGCCTTGGATAGGGGTAGGCCGATGCTAAAGGAACGTAGTCAGCCCACTGCGGGTGGTGTCAGCAATGACTCATACCGTCTCGCTATGATTTCCGCCAGTTCGGGATGGCTAGTGCCTGTGGGAAGACCATTTTCCAGGTGTCCAGGCGACAAGCCAAGTAAGATACGTACCAGTGAAAATCTTGATTCCACTTCCATTCAACATAGTAGATTAAGCAAGCAGGGCCGCTATGGACCAGTAAAAGAGGTTTCAGAGTACACTAATGATAATGTTAGGCAAAATAGATAGAGAAAACTGGACAAGAGATGGCGTGGAGTGGCCGTAATGGGAAGCTGTTTAGATTTTCCGGCGCATCGCTTTGTCACAATCAGTCACCATTGTCATGCAACGAGCTCCCTGTAGTTCCTCTCCCGAGCATGTACATGCATGTATTTCATTGCCTCTGCTTGATATCGTGCTCGCTTTGTTAGAGCAACCAGGCCGTTTCAGGCAATATTCCAACGTAAAACTCCTGTTGCTAACTCCATCCGTCTATATCATCAAATTTTCTATTTTGAGCCACGAAGTTGACTGTGCAGAAGCCTGGAGAAGTATAACGTATAACAGGAGCGCCGTAATGAAGGACTGTCAATTTCGGCCCATGCCTGGATCTTGAAAATTTTGTATCACACACCTCCTTCCCCATCATCTGACCCTTCTGATTCGTTCGACGGTGGCGGCGGCAGGCGATAATGATCTTTATGGAACTCTAATGATACATCCCCAACTCAGATTCGTTTTCAATTGAATCATTCTTTCAACCTCCACTAACGGATGCTGACATCTCAGCTCACCTTTACTCCGGTAGCCACCCTGCAGGATATAGATACATGAGACACTTGCGACCTGACTAAACTCATCTTGAGGCTTTCTGGACCAGCATGCCCCTTAAACGGCTCCACTCTTCAAGATTAGTCGTGGAGATGAACTTAAGTATACAACATACCCTTCATATAGGTCAGCGTGACCAAGAACTTCTGTCTGGTTAGGACCCTTAGAACCATATGTCGCATGGCGTCAAATCCTTTTTCAGTTAATCCTTTTTCGGCATCCCTATTTTTGTCTCGCCGAGGTCAGCACTTTTCTAAAGTGCTGTGCTCTTGACTATTTCATCAACATGAGGTTCTTCTAAATTTACCACTTGTCTGGAGTCTCCTTGACGATGGCAACGGCATTGCTGACTACGGTGAGACTCGAGATCATCGTATAAGATGTCCGGTCAATAAACATTCCAGATGCCACTGATCCAACTTCATGAACCACTTTCCGTGGATTCGTCGAAGTCCCAATGTGTGAATTTTTTATTTTTGTATCAACGATCAATAAAGCGAAGCTGGTACACACTCCGCTCATAGTCTAATGCGAGCTACTATGAATACCGGCTAGGAAAGGGGGGGAGTAAGTGCAAGGAGAGCTATTGCTGTAGCTAATCTCGACGCTAGAAACACAGGTTGCTCGCAGCCAACCGTCATTTAATAGGTTTGAAGACAAAAAGTCTAAATAAAACCCAAACATACGAAGAGAAGTAGAGATGTTTTAGACGTCTAGGGCTGTTGCATCAGAAGTGAATGCTCCTGCGTGCATCTTGGGAAATTTGACAAATCACCGACGATCCAGTCAATTAAGTGGAAGAAGCCGTAATGCTTGCAGTCGGCCATGAGGTGAGCATATGGTCTTGTCGCAAAATGCTTTGATTCATACTCACAGCTAATGACTTTTTGAGCGAAATCAGGAGCATCAATCTGATATCTAATCAGTGCGTGTGTGAGGTGGTTTTCTAATGGTCATTGTCATTTTTCGGACAGACTTGCAGCACTTTAGACACGCTACCTTTGAAGTCAGCTCAGAGGTTGCTACATATTCTCTTTCCCAATACACGGCAATGGAAATCAAACAGCAGGAAGGTTTTGATGTTGACCGCAAATTTTTTGGTTACTTCCCATGGGCAAAGACCCAACGGTATGATCAAGGCTCACAAAACGCGGTCATCCTAGCATATCAACCCCCCTGGATCCTGAGTCAGACTGATTTTGAGGATTTCATCAAATGTGGCTCGGTGGGTATGTTATCCTCTTACAAAGACAAATATCGAAAATTTCAGCTTCCTCCACATATGCCTCTGGGGCACCTATATCCTTCAGAGTAAGCATAGAATTTGGACCAAGGTGAGCATATCTGCAATGAGTTGTATTCATTTCATCCTGGTCAGCTTTGGGACACTTGTGTCAAACATAACACAAAGTGGTTTGTGATTACATCTTGGAACATCTGGGCATCTGATTGTTTTTCCGATGGTGAGCGCTATATCGCTTCTAGCTATCCTGAATGTTGACTCATGACAAGGTTGGTGTTCGGCCCTAGTGATTGTAATATACTCTTTATTCATTCGTTCCAAGTCACTACATAAAATTCCTCGAGAAGAGGAAGCGAACCGACAAAATCCTTGTATAGAACATACATCTCCTGACATGCTGTCCATTCATCGATCGGTGGTGTAATTCAATGGGAGTGTCCTGAATCTGTCAAGACTTCTTACGTGTAACTTATAAACCAGACACACTATTCGATCACATGGCTGGTAGCACCCAAGCCACCTTCATTCAAAAGTAAGTCTTTTCATCGGCCGTTATATCAGGATACACAGACAATCGAAGAATGATCGGATCACGCTTGGCAGATTCTCGAACGACTGGCTCTGTACGAATTTTCAAAATTGCAGTGTAGAGTATCCAGACAAATAACATATCAGCAGGTTTATCTGATGTACATGGGTAAACTACGACATTCGGTCGACATATTGTATAATCTTGACAGTAAAATGATAGGAAGAGAACAATAGATGTCGGCAGAGAGAGATACGAACTAGAGCGATACAAAGCTAGAGCTAGAAGAACACTAATGATCAAAGCATGAAATTATACGATGCGGAAAATCAACCAAACAAGTCTTGCTCGGCGTATCCATCAACAAAACAGTATGATCAATGACGAACACGGGAGGATGAACCATTAGATAACTGGAATCTTATAATGTTGCTGTAAACCATCGGGGTGGCTTCCAGCTCATATTGGCCGATTAGCTGGGAGAGGCACGACTGGTTTGCTTTGTGATAGCTGATTTCCGTTCAGGATCGACAAAAGTGTCTGTGCAGTGCTAGCTGGGGTTCCCCTTGAAGGGAAGCTGTCTACAGCTGGTGTCGCCGAAGCAAATCGATTGAGACCGGACAGGTTGACCCCGACTGGTAAACTGTCCCTAGGTTGAGTTGATGGAGCAGGGAGGGGAGAGGTAGGATTGCAGTCATGGACATAGGAATGCGGCCGTACTCCGAAATTAGAGGCCGGTCGTTCAAAGGAAGGTAAGTTCAAAGGTGCGGAGTGAAAGTGATTCATGATCTGGTTGTTCAGGACTTGGGAAGTGCCATCATAGACTGCTTGATTTGGATGCGAACGACTTAGATTATATGGAATCTGCACTGTGCTTGAGGGAAGTTGACGAACCGGAGTCGAGTAGAAGACTCCAGAAAGAGGAATTCCATGTGAGGGAACAGAAGTATGAGAACTTGAGTATGCATTGAGTATTGAAGGTGTAGGCCTTAATGCAGTAGCCCCCTGAACCTGAGGAAGCATTTTGGCTGATTCGTCAGCCACCCTTTCTAGCAAAGCCAGTTGCTGCAACCGCCTGGTGGTCGAAGTGATATCTACCGAGGGCTTGGCGAGATAGGGTGAGATGTCGGTTCGGATGGGGCAGTATGAGGGTGGTTTGGTGGCAGGGCCAGAATTGCGTGCCTGTCTAGGAGAGTATGAAGGTTCATGGCTACTAGTGGGAAGATGGCCGGAGCTGAACGGGCTACTACCATTAGGGGCAGCGATAGGTGTGCTAGAAGAATCTCGCGCCAGATCCTGTGGCAACATAACTGAAAGATTTTCTTTGGAAGTCTTGACCTTTTGATGGCCTTGGTATTTTTTTTCGGAAATTATGTCAGGATCTATATTGCGTACTGAAGTTGGAATTGGTGTAGTAGAGTCCGCTGGAAGATGAGCAGTCTTCAGTGTTTGAGGAACATTGCCGGTTGCAGATAGGGTTAAAGAATTTAGAAGACGTGCAAAATGAGGATCCATATTGTCTGAACCTAAGATACTCTCTGAGAGATCAGTGCTCGTTTCGTTTGTGCTTGGAACAGCTTCAGGTCTCTCTGCTTGATTATCGGATGTCTGAGAATCCGATTCTTGGATAACATCGGTGTCGGCATCAGTGACAAAAGCGTCCGAAGCATATGCATTGCCTTGGGATGTCATTTTCTTATTTTTCTTCTGACGCCCAGCTCTCCGAGAATTTCGAGGTTTGTGAGCGTTGATGAATGTTTTCAGAGGTCTGTACGGGAAATGTTAGATGTGAAAATCAAAAGTCGGTTGACATACCCTATGAAGGGAGAGATGAGGTAAAATTTCCCAGGAACTTGTTTATTACGTCTCCACGTTGGCAAGTCTGCGAGGCGGAACCATTCTATACGCTGATGTAGATGATCTGTCAGGAAAACATCAAATGTATTCGGAATGTTACTAACACTGATCTCCTTGCGAGTTTTTGTTTGAAAGGGAAAGTCTTCCTCAACGCCAGAAACGATGAATAACGATATCCTTTGCTCTTTGATAGATAATTCAATGACATCTTCAGGTTTCAGTTTTCCTATTAAATTGTAACCAGTTTCCTCTAGAACCTGAAAAATGAATTGTGTGGATGAATCAAGAGGCAAAACCGTCAATAACCTACCTCCCGGATAGCACAGGTATGTTTCGGTTCATCCTCGTTGATCTTTCCCTTTGGAAAACCCCATCCCGATGACGATTTCCAGCCTTTCACAAGCACACACTTCCAGACTCTTAAAAAGTAGATTATTCACGGGAACGAAATGCTTACCTTATCCCAAGAGCCATTGAGCATGATAGCTCCACATACAGGCACTCTTATCTTATATTGCATGAATGAACTAAAAGCATTTTCATGGTCGCCACTCCACTTCTGCAAAAGTGGACATGCATGGAAGAGCATTGCAGAGAACTTTTTAAGAGGAAGAGAAGGAAAAGACGGATTCTGCTCGCGTATGAAGTCTTCATAAAACCAGTGTCTAGATATACGGATCAGTTGAGTCTTATGGGTCTTGTGGAAGGGACATACGCTTGCTCCACTTGGAAACATATGCGTTCAAGTGAAGCCAGCTCTTCATCTGGCAGATTCAGAATGAACCGACTGAAATATCGTGTTAGTGAAATCCTCCAGACGTACGAGTAGGCATATACCTAGAGAGGTCTTCCAGCACTTCCTCGTGTGAAGCATCTTTGTATGAAAATCGTGCTTCAGAAGCAGAAGGATTGATTTCAGATGACGAAGACGCCATAAGCAGAAAGATACGTGAGGGTCCGCCACCTAAGTAATATGTTGGTAATGTGTTGGTAGTAGAAGAGTAAGCAATGTCACGTGGAAATCACCGAAAAACGCTACATAATGACACAATGTACATGAATAGCCATAGATTAGGGTACTGCCTAGAGTACACACAAAACATCAGAAAAGTCCGAAAGAAATTAGAATTGATTATTAAACCAGTTATTTGAAGCCCATCCGTCTCGCATATTCTCGTTCTTCCTCTATAGTCAGGCGATCAGCACCCGACCAATTCGCTGAACTAGTGCGAGCGCGGAAGCGGCTTGTCTTGGCCTTGAATAACTCTTCCATTCGAAGAGGGCGGATGGCTCCAAAGATGTCGTCTGGATTGATCGTGCTCTGTGCCTCAAGAGCTTGCAGGAGTTCAGGAGACTGGGCCCATTCTGGCGGGTTGAACGTCCGCGGTCGACCCTCATCCTCGGAATCGGAATATTCACTGTTCACTTCTGGCAATTCAATACTTTCGCTTGGTATACAGGCCTCGGCTTGCATTGCTGCTTTGGCCCTGGCGGCCATTTGAGTCTGGACGATCTGGGAGGGTTGTGTGTGTTCTTCTTCCACGTGCATGACCGCTTTCTGCTTTGTTTTACCCTTAGCAGGAATGGCGGTCGGTACTTTCGACATCTTCTCAGCAGGCTTGTATGTAGATTGAGATGACTGTGAAGTATTGAAGGCTGCAGAAGAGCTGAGTGCGGTGGCCTGCTTGAGGGTTGACTTGAAGCCCGTCTTTTGGAGAGATATCTGCTTTTTAGGTTCTAATTTCCTATCTAGCTTGTCCGAATTCATCTTGCGCTTTTTTGTGATCTCATCGTTCTGTGAAGAAAGCTTAGGAGACTCAACAGTCTCATCTGAGTGGATATGCTTACTCTCTTGGACGATGTGCTCATAGCTATGGGTTTGAGTGGCTTCTTCTCCATTTGCTCTTCTCGTTCCCGTTTCCGTCGCTCCAACTCCTCGGCTTTGCGCCCTTGCTCTTGCTGACGTAATTTCTCTTCTTCAGCCTTGCGTTGCATGACAAGTTGACGGCGATTCTCTACCTCTTTTAAGCGAGCAGCCTTCCTGTCATCGTTCTCTTGTTGCTGAAATACAATTTTCGTTATTTACCGACTGTGATTTCGTGTGATGGAATGCGGACCTTTTTAGCAGCAAGGGTTGCCATCTGCAGGGCTTTCTTTACCTCGGGTTTGCCCTTATTGCTCGTTCTGAGTGCACTGCTCGAAAATTTGGATGCTTGGCCAAAGAAACCAATTTGAGATTCGGAAGATACAGACGAAACAAGTGTATTTCGACTTTTATTGTTTACAAGCTGCTGGATGGTGAGGTCAAATACCGAATTCATCTTAATCGCGCACCTGCACAGAATTTGCTTTACTGAGGATAATCTCCTCAAGCTCATTGTCTGCGTTAATCGCCTCTTTACCAGCACTGAAATCCTCCTGTTCGATATCCATATCCTCATCGGATTCCGCCGGTATTGATTGTGCTTCACAGGCTTGACCTTCCCCTGAGAACTTGCTGTCTTCTGGATTAGGACCGGTATCGGCGTGCTGACTCTGTGATGGGAGAGTGCTCCATGTGAAACTATCCTCTTTGCTTTGACTGCCGAAGGGCCAAGGTCTGCCATGCGATAACTTCTCGTCGATTGGCCAGCTATCGTCATCATCAAGCGCATTCAGCTGTTCTGGGCCAGATAATCGGGTGACAAAGGCATCTGAGTACTCCACTTCTTGGGTTTTAGGTATCCATGCCTCTGTATTCCCGCGATCATGAAAGAGGTTATCAGAGTCCGTCTCAAGGATTGATAAGTGAGTGCTCAAGGGAGCGGCCTTGGTCTTGTTACCAAGATGTGACTGGAACAAGGGTGAGATTCCTAGTTGCACGGCTGGAAGCTTGGTGAATGCGCCAGATGGAGGAACGAAGGTAGAAGTTGTCTCTTTGAATGTCAGTGAAATAGGAAGCGGTTGGGGGTTGGGGATGGGAGGAACGAAAACCGGAGGCGGCTTATCGAAGACATGGCCCACCTTCACGGCAACAGCCCGTGAAGGTGGTGAATGGGGCGGAGTTGTTGAGATGCTCTGGCCATCTGCGACTACAGGGGCACTATCATTAGGATTGAATTGAGTCATGGCAAATACAAAGCCTTTGGATTTGTCCTTGCCCTGGTCCTCAGTAGGAGATAGATCATGCACACTCGACCGATGATGCCTTTCTGTTGATTGGGCTTTTTCCACTAGTGTTTGGTCCACTGGCACATCAACGGCGGCATCGGAAGTTGAGTATTTTGTCGGGGCTCCTTCCTGACGCTCGGCGATCCTCGCCTCTGCTTTTGCTCGAGCTTCGACAAGAGCTGCTGCCGCACTCTTAGGGACTGTGTCACCGAGCTTGTCATTACGGGCCCCAAGACCCTCTACCTTTTTTTTCAGAAGATTCAGCATATCATCTTGTTCTGTTTCCAGAAGTGTTTCTTCGACTAGTTTGAAATCAGATTTCGGAGAAAAGGCTAATGCAAATTTCGTGGGAGCAGTTTCTTCTTTTTGTTGTCTGAATAATTTTGATTTTCTTTCTTCTTTCTTGATATCACTAGAACCAGTCAACTCCCCACTGTTACGCTTAACCCCAACATTGGTAATTGGCAAATTGTTCACAACAGATTTCTTGGGCATGGTCTCCATTGCTTTCGCTTCACGGGCTTTCATGAGCCATGAAGTACGTTTTCCCATATTTGTGTTCCCCGGTGGAGCAGTCCCCAGCTGAACACTGCCTACAGGAATTTCTTTTGTTGCTCGCATAGATTTCCGCAGTAATATCGGCTCAGGTAAGGTGGGGAGCGTAGATAATACACTTTTTCGCGTGGATAGTAGAGGAGAAAAGGACTTTGAGCCAGAATCACGAAGAGGAACGGTCAAATCAACGACTGCAGGTTCCTCAGCTCCCTTGACTTCTTGGAACGTGGGAGCCATGGGCGGTTCCAAACCATGGGAATTCTGATCCGGATAGTGCAAATCAAGGTTGGACATTCGGTAATCCTGAGTTTGGGTCTGAATCGGTGTAGTGTTGTCGCTTGGCGTCTGGACTGTTTGGATCGGTGTTCGGCTACGTTCAGTTCCTTCGTCATCTTCGATGATGACAGAGAGCTCGAGGGAGGGAGAGATTACAGGCTCAGTGGGGACAAGTTTCGTTTCTGAAGAAGAGAATATTGTCACAGATTCGGGAGAAATAAATTCAGAGTCTTGTTTGGAAACGTCCGATTGATTTGTCGTGTTGAGCAACATTTGGGTAGAGCTACTGGAAGGAACAAGTCTTTCTGTTGTGTCATCGACATCGTCCACCTAAAGAGGATATATTATTCATATTCATCCTGGTAAAACAAATGGGAACCTGACCTCCAGCAAAGCAGAGACGACCTGCATCTTTGAACCCAATTTAGGCTTCCTTGATATAACCTTCTTTCGCCCTGGAGTCTTCACCAGTTCAATCAATGGACTATCATTTACTTCAGTTCAGCTTGGCATCCACTAACAGCGGACTCACTCCTGTTTGACTTCGGAAAGGATATTGTCGAGATAATCATCGAGGAAAGAAAACCCATGTGTCTGCACCTGCTCTTGGAATAATTTACGGCCGGGGTCGCTTACCATACTGTGTCGCATATAGTTCGCCCATTCTAGGAGACCTTTTTGGGTCATAGTGTTGATTTCTCAATGTTTCAACTTGGGAGGGAGCTGTACCGCGTCCATCACATGACCGTGACTGCCATATAAAGAAAATACATTTGTACATCATCAAATTTAGTAATACACTTCTGACATAGTGCTGAGTACTTTCCGCTCCACAACCTGGCACAATATATAACCTGCGATGCGTGCATGAGACTCTTGCTATCTCTGGGCTTTCACAATGAATGAATCCCTTTCTTCCAGCTTACCAGACCAACCTGGCACAGATTCTGCTCCGGCGACCGAGAATACTGGGCAATATAACGATGCTCAGTTACGTGAAATATATGAAAACGAAGAGATCGAACGCTTCCTTCGTTTGTTTTCCACGGTATATTAATCCAATGTTTAGAAGAATCAAATTAACTTTTCAACTATCCAGTATGTGAACGAAGTTAAAGCTCCACGTCCCGTTGACGATTATGCTGGACCGTCTACCCTGCCCGAAGATGAAGGGGAAATGACGACTTCAGAAAATGATAAGCACACCCCAAATCTAGCCAAGGGCCAATCACATTCTTTCAAGAACATGTCGGATGAAGTGGCACACGTAGGGTTTCACACTGATTCATACAATTTGTTGCTTAATTTGCTTCCCATCCCAGCGTTTTCTCCTTCCACTGCTTCCTCCCTTAAAAAATCCCCCTCAAGAGTTTACTCTCAATCGTTTCAAGCTTGCATCTCAACGTGTTTATTTGGCAATAGTCCCACATTACTTTCCCTTTCTCGTCAACTTATATCGACTTGCGAAATGGCAAGACAAAGAACAAAGCTTGCTTTTCTGTGCAGTGAGTCATTTTTCGCTCGGTTTTTTTTCCTGAAATATATATTGATCAACACAGTGTTTCTGGATCATTTGGTGGCTGGATCTTTTGTCGGCTGCTTTTTTCTTAAATTTGATCATTATTTTGCTGAAGCATCGATTTCTCCCTTACCCGAGTCAATCCCAATTGAGGATGCATCGTGAAGAAATCTCTTACGCCGATAATTTCAGTGAACAGTTATCTCGTCGATTATCATCTCCATCTGTTTTCGGACCACGAGATATGTGGCGTTTTGGTCGACTTCTCATGTTTTCTCCCAAAGACAAGAAAAGGATTGTCAAATTCAAAGCCCATTCTGATCCTCAGAACGACTCGAACATTGAAGAGATAAATGAATTGACGGCACCCGAGGACAATGACTCAGATGAGATCCGGGAAATGAAGCGCTTGGGTCTTTACCTCATGAATGAAATGGCAGATTTTCATGAAAGAATCAAAAAGTACAGTCTCCCGTCTCAGTTTTGCTCTCGAGGAACTCACGGCTTCTTCCAGCGTTTTCATCTGGAGAAAGCCATCCAGCTCATGGACGTATCTTTGCGTAAGGCACCCTGGAGGTTGCGAATATCTAGTTACTCAAATATGATATAGCTTATCTGCATTCTGTTCATTGGATCGCTGCTGACACCGGCTAAATATGTACTTAAGACAATATCGGGCACTTCGGGATTTGTGTTCTGGCATATGGTACCGATTCTCCTAGCAATGTCGCCGGAGGAGAGGCTTCGGTGAGTGATGTTATCAACAATTTAATAAGATGCTCATTGTTCACAGTTTGCCACCTCCAATGTTGGACGTTCCCACTGATGCAGACTTTGCCATGGATTTAATATCCCAGCGAGTAGCTGCAGGTCTTGAAATCAGGCCCACAAAACTTGCGAAAGAGAAACAAGCACCTTCAGAAGCTCCCCTCACCGATACTCATAGATCATCGGTGGTTGGAGAACATATAGATGCCGCAATCAGTCAATCCAAGGTTATGACAGGTCACATAGAGGGTATGGATAAGGCGCTTGATGCAGGGAGAAGCTTGCTTCAAGGTGGCAAACAATTCATCAAAGCGCAGGTAGATTTGATAGTCGTTCTCCTCTTCATCATGTCTGAACAAATTTTAGGCTGGCGAGCCAGAAGATGATACACCATCACTCAGAAATTTGGTTAATCCATCGGCCAATACGTACAGTATGTTCCAACTTTTCCGGGAATGCCCAGACCTGAAATGAATAGCATATCCTGCCCAATACTCCACTGGTCCTGGGCTTATTACCTTGACGCCGACAACATTTTACTTCTCACCTATGGCGTCGTCGCGGAGTCGACTCACTATCTCATTGCAAGATGTTATAGGTGTCAAGAAGTCTGGTGTACTTAAGGGGTTGGAGATCGTCTGGTCAGCGCCTACCATGGATGGCTATAAATATGAAAAAGCGGAGAAATTTAAATGGATCAACAATCGCGACGAGCTATTTGCTCGTGTGATCAGTGCAAACGCCAGCATGAAGTGGACAAATGTACGATAGTTTACTTCAATCAACTTGTAGTCTGCGAGTCTGCCTAGCGGACTATCCGCTATCACGGTTGTGCGATCATCTTGAAAAGGTTTCTGGAGAAGCATTTTTGGGTGAACTGACAGGTGTCAAACGACGACTTTCATAAATTTAAATCATTCAAGGCCGCAGCTTGTTCTTGAATACACTTCTCATCTTTGCCTTTAACTTGTCATACCCGTCAACTTGACATTGGTCGAATGTTTTTTACCCCTGATTTACTAACTCGACGGGACAGTGGATTTGGATTGTTGTGGTATGTGAGAATTAGTTTGCAGCGCACCTCCTTCTCACCAGGCTGAAGGTTGGCGGCCACCTTGGGATCAAAAACGGCTTTGAAAAATTTGTCAAAAAAATCTGTCATGACAGCCAACATCACTCAACTTTGCGACCTCATTGCCGAACCTATGGAACCATTAGCATTAAGGTTGTCTAGTAATTTAATGTATGGTGTTGTTCGGTAAGTCAATAATTGAGGGTCTGTGAAATACGCGTGAATATATGCGTGTTGGCCAGGGTTTACAAAGGTATGACTAGAAAACGCGTCTAATTAAGCTACTAATCGACTATTGCACAGTCAAGCAAGATATATTTATGACGGACGTGAACTCATGCGTAAATGCACTTAAGAAAATGGTGCAAGAAATGCAACAACATGCTATAGACGGAGACGACTTACTTTTGGTTCAACCCACCGCTCGGTGAGGATCCCATGGTTCTCCTAGATTTAGGCGAGGATTTGGCGATTAATTGCAGTATAGTCCTCACGTGGTCACAATTCAGCAAGATCCAGACTCAGGCCATGCCATGATACTTGATGCTTTATTTTCAGTAAGTACACGTTGGAGATCATAAGACAAGCCTGATTTAACACGAGCAGGGGTGGGACGATACGAACGGTATAATGATTTGAACAAGCCACCAAATGTATCCACTCATCTACCAACCCTATGAATAGATGTGGAAATCATGATGGAGAGTGACGAGGAATTCAACCCGAAGGCAGGGCAAAGAAAAAAGCTCAAGGCAAAACCGGCCAAGGAATCATTGGTTGAGATGGCTCGCCAAAATGTGCATATCCTAAATGAACACCATGACCTTCTGGTCTCGGGTTCTCTTGAAAAGTCCTTCGAGGATGCCTACGGGTCTGGACAATTTGACCTGTCTTCGTCTCAAATAGCTGGTGGCTTTGTATTTGATGACAACTTCCTTGGAGCATCGGATGGTTTTGACCTAGCTGGAGGTCTAGCCGATGAACTAGCCAGGGAGCTCGGCTGGGAGATGGAACCCGATGTTATTGCGTGAATATCGAATATAACTCTTCCGATATTGATTGATTTGATTAGTGACCATAGGACTGACATGATGGATTTTCATTCAACCGCAGATAACCTGAACATCCCCATAGATTTTACCAGTCCAGATGTACCCCGCGACGTACAGTCTAGTATTGATCGAGTTTCTGCATTTTCAACACCGAAACGGATGGCTCATGAAATGTCCGCACATGTGTGTATCTCTACTTCAGCCTTGATTATTTCCAGCTTTCACTACATTCGCAGAACGGCGATAAGGAGAATCAGGCGACGTGCACACCATTAGTTGAGAACAGAGCCAATTCCGTAGCATCATTTGCTAGAGCATTCCTCTCACAAGACCTGATACAAGACGAAGAAATGAGGCAGCCATTGGTGGATATTACTAATGACATACAACTCAGCAATCAACTCCCAAGGAAGCGCAAAAGAGCAAGACTTTTGCTGGACGCAAGGACTGAACTAACAGACGATGAACTTAAAGAAAGTCAATCCATACTCATCACCTCTGCTTCTGAGGAGTGACCAATGTATTTCAGGTGGCAAGAGTAAAGTACCTGGAGAGCCAAAAGACATTTCGGAAAGAAATAGCCCAGAAGAAGATGGAGAAAAATGCAAGTAGAATGATCGACGACCTGATCTGGGGGGTGCCTCATGGATGTGAGTTACCGAGATACAGTAGTATATCGCAGCTGACATTCGGATCATCGCTCAGTTAACACGGAATCCTTGATTCGTTTTTGGCAGGACAACTTCAAAGTACAAGTCCAAGCGAGAACCAACAACATTGAAGTCCACATAGATGAAGGTCTGCCCCTGTGATTTTTGTGTAGTCTCATACTAAGACCTGGCAGAACGTACTAAAAAACGAACAAGGAAGGAAGCAGCCCATATCCATTCGAACGACAGAGTTGATACTGCTCCTCACCAAAGATTTGATATGGATTTCGCCATGGATCAAGGCCCTGACATGGTCTGTAAATTGATAGCGAGGGTCGGAGACTACATTCAGATATTCGTCCCATCAGGTCTTATTTCGCGGAGAAAATGATATTGAAGGTGAAAGAAGATCGTCAGAAGTGAGTGTGGTAGCATCACGATGGTTTAGTATCAGTTCACAATTGCAATTTGCAGGAGCCTGGTCAAGGACGTCGACAGTCTCGCGGGTCTTCCGGCGCAAGAGGAAGTCAATTTGACATCGAGGCAGAAACTCAAGATTTCCTTGGTTCGCAGAAGTCTATGTTCCCTTGGGATAATGCTGGGGCAAGTTCTTCAGTTGGAGGTAATTTTTTTGGCGATCAGGTTGACTTCGCCCAAGTCGACATCAGATTACGAAGTGGCTCCTTGAGTAGGAAGGAAAGTCCATTGTCCAAGGGAAGTTCGATGCATCGTAGGAGTCGAAGTGGGAGTCTCCTAGCCGGTATCGGTGGTATTTCTCCTGCTATTCACGGATCCCGAAATTTCGATCCGGATCCTGCGGTCAACAGTGAGTGGATCGACCTCATTGCACGTGCTTGCCTGACCATCCAATACATGAGTTAGATAATGCCTCTGACATTGAAGAAGAAACTCAGCGATCCGAGGCTGCGTTAGTCACATTAGAGAAGAACTCCTTTGATTTCTTGGAGTAAGTGAGGACTGTTGTTTGTTCGGGTGTTTTGACAAGTGGCAGGTATGCGAAGATGCAGCATCAAGCTAATCCGAGTGAGGAACTCCGATTTGATGCCATCGTTCCTCCTATTACAAGCACAAGGCATGTCGCATCAGCAGGGTTTTATCACTGTCTGGGTGAGAATCTCCGTTTAGACCGCATCAAGCTCTGATCCTTCTGGTACGAATGTAGTTTTAGCGACCAAGAACCTTTTGAAACTGAGGCAGAGGGAGTCATATGGCTCCGTGGCAATCTCTATTATCTGAACGCCTGAGATTGCCACGATTAAGAGTCGATATCAGGATCAGTGTAAACTCATTGTAAATACCGTGTGGAACGATAAGTGTTGTCACGGGTTGACTAGTGTCACTTGTGTCCTTGTAATTACTTCTCAACCTGTCCGATGCCTTCTCCTGCTGTGGCTGCCGCTAAGACCTACCTTTCTAGTGTAGACCTTTCCAAGTATGATCCAGAGCAGTCCCGTCTGATGCAAGAACGGTGTATTCTGGTTGATGAAAATGACAATGCTATTGGTGCTGTAGACAAGAAAACTTGTATGTCTGCATTTCTTCCCCAAGTAACTGCTTTATGACCACATTCGAGGCCATCTAATGGTGAACATCAACAAAGGACTCCTTCATCGTGCATTTTCTGCCTTCATCTTCCGCCCTTCGGATGGGAAGCTTCTTCTTCAGCAGCGCGCATCCGAGAAGATCACTTTCCCAAATTTGTGGACGAATACATGCTGTTCGCATCCTTTGGATGATTTTGAAGAGGAGAAGAGCGAGAAAGATCAACTGGGTGTCAGGAATGCCGCGTCGCGAAAGCTAGAGCATGAACTAGGTATTCCAAGGCTCCAGACAGAGGTTGATGAATTTCAGTATCTCACTCGGATACATTATCTCGCTCCTTCCGACGGTGTGTGGGGTGAGCATGAAGGTATGTCATGAAGTTAATCGTAATGTCATAAACTGACGTATGTTTTTTCATCCCTTCAAGTTGATTACATTCTTTTCCTTACGGCTGATGTCACCGTGACACCCAACAAAAATGAAATTCGGGATTACAGGTACGTAAATAAAGTAGAACTCCAAGCGATGTTCGAAGATCCTTGTACGTATATTCCAAGGCGACTTGTTGATTTGCTCAAAATTGGCATAGCGATTTCATTTACACCTTGGTTTCAACTGATTGCTCGTAACTTTCTCTTTGGTTGGTGGGATGAACTTTACAGGCGAAAAGACGGTCAGGGAAGGGTCATTGCCAAAAGTCTTGCCGGTTTTGTGGATGGCTCCAAAGTTATCAAGATGGTCTAAGCATGACATGGAATGATAAATGACGGTCAAGTTAGAATACATGGATTCTTTGGAAGAATTTTGTAATTCAAGTGGGAGTGTGACCTTTAAAGACAAGCAGCTCCCTTCGAAGGCGTACACCCAAGGGGCCACGTCGATACAGTGGGATTGCGGCATCAAGATAGTACCCGAACTCATCTATTACTCGAAGGATCTGCATGAAGAATAGTTTAGGACTCAGGATTCTTGATTCTGCAAGCAAAGATTATTGTTAAATCCGCTTCGTTACATCCGTTACTTACTCTCAATGCGCCATTGAGACTGCTTGAGTTCAACAGTTTGTAAATCTCCAGAGGCACCAAGGTCGAGAGTAACATTCCCTGGTAGTATGTCGCGCAACCTTGGGTTCAGTCCTATATTGATCGGATCTGGAGCTTTAACAAGTGTGAACTTTTTGCCTCCAGCTGAGAGGAAGCCTAAGAAGAAGTCGGACATATCATCACAGCTTGCAGGTTGAAATATCAACTGAGGGGTCTAAAATATTCAAGTTAGTGGACCAGTCCCACCCTACCCAGCTACATACAGAAGTCAGGTTGAAGCTAGTCTGGAACGAATATCCCTGTGTGCAAGGGTGAGATTGTGCTTTTATTTTTGATAGAACTTGTTTACTCTGGCAGAACAAAGGCGGAAAAGCCTGACGATTATATCGTATGCTCTAGATAACAAAGTTACAAAACGTACAGTATAAATATAAGCATACCCACGTGCTTGTATGAGGTCCGGCCAGATCCCAGGGGTCATCATTGAACCTGACAATAGCGGTGTAATTGACAACTTCTGATGTCGCTCCAGCAGGCCACAAAGGCCAAATTGTTTCCTGCATTTCCTTGAGCGCTAGGGTCGATATATTTCCCAGTTGTAGTTCGTTAAAACCATGAAATGATATGAACAGATGATCTGGGTTAGCATGGTTAAAGCACACAGCATTCCTCGGAAGGATTACACTTCCTCACGAGCATAACTCGAACTGGGATCCCCGATAATTTGGCCAGTGCCGTTTGTACTTGGTCTTGCATTGGAATGAGTTCGAATCCGGTGAAGGGTGTTTTCAGGTCGAGAGACAGAATTTGTTCGTGACCTTGAGAGACCGTGCTCGGCTGTCAGGGTGTTAGTTTTTTTGAGAGCAGATTTCAGCGGTTGAGAGAGAGTGGTTGAGGTGACAGCGGCTATCGTCTTTGCACGATGATGTTTTGGCTTCTTGTGCGCTCGAGGAGTGGCCGGTTCTTGTTGGGTTTGATAAGGGGCGAGATCAAAGCCAGAAGGCGGAGGTCCGAGAGGTATAAAAGGACCTGGGTAGGGGGTATATCCGCCATTACTAGAGCCGGGAGGCTGGGTGTATACAGGCTGAGACTGGGGTGGATATGTAGGCTGCTGCCAGTAAGAATAGCCAGGGTATTGTTGCTGCTGCTGTTGCATATCAATTCATAGGATCGCAAGGATACAATGAGGCAGCCTTTTATAGCTCTAATAATACCATAGTGCACGTGATCCAAACCCTCGGTGCTACTGCCCTAGTCGTTTTCTTGCTCCCGATGGCGTCCACCTTCTTTACTTGGCTGCGTTCACCAGCAGCACGCGAATATTTTTTCAGTGAGCTCAACCATCAAGAAGATCAGTCTTGCATCTCAGCTAACTTGTTCCAGGTACACATTTCTGGGGACCAGTTCGTATGCTTCTTTTCGAAGCTTGTTTTCTCAGTCATAACCAAGTAGCCTTAGGTCGCCAACTGGGGTCTTCCCTTAGCTGCTATCGCAGACTTGTCGAAGGATGAGGAAATGATCTCAGGAACGATGACAACCGCTCTTGCCTGTTACTCGTGCGTCTATCGAAATAGTCACATATTGGCTGGTCTCTGACTCTTCCTTCAGGATGGTTTTCATGCGTTTCGGTACGTACAATGTTCTTCTCATTGGACAGAGTCTCATTGTTTTTCTCTGCAGCATGGAGAGTTCAGCCTCGCAACTATTTGCTCTTCGCTTGCCACTTTACCAACGCCACGGCCCAGTCTATCAATGACGCACGCTTTGTCAAGTACTGGCATATGGGCGGTCGTGAGGAAAAATTAGGCCTTTCATCATCAACAAAGGAAGGTGAAGTCACGAAAGCAATCAAGGCTGCACACGAAAAATCATCCAATGGGACATAAATCTTTTCCAGGATCTCTAGTTACCCCATTATCATCACAATTGTGCTCATAAATATAGATTCATATATATACCGTGGTCGAGCCGTACGTTACCAGAATGCATCATCATCGTCTCCTTTCTTTTTGCCCTCCTTCTGTGTAAGTGCTTGTTTTCGATACATCTCTGCAACCTATTTCAATGAGTTACAAGCTGGAACGGCTTCGTCGGGTGGCTCACCTGATCAGGTCCCGTTGCATCATTAGCACTCTTATCTTCTCGGACTCGAATAAACCGAGGAAATCGCAAGGAAATACCTCGTTCTTCGACCTATCAATCCGCTTTCAAATCCCATCTAGGATGAGAACCTTCAGATAGAGCTTACCAGTCCATGAGCAGCAGTATAAATAGGGCTCAAACTTAGGTCGGCCGTCAATACCTCCCACACAACCTTGGGTTCAAACCAAACATCAGGTTTGGCGCCACCGATGTTGATGTCGCCGGGGGCTTTCTCCAGTTCGAGTGGGTTTAGTTCTTTATAATGAGATTGAAGTTTCTCGTCACTGAATCCAGTACCGATTTTGCATATCGTTTGATACTCCTCTGAGTCTTCATCATAACATGCCAGAAGGAATGCACCATAAACCTTGGTTCGCTTTCCCTTTCCGTAGTACCCACCAACAACTACCAAATCCAATGAATCACCGATGCCAGCAAGATAATCCTTTTTGAGCTAAAAAAAATAAGCGTTTCAACCACTTCTGATCGTGTGGTATGGAAAGGATTAACCATACCTTCAACCAGTTGACACTACGCCGACTTGGTTCATAGAAACTGGCATCGCTATCGAGCATTTTGACCATCAATCCTTCACAGCCGTCTTTGACACTCTCCTCAAGGAAAGACTGAATTTCCTCCGTAGATTCGCCATCAGACGACTTGGCAAAGTCAAATTCACCAGATATGGGCTGAAAGTGTTCGTAAAGGAGTTTTCTTCGTTCCGAGAGAGGTTTTTGCAGTAGAGACTGTATCAAGCATGAATCAAATGCGATTAAGGTTGACAAGAGACTATTACCTCTCCGTTCAAATAAAGGAGATCGAAAGCAAACAAACACACTCGGACTTGAATGTCCTCCACCTTAACATCTTTGCGTTTACGTCGACTAAGTTCTTGGAATGGCATCAACTTTGACGAGGTCCGGTCAATCGCTACAGCTTCTGCATCTAATACAAATGACTTCGTTGTCTTTTTAATACACTGAGGTATCTCGTTCAAAAATGATCAATAGAGAGAAGAACAGAGTCACCTTGGGAAGTTGATCGACAAGATCTGGATATTTCTTGCTCATATCTTCGGAGTTTCGACTAAACACGCCGACAGTTCCGTTCTCGAGCAGGTGAACTTGTGCTCGCTCGCCATCGTACTTGTATTCGCAAGTGAAATGTTGGTTCTCAAACTTATCCAGCACCTCACCGATAGCTTTTGTAGGCTTTGCAAGCATGGGTTTCAAAGGCACTCCTGGAGTAAGTTTGCATTTTTCTCTCAGGCGGTCGATGCCAACTTCCAATAGGGCGGGTATCACTTGATCATATGTCGGTAACTCACTAGGAGAGATTGTATAGTAGATCTGAATAATGCCAGAGGACTAAATACCTATAAACCGATTTGATCGACAAAGTCGCTTCTTCCAACCGTTTTGCCAGTTTTTCGTTTGACCATTTCCCGTCGGCCCTTTCTTTTTCGGCGAGGATGACAGCATGTGACACAGCTACCAGTACCGACCGTTCTGCATTGCCGATCCGCAACTTCCCTTCTAGACTGCGTATGATGTACTTTGCCTCAATGTCTTGACAAGCCGCCAGGAGTTTTGTGATAATGGACACCTTCTTTGCCTGAGACTTGAAAAATAGTTAGAGCGACCTCGCATAGGCCATTGAATCTCATACAGCATGTCCTGTCGTGGTCGCAATTTCTTTGAGGTGAGAAAACACAAAGGGCAATGTTAGAGGCTTGGGCTTGAATAGTGTCTTCTGGCTAGTTTTTGAGTTCTATAACATACATCAGTTGTTAATGGCATGATCAGCAGGCAAGATACCCGACCATAGCCACAAGGCCGAGATCACCTTCGCGCTTCAAATCGGCTTTGATCACTGTCAGACTACGACCAGTGGATTCAGCGATGGCCTTAATGAGGAGACTCTCGCCGATACCAAGCTCAATACCTTCGTAGTCTGGACATAGCTTCTCGGAGTTAGTGACATGCATCAGATTCCTAGCAGAAGAACGTACTCTGTTGATGCAAAGGTATACTGTCTGAAGAAGTGATTTGTAGTCATCCTTTGTACTTCGTCGGATAACAAGTAGGAGGAAAGAGGTAAGATACGCATTTTTCTCAAGTCGTTTTGTCGTGCTTTCTATCAGGGAAAATGTCTTCGCTAATGCGGAGTATGGGACCCTAACGTATGTTTGAGAATGCTGTGCATATCAGAACGAATCAAACTCACGGTTGTCCGACCTTCCACCCTCCTGGTATGTCGACATCCTTTACCCGTAGTAATGCAGCTTCAGCTCTGGGGAGAATATGAGACTTTTTGATGGGAACAAATGGCGAATACGGACGTTTTGGCTGCTGCAGCACCCCCCACAGCAGTGGTCCCCTCGGGTTCATCCTTTTCCACCTCGTCCTCTCCGTCATCGTCACTGAGCTCGGATGCTACAGTAGCTTCTGATTCTGCGTGTGATGTCGCTATGGTAGTTGTTGCCTTGCTTTTTTGTTTCTGCCTAGGCTGGGGCGAACGAGAAGAGCAAGAAGAGCGCGATGAAGCAGATTTTGAGACCAAGGAAGATGAACCAGCAACAGGAGAATCGAGGGGGGGCACCATGCCTGAGAATTTGATTGAGTGGAGAAGATAACTGAAGTTAAATGGTAGACCATACTTGAGGACGGTTGATCTTCATCAGAGTCGACTATTCGACGCCTCTTTGTAGCAGGAGGGCCTATAAAGTGGTTATCAGGCGTGAGTTTCGCACTGCGCACGAGAATACGAACCATTCTTGACGGCTGCCTTCTGCTTTGAGCTTTTACCTATCCAGATTTTAGTAGAAGGAAGCCCAAGTATCATTTGACAGGAAACTCACAGGATTCGGGCATGATTACAGAATTATCGTCCTCTTCCTTACCCTTGGCTTTCTCTTCCTTTGATTCAGCGCGAGCTTTCCGTTTACCCCCCTTCCGTTCAAGAAGACTAGATTGCTGGGGTGGGGGAGTTTTTGCACCTGGAGACACTTCGAAGAATTTACCTGGTAGACACGAATTTAAAGATCACGTCAGGCAAGTATGGTAAAGGTATAGAGGGAGAGAACCTAGAGTCTGCTGACGACCCATCAACTTGATTGAGGTGCGTATGAACAGAACACGCGAAACAAACATGTGTACATACCGCGTCGCGTCTCGATTACGCATGACTAACAAGCCATTTCAGGGTCTGGCATTTTGTTGAAAGCCATCAAGGTGATGAAGACAAGCCTATCGCTCCTTCTAAGTCAGACACTGAGAATGATTACTGCCAGGATAAAGATATTTAGTGCTTGCTTTATCAAGACGCTCTCTGAGAAATGTGAGTTGAAAGAACAGTGCATTTCTCTCGCGAGATAGTAGTACCAGAATATTATTGCATATTACTATGAGTTTACTGTAGACCCAGAGGATGTGGATGCAAAGTGCTGGTCTAAAGTGGAAGTCAATTTTTGGAACTGCATCATTGATAGATCTTCTTCATTGGTTGATCCTGTCTTACGGGACTTGCCGAAACAGCTATACAGTCACAAGTGGCTTAGCCAAGCAAGTATCAACAAATTTGAAGGCCTCGGATATCGCCGCCGCCACCCTCAAAGACCTTCATCATGGCTGACGCTCAAGTGTGTTCCTGCTGGTCTTGTCAGTGATCACTTGCTTACGGAATATGTTTTTCCAAACAGGTCGAAAAGGCATACCAGAAACAGCATCTCTTCCAAAATGCCAAGGCCCGCGGTGCGTCTAAGAACATAGAGGCTCCCGGCAGAAATGGTTGACATGGATATTGGCATGCAGGTGGCAAGATTATTACTAAGCAGAAGCGGTGGACCAAGGATGTTGGAATGGGGTTCAAGACCCCTCTTGAGGCGATCAACGGCACTTATATTGGTGCGTTTGCACAAAGACGTTCGACTGTGACCTGACCTGAGATGCTCATACAGACAAGAAGTGCCCTTTCACTGGCCAAGTGTCCATTCGCGGACGCATCCTCACTGGCAAGGTTGTGTCAACGAAAATGACCCGCACGATTATCATACGTCGGGACTACCTGCATTACATCCCGAAATACAGTGCGTGTGACCAGTTGCAGAGGGACTGTCTAACACGCTTTGCAGACCGTTATGAGAAGCGGCACAAGAATCTTGCTGCTCACGTGTCGCCTGCTTTCCGGGTTGAGGTTGGTGATACCGTCACTGTTGGTAAGTAGGCCGCAAAGTGTTGTTTGCAAGAGTGCTGACGACGGGCACGTGCAGGACAATGTCGGCCGCTGTCGAAGACGGTGCGGTTCAATGTGCTGCGGGTATCGAAGAACAAGGCTGCGACCAAGTCTTTTGGGAAGTTCTGAGTTAGTAGTGTTGTAATGCCTATTAACAAGTTATTGAGTTATGATGGATATGCAAACAAAAGCCAAACAAGAGGAGTGTACTTTACCACTGCTTTGCTTTGCTTGTGCTCGACCGTCAAGCTGGCGCCGACGCTGCTCTCTGCAATCGCCTCGCGCCTTGCCCGATCTCGGCCACAGTCTCCTGCGCAGATGGGCCAGCAGCCCTCCAAGAAAGGCAAGAGGCCCGCCCGGGACAGAGACTCGGCAGCGGACACTGCACTCCCCGATGACCCCGACGACTCGGCCGGGACGTCCGCCACGACTCCCGTTGCCAATGGCGTGGGAAGACACAAGCCGACTCTGCCCGACCCTTCCTCGCTGCCCCGCACACACCCCTCCCCGTACCCAGGACACCCTTCTCCCTCCGCCTCTCCTCGTCCTTCCCCTAACCCCAGCCCTGTCCCCCCCGACACTCCTACTACGCCTGCGATCCTCGCCAATGCCGCCCCCTTCGCCCCAGGCTCCGCTTCTTCTGCCGCCCCTCACGCAGAACCCATCGCCCCTAAAGACAAGCTCAAGCCTTTTGACGTCGACGACATGATCCAGCGCCTCCTCGACGTCGGCTACACCGGCAAGGTCTCCAAATCTCTTTGCCTCAAGAATACTGAGATCACCGCCATCTGCCTTGCTGCCCGCGAAGTCTTTCTCAGCCAACCTACTCTTGTCGAACTTTCCCCACCAGTCAAGATCGTTGGCGACGTGCATGGCCAGTATTCAGATCTTATACGCCTCTTCGAAATGTGCGGTTTCCCACCCTCCGCAAACTACCTCTTCCTAGGCGACTATGTCGACCGTGGCAAACAGAGCCTTGAAACCATCCTCCTCCTTCTTTGCTACAAAATCAAGTATCCCGAGAACTTCTTTCTCCTGAGAGGCAACCATGAGTGCGCCAATGTCACACGAGGTACTTTGATTGTGTCTCTCAGCACTTGTTCTCACACTCCCATCTCCGCCAGTATACGGTTTTTATGACGAATGCAAACGACGGTGTAACATCAAGACTTGGAAGACCTTTATTGACGTTTTCAACTGTCTACCTATCGTTGCCATCGTTGCGTCCAAGATCTTTTGTGTCCATGGCGGTCTTTCACCCTCACTACATACAATGGAAGATATCAAACGCATACAACGCCCAACAGATGTCCCTGACTATGGTCTCCTGAACGATCTTCTCTGGTCAGACCCCTCTGACACTGCCTTAGACTGGGAGGACAGTGAGCGCGGTGTTAGTTATTGTTTTGGCAAGGCTGTCATAAATGATTTTCTCCTACGCTACGATATGGACCTTATATGTCGTGCACATATGGTCGTGGAAGATGGTTATGAATTTTGGAATGACCGGACGCTTGTCACTGTATTTAGTGCTCCTAATTACTGCGGTGGTGAGTTCCCTCTTCTATGTTAAGTTTATCATTTACATCTTTCCAACGTTAGAATTTGACAATTATGGCGCTTGTATGAGGCAAGCCTGTTTTTATTCCTGGAATTCTGCCTTACATATTAAGCCTTTATCTTCAGTGTCTCGGAAGAGCTTTTGTGCGCCTTTGAGCTCCTCAAGCCCCTCGATGGCGCTGCATTGCGTAAAGAAATGACCAAGGCTAAGCGGAAAAGGTAAAAAACTTTTCCTCCTTTACCTCTAGATCACCCCTGAATCCAATTACCAGCTTGATGGCTTCGGCTAACTAATCAACCGATCAGTGTTCATCGCTGCCACTGAAGAATGCTAAAACATCACACAACTCATTGCCGCTTACCATTGATGCCTCCATTATACTTGGAATCGGTGTCATGGCCAGCCCCTCTCCTGTCTTTCACTCACGTTTTTGCATTCACTCCGCTTTATCCGCCGGTGTGGTTTATTAAGTGGCCTCTACCTTCTCCACGTCCCTCATGACTCTGCAAGTATATTGCGCCGATGCCTGCTTCTGGGTCTTCGGACTTCTGTAGTTCTAATCCTTGTCTGTTTTATTTTTTCTGTTTGTTATTGGGTACATACGTAGCACTTCCCATTATCTCTTTTCTCTCTCTCTGCTTCTTCATTGAGTACTGTGTCTGCTATTTCTAATGATTCCCCCGCCATCATGACCATCTCGTAAGTCCACCCTAAATGTAGACTCAGTATCTTACCCCTGCCGTCAAGGAAGTCCAACAGAGTATTTGTATTTATCGTCACCTCGTCTGCTATAAACACGACATCATTTTCTTGCTGGTTCATTTTAGGATTGTCGGGTTTCGTTAGTATTAGACACGGTGTCGTGTCAAAAGTTGTCCGTTGGGTGTCAGTGGACATTGGAATCATCCCTATCAATGATTGAACTGCAAACAGGATCAATAATTATATCAAAGTGTCTTGATCGGCCTCAAGATACAAAGAAAGGGAAGGATTAGGTTATTGATTACAATGAAACAATCAAGAGATATATCAAGGAATAGAACTGTGTAATAAATTGTTGATTCCAAACAAAAAGATCAAGTGATAGATCGTCACTCATAAACACATGCACAAATGCATGTATATATATTTAAAGCATAAGAGTACGCGTCTATCTATTTCCACCGAAACACTTTGAACAAGTCAATGTCTTGATGAGTCCACGGACGTACTTGGAACCAAATTCGATATTTCCAGAATCAGAAGACAACAACAACGGCGATGCAACTGTTGGTCTGGATGAGATGTCACAATAGAATGAATTAACCGTATATTAACCTAGAACACGGGACTTGAGACCTGACAGAATGACTGCCGACGCCATACATGGATTCATCCATCATCAGAGGGATGAATGAACATGTCATAGGAAAGGACAGCGAAGGCGAAAACAATCGCAGAACAGCCTATCAGACTCCAAACGGTCACAGTATCCATCCCGAGTCCAAAGACAAGCTATAGTTGGCTATCATTCAGAGGATAAAATGATGCAGACCTTACGAGGACACCTACATCAGATATGAAAACGAGTACAATGGTCATCAAGTTGCCCACTGACGTGACGATGGGACCCCATATGCCTAATAAAACCTGTGAGACCACCAATTCCAGTCAGTGTTTCACGTTTGTCAGATTCAAGCATTCAAGAAGCATACCATCGAACCGGAATTGAAGATAGTACCACTGAACGCAATCCCGGCGATGCACACAACTGTCCATCTATCCTTGGGCAGCCGAAAAATCTCAATACCGGTACGGTCGCACATGAGTAGAAGCACCCAAAGGAAGATCCCAGTTGCGAGTCCAACGAGGGTGGCCATCAAATTCGAAAACAGAGCAAAAGGAAGAGGGTTGGTAGTCCGTGAAAACTCGTGTTCAATCTCGCTTTCTTCATCGCCCGATATGCTCTGGTAGAGGCTCCTCTCTTTTTTTCTCGAGTCGTTCGGAAGGACAACGTACATCTTGTATGAAACTTGATATAGCCCATATGAGAAAGAGGCAACCAGTGTCAAGAGATTACCAAGGACGGGAGCATTGGATATAGCCTGAGTTTGGTTCTTAGGAGTAACCGCTGTTCTTCCATATACAACCAAAACTACGCCTGCGGTTGCCAGCACCACAGCAACCATTTTCCTAATTTCTAACTTTAAACCAAAGGCCTTGATGGAAATAAGATAAACGAAGAAAGCATTGGTGTTCCAGATAGCTGAAAGCACAACAATCAGATCATGATGGATTCTGTTGGGGTGCTACTCACCAGTGACATCAGATACGCTTGATAAGCATCACATGTCAGTGGTTCGATGGATAAGGAAGACGGGATTCTTACGGTGCCAGGGGGATTGCTGCAAACCAAAGAAGTGCAGGTAGTGTGATGCCAATCGTTAATGCAATGATGAACAAAGCAGACTTGAACTTAGGAAAGGGTCTAGGTCCATATACGGATGATCTAGAATTTGACTTTGAAGAGAGATGGTTGACTATCGCAAGACGTAGTTCTGAGAGAAGGCCGGAGATGGTGTAATCTGTGGTGGCTGAAAGATACAGCAAATGTAAGGGGAAAATGAAGGAGAATGAAGAGTGTACGATGTAACTAAGCCGCCGGCACGGTCAGTTATACTGGCTGACGGTGAAGAGGAGTTCCTTACAATATGAAGAATGGCTGGCGATAATGCAGATTAGTCTGAACATACTACACACGATGACAATTGAATAATCTTTGAAAGCAATGGTCGGAATGACATACTTGGGTAAGCTGGCTTTCGATCGTGAAACCAAGAAGAGTCACAACGAATAAAATTACAGCTGACTTGCCGCCCAGGTGGGGAGGAGCGGATACCAGGCTATTTCTAAAAGGCATTCAATGAGCGATGTAGCATGTAAGGGACTCTAGTTTACATTTCACAGGTTCAGGACAGTGCTCCACCGTCGGAGAGTCACGTGTCGGAAACATCCCCCTCGAACCACACGACTGCACTAGCAAACTTCATCCACGCCCTATTCCCTTGGCCACAGACCTTCTGTAGACACACACCTGTCATTGGGCCTTACCTAGGCTCTCCGCGCCCCAGTACTAGCTTGCTTGTTGCAAAATAAAAATGCTGGATACAAAAAAAGAAAGTCACGTGCGGGGCTAAGTTCTGCTCAGCGTCGACGCCGGCAAAAAAAGCAATGCTTCGAGCACTTATTGCAACAAGCCGACCCCTCATAGCCCGACTCTGCGTCGCTACCCTTCCTACCTTATCTCACCACCACCATGCACACATCCCGTCTATTCCGTCACAAGCGCTGTCGATAGCACGAGGGATGAAGGTTCGTGCTTCCGTCAAAGTCATGTGTGATGGGTGCAGCATTGTGAAAAGGAAAGGACGTGTGTATGTCTTGTGTACAAGGAACCCGAAACATAAGCAAGTGTGTGGTGTAGTTTTCTTAGCTTTTGGTGTGTTGCTCATACGCCTTTGCAGCGCCAAGGATAGATCGTACAGAGATGGTTTTCAACACAGATGGAATTGCTTGTTTGGAGATCACACACACCAAAAAATACAGATATGGATGCTGCACTATTGACGGGTCCACAGTTGGAACTCATACTCCGTTCCATCCTTCTGCTTCTGTACACCAGCGGGAACATCAAACCCGACCCAGTCAACCAACACTTGATGCAATTCCTGCTTCCACTTGCCTTCTGTCCTAAATTCGGGCATAAAAGTATCACATTCATAGACTGGAGTTGTAATGCGGGTGACAAGGACCCGGTCGACGAGAGCTTCTGGTGAGGGCTCAAGTGTTGCTTTGTACAATGATGCACCACCAATGATGAAGGCCCGGTGAATGGGAACTGTGTGTTTGAGTTTGAGAGCATCTTTCAGTGAGCTGGCGAGAACAGCCGTCTCCGGAGCGGCGTCTCTAGAGGGTTTGTTGTTGAGGATGATTGTTCGTTCCAAAAAAATTCAAATGACCATACAATGTGTAATCTGGGTTATTGCTAATAACGATATTAAGACGCTTTGACAAGGGCCTGTACTTGGCTGGGATGCTCTCCCAAGTCTTTCTACCCATGATGACCGCATTCTGAGTTCCCTCAGGAGCATTTTGGGTTACATGCATAAAGTACTTCATGTCTTCGTAAATGCACCATGGCAGACGCCCGTTCTTGCCAATTCCATTTGCCGTGGTAGCGGCAACGATGATGGAGAGACGGATCATGGTAGATGTTGAGGTGTAAATTTGTATTACATGTTCATTATCGACTTTTAATTCCACTTTTTCCATTCAGATCCGCTAGGCGGCGTCACCTCTACCCTCTTCTTTCCTACATTGTTCCAATCAGTACTTAGTGTCGTGCCTCCACTTTCCGAAAAGCTCTTGACCATTGCACGACGTGTATCCTCGTCTGCATCTGCATAGATCTTTTGGAAGAAACTATTGATCGTACTGTCACCCCCGACATTGGGATCTTCCTCCGTAGTCTTTTCTTTTTCAGAGCTGAGAATGTCATCCGAAATGCCTTCCCAATTTTTAGTTTTTCTGGGTCGGGAGGTGGATTCGGAGGGTCTGTAAGAGGCATTTGCTAGGGCTATTGAATAGAATTGGGTTAGAAGTCAGGCAAGGCGATGGTGGGCGTTGCTCACGATCAGGAGCATCTCCAATGAGCCCTCCCCACCGACCCAAAACTTGCTTTTTAAGAATGATCTCAACCTTGACCTTTCCAACCGCGAATAAGCTGTTTTCGGGATCAATTTGACCCTTCAAGGGCTGTAAATTGAGGGTTATCTCGCCGCGGGTATAATTAAGCTATAGTGCAACGTTATAGAGGACTCGGCCAAGAGTGGGTTATTGAATCACCTCTCGGGGTTGGAATGAGACGTTGATTTGAGCAGGGTCGGCGTTGCGGTCGAAAACGGAGATGTTGACTTTATCGTCTGTTTCGTAAAATTCGTAACTAAGACCTGTCAAGTCTTATTCTGAAGGCAAAGGGACAGCAAAAAAAAACACACCGGGGAGTCATGTAAGAGTTTGTAGAAATTAGAGATCAAGTGTATGACGCTTCGAGTACATTCTATGTTCCTCTCCCACGGATCCATGATCTGAGAACAAAAGCTGTATGTAGCTGTTTATTTCTATGTCTCTCGCACAGCAGCTCCAAGCATAATACGTGGGAACTTGTGACTCATCAGCTTCTTGGGAGTGGTAAAGACACTTGGATACCAGTTTATCCACACGTGACTAGACGGTGTTGTTTGTGATATTCTGGCCCGCTGCGACTTCAATGCAGCCATATGAGGACTCGGACACTGACTGCGACGATCTCCGCAGATGCTCTACCACCGACCCCAGCGATCTTCACAGATGTCCTCCCACCAACTCCGACGACTTCCGCAGATACTCTGTCACTGGCCCCGTCGATCCCCGCAGGTGTTTTGCGACCAGCCGCGATGACTCCCGCAGACGCCCTCCCAACGACTTTCTCTTCCCCCCGTCCGTCTCCTCGACCGCGACCTCAACACCCCTGCCCTCCCGTGCTGCCTCACCGCTCCCCCTGCAACACCGCATCTATCCTTCCTGGCCCTCTGACACAGATGACGAGCTATTTTCCCCGCTCATCTCGTATAATCCTTCCCGCAGCTCTTGGTGGCCCGACCAGCGCGCCCCTTGGTGGAATTCTTCTCCCAGACGTCGCTCTCGCAGCTGGCGTGCTACCCGCACTGCGAAGCGCTGGCTGCGCAACCTCGTACGGCATCCTCTCTTTCCCAGTCAGCCTATCACCATCGTATGTGTTCCTCCTTACTTTCTACCTCTCGTCTTACTTTTCATGCAGGTCCTGACCCTCATTCTCCTGTCTCTATTTGCCATCCTGCTAACTCTCCTGCTCATCTACATCCTCAATCCAGACAAAGACCCTTTGCCTTGGCGCGCATACTGTGCCTATCCTTCTATATATAATACTCATCAACCCCCCAACCCTGCTGCATCATATCCTAGTCCGAATTTTCCACCTTCACATGCTTTACCCTTCCCCCCTCCCGATCTCGACAAACTTCCTCCTGCTGGCATTTTCCTGGGCGTCTTTTCTATCGACTCCGCTATCGAACGCCGCCAATGGGTCCGTTCTACTTGGGCTAAACATGCCAGGAGCAGAAACGGTGCTGGCGATGGCGACGGCGGCCTTGGAACCTCCCGAACCATTGTCCGGTTCGTACTAGCCCAACCCCGTGGGGATTGGGAGCGCCGCATCCAGCTTGAACAGCAGTGTAGGTGTCCCCCTCGCAATGTTTGTCAGGGTTGCTGACCGGATACACACAGTATACAATGATATTATCATTCTGCCAATGTGGGAAAACATGAACGACGGCAAGACACATACTTTTTTCTCTTGGGCTTCAATCAATGCCTGGGTACCTCCTGTTATGACCAACTCCACTACCCCGCCACCCAGTTTTACTTATTCGAATTACACTTCTTCCCCACCCGCTCTCGCACCCCATGATTCCTATGCTGCCTCGATCGACGTTGCTTCTGCCAACCCAAGGAACTGGGTGAGACCAGACTATGTTGTCAAGGTTGATGACGATTCCTTTGTTATGCTGGCAGAACTGGAAGCTCGCCTCCGTCTTGAACTTCACACATTCCACGATAGTCGTCACACTTCCAGTACTTCACGTGGTGTGACAATGATGTTTGATGCCAATGCCCCGACCCAGCTGACCGACAGTGATCCGTTGATATATTGGGGGTATCTTGTAACCAACAAATACCATCAATTTATGGCAGGCGAGCTGTATGCACTAAGCTGGCCTTTGGTAGACTGGGTGGCAAAAGACCCAATGGTCAAAACGATGACCAAGGGTGCTGAGGATAAGCAAACCGCCAAGTGGATGCGCATACATCCAAGGCGTGACGAAATTCGATGGACAAATGAGCGCTGTTGGATCTACGACCATCCCAGGTCTGGCACTGTGTCAGTTTTATTTTTATTCACTTATTGGCTCTGAGCCCTCATTTCCGTCTTAGTTACGCCCATGGTTTCCTCTTCCCTTCCGAGGTAACCCGCGTAAAACGTCAAATACAGGAAGCATATGGTGATAATGCACAGAAAGTATTGAGAGATATGTCACAAACTCCTGCGAACGGGAATCCTCCTACACCTGCGGACTGGGCGCATTCTAGCGTATCAACCTTTAGGGTGAGGTATGCTCCCCCACTTCCTGATCTGTCGATATCGCAGAGTCTAGAGGCACTTGTGGAAGGAAGTGATATGTCGCTACTAAAAGAAGGTGCGGTTCATCTGACGCATGGAGGATACTTGGAAACTGACTTGACAGATACAGGGAGTGCCATGACGCCTGAATATGCGTGGGCGCATCGTGAAGGCCGACAAACCCGGTACGAAAGTAACCGAGTAGGCGGAACCGTTGCAGTACACTTTATCAAAAAACAGATATGGTTCTTGGAGACTGCCATGGCGATGTTGGAGGGAGACGAAAGATCGGAGCATGAAATGTTCGAGGAACGTCAAGTATCTGCAGCTGTATCTGCAGCTGCGCTATCGGGAAACCCACGGCATCCGGTTGAACAGCATGCTATTGCCAGATGATGCTGATAGACGGTGATCGCTTCGCCCTTTGTATTTTTTGATTTTAGATTTTTTGTGTGGTTTGTGTGGAATGGACCCAAAGGCGCATAGTACTCTATTTCTTGACAGTTCTTGACTAATTCTATCCTTGTTTTATTGTCACTGGACTTTTCAGCTGCCAACTCTTCACATTTGTAGATATTTATACCTCAATTGTTCCGTCAATCTGCTTGTCCTTGCAAAGAAATAGAAATAAACAATCCCTAATACGAATAGAAGATTCTATGACAGCATCGCTAGAGAGCATTATCCGAAAAATCATGATATCCATCGAGACTACTGCCAGGCGTCGCGCGTTGCCCATGCAACTCAGTATGAAGTGCTAGAGGGACGGCAGATTGATACCGTGTGGTCACAGCACGAAGAATGACGGGTTCCCAGTGACGGAACCATTCTCCTTCGCGCTGACCTATGAGTTTATATGGGCCTGAAGGGGTTTGAACAATTCGTGTTTGAGGATGCGGAACCCAATGAGGACGGGGCGAACTCGTAGACGGAAGAGAAGTGATGGATGTAAAAGCGGTCGCGGAAGAGGATATTGTAGGAGACAGGGTGGATGAACCAGCGACAGTGTCTTGGTAAGAAGGTAGATCACGGTCCTGGGTTGTGGTGGCTGTAGACGACGGACTCGAAGGAATCCACCGCTTCAAGGGATAAGCACTTCCACAAACTTCCCACTTTACCTCCACCACGAGGATGAAATTGCTTAAATAACCAGATGAAGGGATAGATAAACAAGATGATTGAGATAAATTTTAACCACTTATTTGACAAGGTTCGTGAAAGTCGATTTGAAGAGCGAATATGGATTTTGGAGTTGATAGGTGTAAAAGAGACTTGGATGTTGCCGTGGTAGGGAGCCAATGCAATTGCGGAACGTATAGCAGATTCCAACTGAGTGAGATCCCAGCCGTAGAGAAGTTTTGTGTAGACGAATTCTTTGAGGAGTTTTGGGCTGGAACAGTAGGAATCTGCCCAATGGCGCAGAGTCTTGGAACTGGTGGAGGTTGATGGAAGGTCTGAAAAGGCTAGTTTGGTGGAATGAGTTGCTGTCATGGCAGCTGCCTGGGACCATTGGCCATTTGCTAAACCAGGGACGGATGTCCAGGGTGGAATGCCTCTGCGGGTGCGTTGTTTGATCCATTCACTGTAATCATTCCGTTCTCGGCGACTCGCTCTTCGGCATTGAGTGGCCGCATGTGAAAGATGATCAGAAGCAATTAGAGGAAGGCCATCTTCCGGAAGTGAAATCGGACCCCTTGTCGTGGGCGATTCGACTTGGCGGACCATTCTACCACGATATACAGGCTCATTGTCAGCAACAGACCAATGGATGGGCACGGCATCGTCAGTATCGTGAGTAGACATTTTCGAGTCAGCAAGAGGAGGGGTGGAGGTTTGAGATGAGAAGGGAGGAGTGATATGGATGTAAAAGTCAAAATCGGTTACATTTTCGGTAAAGGATTCTGTGCGATTTGAATGAGAGGAATTGTCAGACGATGTGGCGAAACGATAGTGGGTCTCGGGATGGGTGCCCTGACAGTGAAGGCGATAGCCTGGTGGACACTGGTAGGCTTGATTGAGGAGGAACTGGAGCAAGGCATCGGCTGATTTTGAGATGAGTGCTCATGAGGAGTGCTCGGTGCTGCGAACGAGACTTGCCGTGGGCATTGAGGGATCTGTCGTGAGAGACGATATCTCCGTTGTCCAGATGAATGAGCTGAACGTTATGAGGCACAGGGTCGGGGCCTGGTACAATGATCATGAGTGACAGGGGCAAGCTGGGTACGTGGCGTGATTGCTTTGTTCCAACCCGACATGTCTTCCACAATAATCTCACCTTCAATAATACTCTCACCCCCGACAATACTCTCACCCTCCACGTCCCTCTCGTCCTCGACATCCCTCTCATCCTCAACACCCTCAACAACTTTCTCGCCACCTTCTTCAACCATGTCTACATCATTCACATCCTCATTCTCTATCTCTTCGACTACAGACACCACCACCACCACCTCATCATCATTACCATCCACTTCAACCTCAACTTTATCAATACCTTCAACCTCAACGTCAACAACGTCATCAACAACTTTGTCAACCTCAACGACGACATCATCAACGACGACATCATCAACGACAGCAATCTCAACGGCAACCCAGACAACTTCCACCTTAACAGTTTCCGATTCTACGACTACCACCTCAACAACCCCCGATTCTACCTCAGCAACAACAACTTCCTCCGACGCTCCTTCAACGTCTTCCTCGCCTACCCTAGAGCCGGCCTCGTTTTCCAGTCCGACCCCAATGTAGGTTTCAGGCTACCTCTTCCACTGTCTTCTGAAGCGCCCACTTTCCTAGAACAACTCTCTCGTCTACTTTGTTCATTAGCACAACAGATCACCGGGGTTCTCCCACTAGTACAGCTCCTTCTCAAATCACCTCCACTTTTGTTTCCACAGAAACAGGTGGCTCTGTTTCTACTGTCACTCAGATCATTGCAAACCCCTCCCTTGCCCCCAACAATACACCCTCCAGAGGATCAGGGTGAGTGTTCCCGCCATTCACAACGCACTGGTGGTTCCTGAATACCCTGTACTATTATCAGCTTCTTTGACAATACTGCTGCCGTTGCTGCCGTTTTTGTCCTTGTGGGTCTAGCGGCAACATCTGTGGCCCTCTGGATTCTCTTTGCTATTCGGCGCCGCCGACGTCAACTCCGCTCCGAAAATGATACCGCACTCGTGGCTTCCCAGGCGGCCACTACACACCGATCACTGCTTGGAGATGATGATGATCCTCATCAAGCGCGCTTCAGCGCCTCTGCATTAGAAATATCACAACAACGGTCTAGCTCTCGCCTTGCGTCTACATATTTTGGCACACAAGTCCCGTATCATGACGACCCTGATCATCCGGTAGAATCCTTCAACCCATACACCGATTATGGTTATCCTCAATCAATGCCTTCTGGCCCGTCCAAAGATGGCTATGCTCCTGCGCGCACGAGTTCACCACCCGCGGCAATCATCAATAGTGATCCCAGTCGCAGGCTCAGTACTAGCGGAAGCATGGGAAGTCTTAGTGGCCAAGAGGGGTACATAATGGGCACACACTCCACAACCCCTAGCGGTGCAAGCTACGAGCCGCTGATGGCATCTTATTTCAGGCAATCAAATGGCAGCAACCAGCTTCCCGGCTCGCCCCTTCCATCTACTCCCTCTGCAACGCCGATAGCCAAAGTTCAATCTCCATCCGATCACTCTTCTCAACCACTACTGGACGATAGAGGGCTTACAGAACCCACAGAACCTACCGAAGCTCATTCAGTCTTTGTTTCGGATGATAGGCTGGATCCTGGACTACGACAGCGGCAAAGGGAGGCCGATAGTGCCTCCATGAAAGATTTGAGAGATGAGGAGGACTATTCACGACCAGTACTTGGAGTACGCATTTTTTCTCAATAATAAATCTTCCTTTTCTGACAGTGGTATAGGTTCGTAACCTACCTTGAATTCGGTTTAATTTGCTGGCGCTGCATTCATACCACTACTGACATTCTTTCATCCAAAAAGTGCACCATCCTTATGCACACTCATGGACTTTCTCGTTTTCCCTTGGACTGTCTTTTTGCGATCACATGGACCTTCCTCCTATTCATCAAGTATGTCGATGTGTAAGACCTTTTCTTGCATGCTTTATATCCCCCAGCATTTGCTTTATCATTCTCATGTCATGGACTTCTTCTGCATCTGTGCTCCTCTATCTCGTTCGTTGTATCTACCTCAACATTTTCATATCTTCCCAACACGATCATGATTGACAACAACTTTAAGCTTTTCGACACTTGGCACAACAAAATTGTTCCTTTGCAAATACAAGATGCCGCCCTGTCTCCGCAACCAATGGTGTAACAGGAGTCATGATCCTACCTTTCAACAGGTTTCAAAACTCGGACAACAAGCTTCTGTTCCTCCAAATACCAAAAGTTCAATCTTCTAGGATTCATCCCCTCTTGACCAATTGGACAAAGTTGAACCCAGGTGCCTACAATTCCCATTCCAATCGCGCTTCTGAGTACATTGAGATGTTCCTTTGAGACAGAAATGAGCACCGTTATCTCATCTTCGAGCGGGTCATGCTCATTTACAGCTTGAGTCTTGGGCAGGTGGGCAGGACCCCGGAGAGTGACAGATGTATCGTATCCATTTATCCCCAAACCGGGCCATGGAACCAAAATCATCTTTACTAGTTTTGTTTCAAGGTCATGCTCAACAGCGTCGACAGTATCGATGAGACCGTCAAATAACATCGGTTTGTATGATTTGGTAACGCAAGAGGTAAAAGCACCAGGCGGAAAGATTTGTTTGATCCGCCGGAGATACCCTTCCTCGACGAGTCCAGGTGTGTGAAATTTTGGAAATGGGTTTGTGGACGAAAGTAATGTTTTCAATATTTCCGGGACTGGTCTAGAGATAGACACGGGGGAAGCCACAGTTTCATTTTCCTCACCTTTGTTCTTGCTTTCGTCTAAAGTTGCTTTGCTGGTCCTGGATTTGATCGGGACAAGAACATCGTCATCATCGTTGACATCCTCAGTTTCACTCCAGATATCACCATCTTCATCATCTGACCACACACTGTGCCTCCTTTGCTGACCCCAGTATTTCGAGCAATCAGCACCAAATGGATCACGAAGAAATTTGGCTATAACCGACGTGAGTGGGAGCTCCTGAAGAGCTGTTTCGGCAATCTTGAGTGCATTTTGGTACTTTCGCTCGTCCTTGGCACCAGGAAAGACTCTATTTCTGAGGATAAACCTGAAGAAAAAGCAGAGAACACGCGGCATGATGTCGAGATTGTGATCCGACCTTTTGAAACGGGTAAGTAAACTCATCCCAACGTGCACATATACAGCTTCTTACCACCAGAAATTTGACCACGGGAATACGAGCTCAAAAAAATTTTGGCAGCTTTTTCTGGGTCCTTAAGAAAGTCAATGAGATGTCCTTCCCGACGAAGTTTATCTAGTTCCAAAAGTTGTCTGACAGCTTCGTCACTGCCGACGTTGATTGGTTTCACGTTACAATGTGCATATGGCGGACGAACAAGGCCACCAGTCCTTCTCTTCGGTTCCCAGACGGGGTCGATGGAGACATGTGTAGCGGTAGATGCCAGTAGTTCAGAAGACTTTTGGCCAGTTTCTTCGTCGGAATAGTCTGGAGAGATAAACTCTGATTCTCCTTTGGGCTTTGGTTTGTCCGTGCGATTCCATACAGGAGGATAGCCAAGGGCGCCAATAAAGATGCAAAACTATCGCACAATAAGATTAAGACAATCTGTCTAACGACTTTCGTACTTGATTCCAGAAATATTTTGGACCTGTCTTTCCATTGCGTTCGGATGGCCAACGTCGAGCTCCTCGAAAGCAGGAAAGTGCGGAGTGTATTTTGTCCAATTCGCGTTGTTCTCTGATTGTTGATCAAGTGCTCGATGATCGGGCATTCGCAAAACCAGAAACAAAAAAAACAACATACGGATTGAAAGCAATGGGAGCTCGTTTATCGTCTTGTTCTGACCATTCCTCCCACCAACTTTTGCGATCACCCGAACGAGACTTTGGTGGCGCTGGCCGATGGAAAGGCTCTGAATCCCACTTAAAATCAAAATCTGGCTCCTCATAGATGGGCAAAATTGCGGTAGGTATCCCAACTCCATCAACCTCCTGTCCATTACCATCTTTTTCTACCCTGATACCGTGTTCTTCGAAATTCTTTGTAGGGAGTGATCTCAACCCCAGGTGGAGTTGGTGGAAATGGTGGAAACGCGATCAAGAGCTCGGCATGAAGAGACTGCATTGTTTCGTATCCTCACAGCGTACACTTGCTGAACAGGAAGAGTAGCAGAGAAGTACCGAGGTCCCGAGAATTCCACATCGTCAAGTGTTGCCTTTAAAGGGAAAGTTGCCCATAACCAGATGACAATTGGGCTTTTGTGTATGACTTTGAGAGAAAAATCTCTTCATGTATCACTTGCAAGCAGGATAGAGTGAAAAGTAAGAAAAGGACGATCCCCAAGTATAGGGCGAATATCACTTGGATTGCTGAATTGAGACCGGGCGAAAGGGGGAGGTGAAAAACTCGTTGCAAACGTCTCATTTCAACTATCTCTATTTATCTCTTTCTAAAGACAATGAAAGTGAAACACTTGATCATCAAGAGGTGAAACCTAAGTTACTCTTAGTGTAGTGCTCCAACATGGATGACCTCTGATGTAGACTATCCATTGATGATTGTTCTTTTCCTGCATAAGTATAAGTATAGAACCAGGTATGTCTGATTTTTGTAGATTTCCCAAATCGCGTCTTACATAATAATTCAGTCAATCCTTGTTTCTAAAGGTTTTGATCTACATACAACACATTCATTTTAATCGTTTCCAACAATCTCAAAAATGACTTCTTCGACTCCAGATCCCTTTACAGATCGCTTCTATGACATCCCCCCTCTTGAGAACGATGGCTCCAATTTCCGAGCGTGGAAATTCCGGATTTCGACAGTCCTGGAGCTCCGTGACCTTATGGGAATAGTAGATGGCTCCGTGAAGTGCCCAGACCCAATTTTTGACAAGAACTCCAATATTGTCACCAATCAGGTAGACATTGATGCCTGGGCTCACAATGACCGGGAGGCCAAGGCTCAGATTATTCTGAGCTTGGAGGACGAACCTTTGAGAGGTATTCTGCATACTACGACAGCCTCAGATGCTTGGGACAAGCTGAACGAACGCTATGAAGGAAAAGGACTGCATACCATTGTTCATCTCATTCAGGAAATTTTTCATGCCTCATTTTCAGATGAAATGCCCATGGCGCCACAACTATATGAAGTCCGTTACAAGGCACACATTCTTAAGACTCTTGGAGAGCCAATTTCTGATGCCGTCATTGCCTATGCCATGCTCCTTGCCCTCCCTGGCTCCTATTCAGCACTTCGAACCTTTCTGAGCTCTAGTCTAGCCACTTCTGGTGATTCTTCACTCTCAACTGATACAGTCATCACCCAAGTTCTCAATATGGAGAGAACTGTGAAGCTAGACTCGTCTCAGGCCAAGGGTAAATGTGCAAGCAGGAGCAATGCTGGGGTTGCTCAGAAGGAATTGAAGTGCCATTACTGCGAGAAGAAGGGACACATGAAGGCAGAATGCAAGAAATCGAAGGCAGACCAGGCCGTAGGGGATGGGAGATGAAGAAAGAGTGGAAATTTGACTGCAAAGGTTACTGTGGTTCGGGGTGGTTATTAGGCTATCCAAAGCAGAGTTCTTTGCTGGACAGAATTCAAAGTCTATCATTGAACCTAGTGCTTTCTCACATGCGTGCTAACAAAAAATGGTTTGTCTGTTTCAACAGATCTCCCATTGTGAAACGAGTAATTACCTGTCTATCAGGCAGTTGAATAGTCAAAGCCATGTGTGCATGAAAGTAAAAAAAACCCCAATGTTCGATTATTGTATCCTATTTATTACTCAGCAAAAGTGTATTCCCAAGGACCAGATTTCATCTTGGCTGGACTGGAACTTCATCCCAATATTGCAAAATGCCGTATATAATGCCAGACTGGTATTCTGCCTGTTTTTCTTTTTTTTCTTGTGTACTACCCCATCAGCAACTAGTCAGCTGGGATTGATTTTCCTTGATAATATGGCTCTAGATCCATCTCAGATTCAAGCAAAACTACCACTGCTTACCAGTGGTGTTGACGCATTATTGGAGGGATTCGTGACAGATAGTAAACGAGTAAGGCACAACCATAATTGTAAAATTTTGGTTGTAACGCACACATGTTTACTCCACATGAGCTCCTGCTATTGCTCTTGGACGATGTATAATCATGAGTCCATATGTCCATCAAGCAGGTAGAATAAATTCAGCGCTGTAAGTCAGTTTATTAATGGTACATGAGCATGAGAAAGGACATCATGTATGGCGGAGCAAAAAGATATCATTCCTCCGCAAACAGTCCTTGTGAGACTCGTGAAGCCAACGGTTCCGGTGCAGTATGTGGCCTTGCCTAGGAATAGAAGGGAAAATCAGTGTTCGGTGGACACAAGGAAATCACCTCTCACGTTAAGCCAAGTTCGTGGGGTAAACGAGTCAGGTGTGCCGGAAGATGGCATTTCGGGAGTGTAAAGTTCAGAGTCCCTATGTGATGAGGGAGGAGTCAATAGGATAGAACCAATTGGGTTCTTGGACTCTTGGGGATGCGAGCGAGGTGGTGCACGCGTTTGACCGGTGCTGAGAGACCTATAAAGAAGTGGCTCTGGAAAAGTCCTCCGTTTAGGGCTTGATTCAGACTCCATAGGGCTTGGCTTGTCTATGTGAGGAAGACTTTCAGAATAGATCGAGGGCAAAGACGGTGTAGGTGACACATCAGTAGGTATAACCAAGTTTTCTCGATCGCGAGATACGTTGATAGTAGTGTTTCGTCGAGCTGGAAGGGAATCGCGGAAGGGATCACTGCCCAAAACCCCTGTCAATTCCTGGTTCACCAACTCATCAGTAAGCTGATGTGGTGATCTTATGTGATATCCAGCGTTACTATAGCTAACGACATGTGGCTCAAGGATTCCTTTTGATGTCATTTGTGCTGACTGCATGGAACGGACTTCAGGCGGCTCTCGACGTAAAGTTTCCGCGAACGGAGGTGGCCATCGTCGTAATGAATGAGACCAAGCTCTGTACCGCTGTCGACGGCGGCAACGCCTGATGAACCAAATGAGTACAGCAATAAGCACCAATACTATTGCTCCCACGGCGGTGAAGACGCCTGCAACTTGACCTTGATTGGCCAGAAACCTTGAGATTGGCATCAACATGGGTGAGAGGCACATATGTGTATCATACCCATTCGATTCCCTAGTATTATCTGGATTGGCTACTAGGTGTGTGAAGGTTGTGGTATTACCGTTGGCTTGTGATGTACTGATGATTGTTATAATCGGAGATGCAGTCAAAGAAACGATTGAGTCAGTGACTGTAACATGGCTTGGTGTTCTCAGTGTTGACTCTAGCGAGTTTGTAATTGTCGTGAACAAAATCGATTGTTGTGAAGTGTGAACAACTGATGATTTTCAAGACCTATGTCAGAGGAAGGAAGAATCCATCTCACCAATTATGCTCGTTGAGGAGTGTTGATTGTTTGTCGTTGAAACAACATTGCTTGAAGCCAGAATAGTGTCTCCTCCTGGGTTGTTCGTATTTCCTCCGCTGTCGCTAGTTGCCGGACTATTGATTGTTGGAAGAGCTGTACGTAGGACTTGGGACGAGGTCTGGGATGAGACCCTAATTGAGGTACTACTAGCTGTAGGCATCGAGGGACCCGATATCAAACCGATAGTACTAGACAGCCTCGATGTGTTTGACATTGACCTGAAGAATGGTGAATGAAATATTGATAGAATAAAGTAAAAAAAAACTCACACAGGTGTTTCAGTGTTGGCAGAGGAAGAACTGACTGTGTCATTGGTCGGTGTCAGGCTAGATGATGCAGAAGATTGTGAGCTTCCGGAAGTCGACATGGAGAAACCACTTGAAGCTGCTAGAGAAGGCGAACAGGGAATCGAGGATCGGGGAAAAATCGGTTAGCCCTAGAACTGAGAAGATGAGACCAACGATGGGTTTCAAGCTCCCAGTTGAATGGGACAGAGGTAGGTAGTCATACATAGATCCAGTGATATCCTTGATAATGCGAGAGCGAGACCTGGGAAAGACATAACGGAACTTCTGTTAACAATCAATCAAACCAGACCAAATGGTCACTTAGGCCGAACGACAAAAAATTAAGACACACTCTGAGATTGAGGAGTAACCTGGGACACAGAAGAACCTAGAGAATGTCTGGTGGATGGATAGGGCCATTAGATGACGTGTCACCGATATACAAGTGATGAAATTTCCTAGTAAGCAGAATACCAAATTGCTTGCGGATTTTTAGTCACTCGATCACACCATACACTAAACCAAGCATCATGAGCCCACTCGCATGAGGCGCAAGGATAATCACTGACCATTGTCGTCACGACCATTTAAGCCATGGGAAGGGGTCAGATTCGAAGTTACTTCCGGAGAGATTCCGGTGTAGGGATAGACGGACGATTGCAACTACCCTTTCGGTGTGTGGCAGCTCTTCTAACGTGAGATACCATATGAACACTTCATCATATGACGCTGATTTTCTTTAAAGCGTGGGGTCTGCACCCACATCAAAAGATGAGCCTCACACATCAGATTATGGTGGATTACAGAAAACGTATAGATCATGAATAGGAAATAGTGATGGTATGAGCTGAGGGAAGCCAAAAGCAGAGAAACAGAAGATAGCGTCTTGCCTTGGTATTAGCGGGTATCCGGCAAGTGCTACCATACAAAAGGGCAACGAATCTGGAGATTGTTTGCATTTTGATGAAGCTGGATTGCAGATGAATGAGATCCAAACTAAAGCTTACCATGAAGCCATCAACAACAATTAGTGCCCGGAATCCAGTTTTTAACCTTCAATTGTACGTTTCCCTTACGTCGAGTACCACTCAAACTTCCAAAACTCAATCTACTTGAGCTATTGACCCTCCGAAGTGCCCTGTCTCCATAACTTACGCCGCTGCCTGCTTTCTCAGGATCAAGGGATCCAGACTCAATGGCTAGTAGTATCGTTCGGGCTGCCAGAAGGAATGGTGCTTCAACGTTATCCCCTGTCAATGACGATGCCTCGAGGAAATGGACATCTGATGATGCTAAACGATCAGCGGTAGCGAAGTTTGACAGTACACACCATTTTGCGCTGCCCATCGACTAGCCTCCACCCATTCGACTTCCCTTTCCTCCTCTCTATCGGACTTGCTGCCTACTAGGACGACCACAAGGTGAGAACTAGCGAGTGCTCGTGCATCAGCCAGCCAACGTCCTAAGTTCAGGAAGGAATCACGGCTATGATCTCATGAGATATTGGTAGCATCAAAAGATATGGAAGGTTTTTACACACTTCGTAATGTCATAAACTAGGATTGCTCCTGCAGCTCCCCGATAATAACTCCGAGTAACCGATCTGTTTCATGAGGAGCGATACAGCGTCAGAAGGCACATCGACCACACCTAAAACGCTCTTGTCCAGCCGTATCCCAAAGCTGGACGACCATACCACAAGCCATGTGAGTGATACACTTAGCCAAAGCATTGTTATAAGGAGACTCACCTGTAGCTTGATACGTTTCTCCCCAAGTTTGACTGTTCTACTCGAGAACTCAACACCGATGGTATGCTGCGAGTGATCCTTGACTAGGTCAACATGAGTCCTGTGGAGTTTAGATCTACTTTCGGGTCCTACATGAATTATGTGTGAAATGGTGCAGTAGGCACGATTTTCCTGTCCCTGCTTCGCCTAAAACAATGCTTTGAATCCATGGACTAAGTAACGTTGAGAGATCGCACCAATGATTATGTATTTCATGAGAAAATCTATGTCTGGTGAGCTCAAGACTGAAGAGGTCCAACAAAAACATACCATAAGTCTCCAATAGTTCAGTGGCATCTGCGTCATAATCATTCATGGACATTGTGGCAAGTGATCTGCAGACGACCTTCAGGTCGCAACACCAGATGGCATGCACGTGACCATTTTTGTTATTTATAGTAACAATGGTAACAATGGTGTAGATGTGTGATAGTTTCAACAAGCATTCAATGTTCAGGTTGGTCATAGATTTTCAATCGTCAGGTATGCGTTTTCGAGTCAAAGAACCTCAAAAGTAAGGAACCAAGTCACTTTGTCCCGAGGAATTGGAATCAGTTTTTTTGCTGACAGACTATTACATGTCGGCATTATTGTATTAGTTCATCCATCACTTAGCTAGTGTTCAGTCTGTCCATTTCCACGTAGTGTCTTCCTTTTCCCCTCGTTGTCGAGCCCTTTCAAGAGGAATAACCTCATTCCCCAGTCCTACGAGTGTGGGAATGAAGTTTCGTGTGTCATCGGCGCGCAGCAGCTCTATGGTCGGATAAAAGTCTCACCACACACGTCATTTAGAATCTTTTTGAAATAACCATTGTGCTGGAAACAATATCAGAATTAGATACGATAGTCCTGTCCTTTCATTATCTTTCAATGTTTCCGAAGTCGCAACGCAGGGTTGAATGACAGACATGGGGAACCGTTCGGACATAGCGCTCATGATTTGATCCATTCGAGCGGAGTTTTGTCACAACTTACTTAACTTCTCCAATATTTGTTTGATCTATTCTCAGCTGATATGTTACCAACCCTTCCAAGGCACCCATATATCGACTATGTCCTTTCCTTCGTTCACGGTCCTGTCAACAATATAATACCATGGATGTCCCTGTTCCTAGAGTTAAAGCGAATCCTCTCGCATTATCATTACAGTGACGTACTGCTGCGATCAAGCAAGCGTGTTGACCAATGATCTCAACTACTGTCCCTATTTCAAGTTTTTCAGACTCTTCTTTGGTTTGTATCAAGATCCCATGCTCTTGAGATATACGAGTCAATCTCCAGGCTTTACCAACAACTTCACCGTAACCCTGGGATGGGCCGGTATCTTTACTGAATGCAATTGCACCGGCATCCACCAGGGCCTCATCTTCACCGTTTGGCCCCCGTCCTGGATAATATGAAATAACTGTGGCCCTTACCCTCTGTGCTATTTGTGGTGCCGTAATCAGTGTTGTGTGTTGCTGCTGTAAATCCAACATCGGATAGTTTCCTGGCTCCAATGCAATAATTTATGGCACTGTCATTGCTCAAAGACCTTACCAGCATGCAATTCCAGCTTTCCATAGAGTGCCTGCGATAATAGTTGTTTTGCTTCTGTGCTGGCTACATGTGCCGTGGGTGTAGAGCCAACTGACAAGATAAAAGGTTGTGTGCAGCGAGTGTCCTCAGAAATTTCATTCAAGGCAATTTCAGCCGCCTTGTTGACGGTTTGGACTTCGTCTGACAAGAAGGAAGAAGCCTGGGGTATAGATGTCGAGGCGTACGAGTTTCCGGCGTGACTGTAGAACCCATAGATTGCCATCACAGGAGATCTAATAAGCCTTCTAACCAGATTTAAAAATTCTGGAGACTCTGGGCGGACGCCAGCTCGACTGTTAAGATCAGTTCTTGTCGCACTTGGTATAACGCTAGTTGTGCTCACTTTTGACCTCCATGAACCTTCACGAAAACCGACCAAGTTCGACAAGAACCATGTTTCTTCTCAAACTCTTCTAGGTGCTTGATTTGATCTTGATGATCGACTAATAACCGTAGGACAGCACCATGACGTTCAACCTCCTGTAACAACTTTCCCAGATCCGCAATCTTATCGATCCCAACTGGTAAACCATACAAAATCTGTTATTGTCGATTGGTCCCAGGGCTAGCTTCAGTTAGAAGGTCAGCTTACATCCTTCACCATCCCATCCTGTACTAGACCGTTGTTGACAATCGCCCAAGCCTCTAGAAGAGTCGACACAGCTACAGCATCCGAACGTCCTCCCTCAGAGACAAGCTGTAGCCTCGTTCCTTCCGAAGTCTAAATGATAGCCACAACAAATATCACGAGGAATCATAGTCGACTGATGCCCAACAAACCTTGTGAGTTTTGAGATGAGCCCTGAAAGAAGCGCCCCATTCTGAAGCCCTTCGATGCATTTGAGTGCAGTTTTGTGCAAATACATCCCGATCTATAACAAAAGCTGGAGTTCTAACGACATCCACCGGCTTCCCAAGAAATTCATCTCGCAGTGCATCTTTACTTGGGCTCAGCAGTAAGTGATGAGGGGTGGTCGTTTGAGTGATCATTGTTTGGGAATGTGATGTGATGTGAACTATATCATCATACGGAGTTACCGCGGTTCCATTGGACGGGAGTTACCGCATGATGCACCCATGATAAAAGCTTAATGCGCCGCATTGCCAAAGACCCTGCACGAACCGTTAGTCGTAGCGTACCGTCCTGGACATCTGACGGGCGGTAAAGGACGGCAGGACTTTAACAATCTTTTTGTCGGAAACTTGTGTATGGATGGAGCATGAGTGAATGTTGAGTAGCTGAATGGATCCTCTTTAGGTATATTTTGGACACAGTAAGAATTTAAATTAGTGCTGAGCCCAGGCGAACTTCCCTTTCTTCTCTCGGACTGTAGGTTGCTACACTCGTAAACTTTTGAATGGACAAAGAGAAGAACCATACGAACACTGAAACCACTTCTCAAAGCCAAAAATCATTTAGCATAGCCGAAGAGAGGAAACTCCGGCGCAAATATGATTTTTGCCTGCTTGCTCCGTTAGCAATGATGTAAGGCATTTCTATCCCTTAACTTTCGTACTAAAACTACCAGGTATCTCTGTAACGCACTTGACAAGGGCAATGTTGCAAACGCTAAGACAGCAGGATGGGATAAGGTAAAGTAAGATCCGATGGTCAACTGGAACCATTGTCCATAACGCCGTCGGATAGGACATCGGACTAACTGGCAATCAAGTACAGTGTCTAATCTGCTGAACTGTATCACGCCTGAACACTGATGGTCTTTCAGTACTATATCCTCGTGATGATCTTCTATGTAAGTGGAGACTGAATATCTCTCGCCCACCAGTCAACTCACATATTCCAGGTCCCATTCTGTTTGTAAGTCGATTGAGATTGAAGCGAATCTCCTTTTCATTGAACCCCCAACATAGATCTGGCCGTCTATCTCCCTGATCGCAAAACGCTACTCTGCGGCCCGTGTTCTACCTATCATGATGGTTGGCTTCGTAAGTGGAATCGTTATGTGGTTTCTGTATTTTGACATTGCCTTCAGGGCTCAATGTTAGTACAGCATTTTGAGGCTATAAGTATCCTTAATATGCACTGCAGGTCCCTTCTCTCTGCTATTGCGCGAGGATTCTCTCGTGAGCGGGAAATATCCGAGTTAGTGTCGTGGGCTCATTGCGATCACAGAAATCTTCGCTATCCGCTTCTTCCTAGGAATTTTTGAAGCTGCAATGCTCCCTGGAGTTCTATTTTACCTATCTACATTTTATAAGAGGAATGAGATTGCTTCTCGACTCGGTATCTTTTACGGTATCTTCTCCAAATTGTTGTGCTCTTTTGGCACACTAACCCCGACTTCAAGCAATGTCTGCCATTTCTGGTGCTTTCTCAGGTAGGTCAAAGCTGGAACAGTTAGTTAACGTACGGAATTTATGACTAGGTCTCATTGCCTTTGGTGTTTTTCATATCAAACACTCCAAGTACAAAGGATGGCAATTCCTATTTTGGGTCGAAGGTACTTTTCTACAACACACATATGTCGTTATCTATGATACCAGTTGGGCGTTACTACCATCCTAGGTGCCTCCACGATCCTGTTTGCCTTGATTGCGTTCATCTGGCTTCCCTGTTCCCCGGCGACATGGTGGTATCTGAGCCCGCGTGAAAAGGAGATAGCGAGGATCAGAATTCTTTCAGATTCATCTGTAACGGTTGACGAGAAGCTAAGTCTTCGCGACAGTTTCAGAGCCCTTGAAAATCCAATGTATTGGTATAACAGTCCCATCTTGCCCCTCGTAATTCGCGCTTTGTGTCTGATCGTTGTTCAGGGTTTGGGCGGGAGTAAATTTGACACTCGGCGTCCCTTTAGCGAGTGTCAACAGTTTTTTGCCACAAATTGTTGCCAGCCTCGGATATTCAACCGTTAGGACCAATCTGTTCACCGTGGCGCCGAACATTGTTGGGGCAATCACCTTGCTTGCACTCACGTTCTCCTCGGACTATTTCAGAGAACGTTCAGTCCATATGTGAGCTAGTCCGCTAGCATATAAATTGCAAAAATGTGGTCTGTTCAATTGAATCAACGCAGATGCGGACCGCTACTTGTAGGATTGACTGGGTTTATTGCTCTTGGCTCCATCGATGTTTTGCGGCACAAAAGTATTGCTTATTTTGCTTGCTTTCTTCTAACAATGGGTGTAAGTGTCTTTTCTTCGAACTAAGATTGACTAAGATATGGATCATACATGCTTCTAAGGCCTTTTCTCCGTCGGTTCTTGTAGCCACCTGGTAAGTAGATCGTACCAAACTGGGTTAAATACCTACGTTAGATTCAGGTACGCGAATAACACTCCCCAGGAGTCTCGGCGTGCACTAGTAGCTGGTATCATGGGTGAGGAATTTGTAGATAACATTGACTTCCTGGTTTACCTTATGCATGTTTATACAGTGGCCATTGCAAATGCAGCTGGTTTGATTTCTACGAACGTATTTCGAGCGCAAGATGAACCAAAGTACCTGCCGGGTGAGTGACCAAGTTCTGGCTTAAATACGTAAGCTAAGTAAGGGGGTTCAAATAGCATTAATAGCGTCAGGTAGGTATTGGTATTGATGACCCCTCTCAAGGCTTTTATCCTGAATTGTGAAGCTATATCTGGGACCATCTGTTTTATCCTTGTTGCAGGGTGAGTGTTCATCATCAGTCAACATATCAACGACTGACATAACAGCGTTCCAAGCATGGGCATGTGGATGCGCCGCGAAAACAAGAGACGGAATAAAGCTCAAGGAGTAAACATAAGACCGCAAGATGTCAAGACAGAAAATCTTGCGGCTGGGCCAGAATCTCCACTCTTCCGTTACATGTATTGATTCAAAGGGAATGGTGGGGGTCTAACAATGAAAAAATCAGTCAAGGAAACATGTCGATGTGGTCACATCTCGAATTCTCAATAGGTCTCACTTGCACGTTAATTGATGACAGAAGATGGCATTCTCGGGTAACCTAGATGGGTCAATCAAAGGTGCAAGGTCCACATCCATAATTTGTGATATTTGTATCAATAACAAAAGGCATATGGAGCATTTGTGCCCTGGTAGAAGTCATCTGTTCAAAATGAAATTCAGTGGTGTGTAATGCAGCTGGCGCTGTCAATTTTTGTAATGATCACTGCCAATCACTGGTGAGCCTGCATAATAGCATCGGATATGAAAACTGCGGAAACTTGTCGTCCTCCAAACCATCGTCCATTTAAAGCTTGGACGGCCTTTTTGGCAGACTCGACAGAATCAAACTTGACGTATATTTCACCCTAAAGAACAACGTGAGTAGTGGGAGCGTGATGTTAGAAATACTTTACCTGAGAATCTCTTTCAACTTTGATCGCAAGTACTTTGCCGTATTTTTCTTCGCATTCACCCTTGACGTCCTCAGCCAAATCTTTGTCCCAGTCCTTCTCAGTTTCCCTGGACATTTTTCAGCTTAATAACAAGGTGAAGGGCGACTGCAGAACATACTCATCTGCGTCAAACATATTTTTCAGAAGGACGGACCGAGATTGCATGGACTGTGGAATATTTGGTCGTTGACTGACGACAATGTCATTCACACCATGTTAGAAAATTCCAAGAAAACTTACGTAGGCTCAGGTCGAGGGGCCGGTTGGTCAGTCCTAGCAAGTTTCTGCATTAGTGCTTGGCGCGACGCAGCGTTCAAATTACCGCCTTCTACAAAGTGAGCAGTTCTGCTGTCATCGAAAAACAAACAGCATACCTCCAGATTCATCAAGGGAATCTTGTTGAGAATACTTAGCTGTTCCTTTTTCATGTACGGTATTCACGCGAAGCTGAAATCGACTCGTGAGTTCGAACTATTAAGTGAGGACATTGGACGTACTGTGCGCCCAGCCAGCTCAAATCCTTCCATCTGTTGCAAAGCCATTCTTGCATCTTCGGCTCTCTTGTATCTGGTTTTTATAAGATAAGATTGAATCCAACATCATGAGTTATTTACTGGATGAAAGCATATCCTTTGCTTCGGCCGGTCATCGAATCTCTATGCAAATCAACAAATTCAAGTTCACCGAAGACTTCGAAGACCTGTTTGATGTCTGATTCCGTAAGATTGAAGTGCAAAGACCCGACATAAAGTCTTAAGCGAGGCGTAAGACAAAGTTTAAGTGACGACGAGAAGCAACTCACATTGCTCCATGAGGCGCGCTGACACCTGGGGGTAAGTTGATACTTCTGCACAACAAGATGAACCATGATGCAGTAACGCCAAACATTTGGACTTACCCATCACCTGCATGAGTCTTGTTTCTCTCAGCTTCCGTCAGTTGTACCATAATGGGTAGACCCATAACCACAGTTCCAGATAATGCAATAGCTTTTTCTACGAGTTCGATGGTTCGGAACTCAACATAACCGATTCTGTGATTGGACACTGAGAACATCATGGTAATATAGGACTAAAATACTAACCCTTTTGACCTTCTGGATAGTCGATCTGTAACGATTCTTGCGTCCATAACAGTACCTTCGCCGAGCTTGTCCTCAAAGAAATATCCTAAGTCTCGGGCTGTCAAACGAGCGGCAAGCTGAGACACAAATACTGAGCGAGCTTCTGAATCATCTTCTTTGGGCTCATCCGGATTATAATCTTCCCCGGTTTCATATGAAGGCGAAAGTCGTCTAACAAAAAGGTGGGCGAACGATTGACCTGCTGTATCAAATCACATACCGAGTAGGAGGGGGCGGAGGACTTCTTGTTCGCTGACGGCGTTCCCTGAATTCATCCTCATCCTCAATAGAGTGCCTACCCTCTCGACGACGGTGATCCCTTCGATATCTGGGTGGATCATCGAATTCGTCTCGTGGATCGAGAGGAGTCCTACCTCCAGGCCTTCTATCGGGAGAACGGTCTCTGTTGGTTGAGCGAGGGCTGTAACCAAGGTCGTCGACATCCTCGTCAGGTTTTTTTCTCTTATTGCGGTCTTCAATCTCCGGTTCCTCGTTGTCGTCACGCTTTCGCCTTCTGTCTCTGTCTCTGTCGCGATCTTCGCGGTCTCGATCTCGTTCGCGGTGGCGGCTGTGTCCTCTACCACTGCGATGAAGCCTTTCGCTTTCTCTTTCACGGCGCCTTTCCCTTTCGCGGTCCCTATCCCTGTGTCGTTCTCGAGAGCGATCACGGTATTCCCTGCTACGACTCCTCTTCCTTCTTTCATCATGGTCACCTCGATCTCTACGTCTGTCCCTCTTCCTATCCCTCGAGGTAGAGCGTTTAGTATGTAGAGTATCGGTAGACTGGCTATGGGAGCGATGTCAGAGGCGAAAAGACCACACAAAATAAGGGACCTACGATCTCTCTTTTAAAGCCTGTACTGGTGATGACATAGTTATGGAAGAAGAAGTGAAGGTGAAGGCGTTGTCTTTGTTTGGTTGTGGCACGTGCTCAACTTGTTTTTGAGAGGGCCAAGGAAAGCATTTACAACTATAAGTCGAAGAGAGGTGAACAGATACGTTTGACTCAGAACGCGAACTTCAGAAATGTATTATATAACCAACACATATATCCATTCTAATAACCGAGACGAGATCGTACTCTCTTTTCAGCCTGACCAAGCTCTGACTCTTCTGATCGGCGATAAAGGTCATGAAGAGGATTCCCTTCGCCCTTCTTTTCCAAAGCGTCCTCGAGTTCGGAAAATTCTTTCGCAAATTTCCCACTCAGGATCTGCACAGAGTCAACGTCAGGGTGCTCATCAGAGACGAAAAAACATACCCGGTTGTATAGTATATCCTTAAAGTGGTCTCTTGCTTCAGCTCCATCCAAATTCAATGCCCCTTGTAACTGACCAAACTGAGAGCAAGTCGAGTGGTGCTTCAACTGCATGACAGTTTAGATAGGAAATGCGTGATTGGATTTCATCATACCTGAGTGATGAATCCTTCTTCAGCAGCCCGCTCGAAGATTTCAGCTGGCTCCTTGGACATCCACCTGTTGAATGTCAAGTCTCATTGCCCAAACCCATCCAGATGTTGAACTCACATTTCATAACACAAAGCCTCATCTGAACATCCAGCCTCTTGAAGAACTTTGAAGGCTTCCCTGAACACGAAATCAGCCTTCAAAAGGGACTACAGAGAACTATTTTGTTAACCTGAAGAGCATAATGATATTGGGCCAGAGGGCTTGTTCTACGCAAAACGTGAGCGTATTCATCTGTTGATTTACAAATATCCTACCTGCCAGAAGGTCCATTATTGTCTCCTCTCGTGCCGAGGAGGCAATTGCCCCTGCTTTTGTTGCCCCTATAGCTTTCGAAAGCGCCAATGCCAGGGATAAGGCATTTCCTGTGCCATCCTGCTCGACGGAAACAAAACAAGGGAAACCCTTTCCTTTCACGTAAAGCGAACGGACGGAGGAACCTATCATTCTGTTTAAGTATCGTCAATACACAAGTAACATCAGTGCAGTCATGAAGAGAAATGCACCTAGGAGCAACCATCACGACGTCATATGTAGGCTTGAATTGCAAGTACTTGAAGAGTACATTATAACCACTGGCAACAACAATGGTGGCATCGGCTCGAAGATGTGGCACGAACAGGCTATTAAACACTCGAGGCTGTACTTGATCAGGAATGAGAAGGAAGATAACTGGGGCAGGGCCAATGAGTAATTAATATCTCTATGTTGCTAGAATACCCACCATCAGCCTTCGCAGCTGCTTTTTCAAAGTCGTGCTCAACAATGAAACCTTTGGATTTGGCATCCTCTGCATATGAATCTTTTCTATTGGCTATCAAAATACTTTCGTTGGGAATACCAGAATCCCTCAAGTTTTGGGCCTGTGCAGCACCCTGATTTCCGAATCTGTGCCAGATCAGTTGTATCTCATTGAATGCTGAAAATCCTTACCCAAGGACAACTATTTGCTTGTTGCTCAACAATTCAAGGTTTGCATCGGCGTCGTAGTAACTAGATTGGTAATCAACCAATGTCAAACCCGGCATCGAAGTCACTCACATTCTGGCTGAAGGCATTGTGGTAATGTGGTGGTAATAGCAGGTTCGTAGTTCGTATTTAGCGCACTCTTATAATGAAATCATGAAATTGACAAAATTCAGATCACACCGTATCAACCGTTGAGAGGGTACTAAGGTCATGAGGGCGAGATTACTGCTAGACGACGGCCCGATTTTCCGCTCTTTCCCGGAATAGCATCATAATATGTCCAATGTTCTATGCAATGCATATATGTAGCCAGGACCTCTCAGGAAAGATTCTCAGAGACCCACATGAGCCTTGTTACGAACAAAATCATCTGCATCACTGGTTCTTCGCGGGGAATTGGACGAGCTTGGTGATTCTGACACTGCTTATACTTCGAGGATAGAATTCCTGAGTCGGTTTACGGACAGTGCTATCGAATTTGCGAAACATGGCGCAGGTGGCTTAATATTGCACTATCAGGGTAATACAGAAACAGAGGTGGAAATCCGGTCACTCCAAAGCCAGGTTGAAAGTAGTGCTCTCAGAGTCGTGACAGTACCTGGTGACATTGGAGATCCAGATACTTCGGCCAAGGTGAGGGAGGGTCCATTCCAGCTCCATTTTTTTTATTTAATTGGCTGTCCAATGCATGGAGATTGTTGAGGCAGGTGTGGCAACTTTCGGCCGGATCGACGTCCTCGTATCCAACGCCGGTATATGTCCTTTTGTCGAGTTTCTGACGATGCCCCATGCTGTCTGGGAGAAGACAAGACAGGTCAATCTTGACGGATCTTTCTACGTCGTCCAGGGTGAGACTGATGCCCGAACGTAACACGTGTATGATCTCTGATCGTTCTTTGTAGCTGTTGCAAATCAGATGAAGATGCAAGTTCCACAAGGTGGTTCTATCATCGGTATATCATCAATTTCAGCGTTGGTAGGAGGGGAACTACAATGGTTAAGTTCTTTCGACATCTCTGTGCAGACTTGAATGACTCATACTAACTAACCTAAAACGAAATTCTTCAGCCATTACACTCCAACCAAAGCAGGAATCCTTTCCCTCATGCAGAGTTGTGCTGTTGCACTTGGAAAATATGGCATCCGTGCCAATGCAATTCTACCTGGAACAATTGAAACAGATATAAACAAAGAAGACTTATCAGATGTTGTCAAGAGGCAAAATATGATCAAGCGCACTGCTCTCGGAAGACTTGGAGGTGACTGCTTCGCTGAGTTCCAAACACGCTGACTGCACGCTGACTGCAATCTCAGTCCCGCAGGATATCGCCGGGCCGGTTGTCTTTTTGGCAAGTGATCTGGCCAGGTATGTTACCGGGGCGTCTCTGTTAGTTGATGGGGGTTTGTTTGTAAATCTCCAATGAATGGAGTATCTGGTTACCACAAGGAATGATTAATCATTTTATTACATACTAACGGTCCCTCCACGGACCGTGGCTCCCGAGATATCTAATCATAGATCACACCTTCGGTTCGTAGGGAACAAGCTGAGGAATAAGAACCTCCCCATTTATAACAGGGGGTTTTGCGGCAATGAGAATTGAGATCCACCTAACTGGCCGTGTTCCGGAAGGATTCCTCCACGCGTGCATCGTACCACGTTGAATGACGGTATCTCCCGGGTATTTCAAGTGCGTCTCAGTACCATCTTCGGTGATTAGAATAAGCTCTCCTGAGACTAAAGGAAAAAGGATGTTATCAGTGATGATGTCGAGGGGATGAGAAAATTGTGCAAACCCAAAATATTGTAATCTAAGGAGCTAGTGCGATGCTGGACGTACAAATATCAGAACGACAGGGATCATGATATCAGAAAATCTGACCATGGGGGTTGCAGCTCCAGGGTCCAAATCTGTAGAACGAAGGTTGGTGCCCAAGGGGTGGACAAGGCCAAAGTTAGCAAAGTCATCAATTATGCGTTTGGCTCCATCATCACTATAGTTTTCAGTGTCCAAACGAAATTTACACTCTTGAGAAAGCATACTGACCAGATATTATTGTCGTTGACTGGAAGTCCATCGGTCGTAACCCAAAAAGCTGCTGATTGAGCTCCTTGGATGCTTTCCATTCGCTTTGAGGCAACATCTAGACAACCGGACCGGAACTGATCGATCAAGCTCACCTCAGGCTCTAAGACTACATTGCTTTCGACTGTGGCTAGGCCCTTTGAGTCATGAGCAGTGACAACCCGACGCAGTGGAGGTAGCTGAGAAGAGGGCGAATCAGGCATATGGACGAGAAAAGAGAAGGGAGATTTAAAGATGTCTGAGTGTTCCGAAGAAAAGAAGGACAAGAACTTGGTGACTATCTGATTGGAGATGATCTGTCACATGGGGCGTCGGGATAGTGGCGCGGCAAGCTCCGTATGATAAGAGAGTGGGTAGAACGTGACGTCCGAATTGGCGTCTTGCTTATCGAGAGGTGAAAGCAATAGAATACATAGCAGATGTTGAGAACCACGAACAATAACAATAAGTTATGGAGCAGTATCTAAGAGAGAAGTTAGCAGATTGTAACAAAAACCCAGACTGACATACAATAATAATACTCATCAATTAATGGAATCCACTCTTTAACCAACACACCAAATAATCCTAATAATGGCATCCGCGAAGCCCTAGTTATGAACGATTCAAGTTTGGGTCTGAAGGTTGGATAAGTAAAATTTCAGACATCCAACAAGTGGACACAGACCGAGTGTAATTCTGCCACACTGAACCACGCAAGAGGTACCACAACATATCTTTATCTCTCCTAGCATACTCGGATCTCTCCAATACGCTTGACTGAGAAGGGGCTCTTCTGAGATTATGGGAAATTAGTTCCATAGCTAGGGCTGTCATCAGGGCTCGATTTGTGGACTGTTTTCTCCAACGATCACATGCGAGCAGGTATGCTAAAAATAAAAAAGGCTCAGTATTTGCAGTCACGAGACAAGATAAAACATGCCATAAACAAGTGGACGCAAGATGTGCACAATTTCTGCAAGCCACTCTTGAGGGGAAGACAGAGTTTTCAACAGAGATAGAGACGGTTTGACAGAAATCGTTGTCAACGCTTTCGGAAGTAGGAAGTCTTCGACAGCAGTGTCAGACTGCATTGGGGGGAAGGATGATGTAAGGAGAGGGTGAGGAGGTAGAGGTACATGGTTGTTTTTGAGATGGTCTGGGATTGTGGGAAGGGAAATAGAGGAGGAGGATGGCGCTAAGCCCTCGGTGTTGGAAGTTGGGAGCATGGTGGGGTCAAAGTCACGTTCCGGAAGAGGTGGAGAGAGAAGTGGGCGGCGGGTAACTTTGAGGAGTAATAGACGTAAGGCAGCCCTTGTAGACATCTAAGTTGAAAGACACCGGAGAGAAGACACGAACTCACTTGACCACCTCGATGATGACAATTCCTCTCCACCGGAGCTTTTCAGACACCTTACGTCGGAGGCACATTTCGATGACAAGCTCCATGAAACGCAATAGTTCAAGAACACGCGCAGCCCATTTGTACTGAGTATGGTTGCCTAGCCATGCCTTGGTATATCGTGTGTGCAGAGACGATGGAATCAAAGGGCGATACTTAGGGTTATTCCCCACAACTTTTGCAAGCACAGTGTCATGATACATGCTCATAGTATTCATGAGAGTTGTTACTATTACATCATTAGGGAATGATCAAGCGGGTAGAGCGGAACACGAACGCGCTTCAGATGCAAGCTCGGCATCCTTGAATCTGCCGGGAAGGAACCAGGTGATAGATCTGAGAGAAGACTCAAGGGTAGAAATGGTAGAAACATTATTTATGAGGAATGCCTCATATTTTGCAAAGGACATGGAAGAGCGTGATGAGTAGCGGCTGAAAGCCGATCAGTTGATGCTTCCCACAATAGCTTTCCTCGTGGCCGTGGCAATCTGAACTTGTACCGTATGTAGTTGCCCTCAAAAAGTTCAGAAAACCTTATCCGAAACGCTCTCCTCGGTATGTCTAAACCCCTTGAATACCTGCGGCTGAGCCCAGTTCGTGGCCAGCTCGAGCCTTACGACCCTAAATCCCCCATGGGTTGGAGGTACATTCAGACCACCGATACCCTCAATGAGCTCAAGGTTTGCCCCTTCTCATTTCTTGACGGCACCACAGTCTTTTGATTGAAATAACAATAACATAGGTCCTGATCCCCCCTGGGACAGCTGCCATGTATGAGCAGCTGCTTAAGCTTGAGAAATATGAAATTACAAAGAAGTCCGTCAACTGGCCTCGTATAATTGAAATCCGTCGCCTCAAGGACCGCATGGTCCGTAAATGCCAGAAATTGGCAAGAGAAACGATTCCGCCTTCCGACTCACTGTCTCCATTCCAAACTTGTATCGCCTCAAAAGATTTCCGCGTGAAGGAAATGGAAAGGTGGTTTCGCGAACAACAGAAGCGAGCTAATGCAGTGGCTATCAAACGAGCTTCAAAGGAGCCTGCATCCAATATTCCTGCACATGCAGGTTCCAATTCTACCAATCCTCAGCACATGTCTGGGGTGATCATCGTGCAACCGGCCAAATTCAATTTGCAAGACTTTACAACTCCCATTCCGAAACCCGAGGCTGAACTTCACACGCGAGTTCAACCTAATGTAGTCAAATTGGAAAGGAGTGCGTCATTTCCAGTATCCCAAAATCAAGTTGCATGCTCGTCGACACGACCCTCTGTCATCTCCCCTCCCCCATTACCAATTCTCCTTCGTAGTCAACGATTACAACTGGGGCTTGAGGAAGAACTCGGTCAGGCTGAGTCAGCTTTGGGCGATTCTGACTCACCCGGGTCGTCTACCAGTAATAGTCCCCCACCGTCAGCACCCAATGAAGTTCCTGTCGAGCAGACTTCATTGGTCCAGCCTTCGCTGCAATCATCAGGTGATGAGATGCCGTCGCATAAACCAAATTTCACAGCTGTTCGTAGAAGAAGTTGTATTAAACGCACGAGCGTGAGCGAGATTGGGACAAAAACTGTCTCCTGGGCTGATGACCACGGTGGTCGGGCATTCAGGTATGTTTCTGCAGCCCATGATGCCCAAGCCTCTGGTATGTTGTCTTTCCTAACCCAGATGTTTACTCAAGGTCGACCACTCAGGTCGTCAATGGGAAGAAATCAGAGAAATTTACCTGGAACAAATATCTGGGCTAGAAGCCCTTCAGTCACAAGTACAAGAAGGGATAGAGAGCCTGAAAATGGAATCTGAGCACCTTCAACACGTCGACGATACTATTCGCCGTCAGCGAGAACAACTACGTAATACTTTCGATGAGTTTGAGCGTAAACAAGAAATATTCAACGAGAAAGGTTTGTGGTTTTGTTTGATTAGGTTTGTTCCGTGGTTATCAAACGTTTCTCCAGTCAAAGAAGCCCTTGCACAAGCTGACGACGTCATCTCAAGGCAAGGATTGTGTAAAAACACACTCCCGATCACTCACGAATGATATATTCTTGAATTTGTATTGTATGTATGATGTCTACCCGTATCTCTAGATTTAAAACCATGTAAATTTAAGCCATTAAAATCAGTCAGTCATCTAAGTCGCTGTAAATAGGTCTACTCTATGTCTACTCTATCAGAGTGTTCGTTTTCTTCGACCTTTGTTCTTCCACCAATATCTGAAAACGTTCACATAAATGAATAGAACTGCGACAGCCAGGGAGAGGACGATGCCAAAGGTGCTGAATCCCGGGTTACTGGCGGGAACAGTCACATTCATCGAGAACACACCTTTCCTGAGATCAGCTGCTTACACTCAACCGATCACAGGCCAACTCACCAAGTAGGGCCTGCATACAAAGAACAGCGATAGACCCACTTGTCAGAAACACAAGATTTTTGCTTGCCTCAGATTGACTCATTGCAAAATTAGTACGCAACTGCGAAAGATAGATCGGGTGGGACTCGCTCAACATGCGCTCATAGTAGTTCAGCGAATGTTGTAACGTCAGTATGTGATCTAACAATCATCAATAACAGGACAGAGGTATGCAGTAGCCAGAATTACCTTGAACGTCACCCATATAGATGGCGACCTCTAACTCCTCCGTTTTCGAGTTATTTCCAGACCCAGGAGCCCCAGTTTTAAGCAGCCTTTTCCGGATTTGCGTTATGACTTCCGACTTACTACCAAGCAGGCGATTGAGGGAGGTTACAAGTTTTCGTGCGCGGGCCATTCGCCGGAGAATTAGCGTGGTGGCACTTGGGGGCGTCTCCGGTACATTGAATCGCTCTTCCCACCGTTTTGTTAAATACCGTCGTATTCGTCGGAAGAGGAGGGTCAAGGTTCGGCGAGGGGGTGCAAACCGAGGCCGATCAACATGCGATGGCTTCTCATTGGTCTTCATGTTGGAGATTGAGGATCGCCGATTCTCCTCTTTCTCAATATTGATCGGTGACGAAGAAACTTTCTGAGCCTCAGGTCTGTGATCTGAAGATGTTGTCCCATCACTTTTCGGATTGAGAACAAGCTCTTCAATTGCCATGACTTCCTTCTCGATCTCTTCTAAGTAGGGGAAGAAGGAATCGACAATAGAGTCCAAAATTCCATGTGCGATCCATTCTGGGGATATGGTTTAGTCCATAGTGCTCTGTGATAAGAATGACACCCACCAGAAGACATACTGGCGACCTCTCCGAGAAGCGAAATGCGATTGCGTATTCGGTCAGCATGCTCTTAAAGGTGATATTTATATCTCATTGAATTCTGAGAATGTGATTCTCATACCTGCAACATCATTGTAATGGAACTAATTCAACGATGAGCTCAACTAGGTAGGAGCGGTAAGATACCCACACAACATATTCCTTCGGTGAAAACGATCAGGTAGACATTTGTTTCTCCGACTACTCCCTCGCTGTGACCTGAGATAGGTGTTGAATGTTCGTTCATTCTCTGAAGCAGTCGCCGAGATTTTTCCCGGCTCTCACGGGTCTCAATGGCTCGAAAAGAAATAAAAGAGTATCCAAGTTTGGGGAACAAGTCAAGCTTTTCTCGGGGATCTTGTTGTAGAATGTCTTCCAAAGTGAGGGGATGTAGATGTAAAAGCTATGGCAGACGTTAGAGCCACCTGAAATTTCAAGAATCTTCGTACCTTGCCGATGGCTCTGAGATCTTCCCAGGTTGGGGATGCTACGTCCAGAAACCATGCCTTTGGAGGTTTGCCTGAAGGCTCGGCCAATCGGATATGACGTCCACCACTGCTCATGCCCTCTCGGGCCTTCTCCTTCCTCCCCTTGCGGGTATGGGGTCCACTTGATGACGACCTGGAGGGCTTTCCTGCACCTTGTGGCCTGATTGGTCTGGAGATAAGACTTCGAGAACGCCCAGGAGCTTTGCCAAGGTGACGCCAAGATTTCATTGCTGTCTGAAGGACAGCATCAAGTTGCGTCAAGACGAGAGAAAGGGAATTGGTGTGTGTGATTCGCCCTGAATGGCTATCATCATCCGATTCTCGTAAAGTTCTTCCTGAAGGACATGTGGAGTCGGCTGGGGGCGGAAGATATAGAATGAAGCTGCGAGGTATCTGTCTGTATTCTTCAAGCGCCTTCATTCGGGTTATGTGAGCCGCAATTTCTTTCTCGGAGGTGATGGTGTGCAGGCTACTCATACTTGACCTGCGCCTGCGCCGTCGATTGAATGATGGACGCGACGCCGTATACCTTGAAGACTTCACCGATAATGACAATGACGATGAGGAAGAAGAGGAAGAAGATGTGGAGCTAGAAGCCGAAGACCTTCCTCTTGCACTCTTGGCCCATCTTGTTATTGCCTGTTCAACCACCGAAGCTAGAGCACCTAGTCGACCTCCTGCCACAACAGAGCCAGAGGATGAGGATGAGGAAGATGATGAGGAAGATGATGATTTAGAGGACCGGATGCTAGTAGGTTTAGAGTGGCGGGGTGAAGGTGGCTGACCTCCTCGATAGATGTCAGTCAATTCGGTATCATCATTACCAGTCTGGATGGGTGAGGTCTCAGGCCGCAAAGAGCTCATAGCTAATGAAGTCAACAACAACAACAACGAGGATGATTGAAGATGGGGGTAGAGAAATCATTCATGTTTACGATCACAAAACTGTAAATCTCACGACACAGATTAGCCGAACAGGAAAATCTATCCGACCTTCCGCCGCTTGCGTGTATCATCTTCCCCACCAGCCTTGCGTTTTCCCGGATCCTCCCGTGCCATACTAGTTTTTGGGAAAGGTCGAGACCTTTTTTCCCTTTGGTTTATTTTTTTCCGTTTCTTTTCAATGGCTTTCTTGATTGCCCTCTTGCCTCCTTCGACTGCAAGTGCATCATATCTCGCACGAGTCACTAACTCGCGTTTCTCCGCTGGAATGGAATTGAGATTGGATGAGAATTTGGCCATCGTGGATATTCGGAAGAGCTCACATTTTTTCAAGAACCATTTACCCTTCCCTTGTTTCTGTTTCTCCTTCTCCATTTTAGAAACCTTTAACAGGGCTCCCCTCTGTATTCTGTCCATTCGTTCCTTATTCACCACACTTTCTGCCCTCTTGACTGCCAATTCCAAACGTTGCACTTCTGCTTCGTAGCTGTCTCGAAGATGTCGTGGAGCATTGCCCAGCATCTTCCTCGCTCGTTGAAGGCTTCCTCTCAATACCTCAAGCTCATTTCCATGTGCTTCGGTTAGAAATTGATAGTTTTGCTGGAAAATTTCAGCTTTAAACTCTCCAGCAGTTGATAGGAACCGTGGATCTCGTGTTTCCTATCATGGGTTGAGTATAGGAACCCAAGAGAATGATACCTACTCACCAGTTTTTTCACTTCGATAACTTGCCGAAACCTTGTAGTAGGCTTCTTGGAGGATATTTCCATTGGTCCAGTCATGGATGCGTACAGACCCCCTTTACGGAAAAAGGGTATAACGGGGACGATTGGCAATGGATCAACCTATTGCTTAATGAGTAATTACCTAACCATGATCACGATCTTTTTGGATCTTTTTGGTGGAGCATGCCATGGGAGGATGATTCAAATCAAGCACGCATATTCGAAAGTTCATTATGGTTAGATACCTAGTGTGGTCCGCGTATACAAACATAATAGTAATAATTACAATAACTTTAGGTATCAAATGAAATTCATGGAACAGACAGGCGAGTCTCGGTAGCTGGGAGACCCGCGCTCACAACCCTGTTTGTCTCTTTGAAGGGCTTGTAATTTCTGGACCTGACGCGAGTCTCTTTTACTGTGAAGAATCGACTAATTCTCGATCCAACACTCCAGAATCCAGAGTCTCGCACATGATCTTTGGCCAATTGTGCAGTATATTCCTGAGCTCCAGATGACTCGGAGCTATATCTGGTTTCCCAAAACGCTTTAAATTGTCGTTCGAGTGGTTGCAATTCCCAGACAAGCTCTGGATATGCCTTGACGACAGACTGCAAGTTTGGGTATGAGTGTCGCTGCATCACGGAAGGGTGTATAGTCTCATTTGTCTGTTTATTTGGTTTGCCCGGAATATCTCGTTTGATGGTCTTGGCAAGGACGAATATGCCACTGATAGAGCTAGGTGCGTCATTTCAGAGTCAGCATTCTGTTAACTACGCCTCGACTCACTCATGAGGTTCTTGTTGCCCCCATTTTGCCACCGGTTTAAGATGATTTTCCAAATACCTGAGATCCAACTCGAGCATGGTTTCAATGTTTGCCTATGAAATTCGGTATACTAGCTCATGATTCACTGAGATCATTAACTCACAGCCATCCAGTACAAGGCAATATCGGAGAGATCATGATTCTTGTATCCTCCACCAACCTAGAGCGAAGTCAATGATGGCATAACAACGGATGGAAATGACTCACATCTGAGTGGCAGCCTGTACATTTCAAGTCTGTCAGATGTCCATGTTGATCAAAGAGAAACGGTTCTTCCTTACCCGCAAACCAACACTAATGGAATTTACATTGAGCAGCTTGCTTCTGTAGAAAACTACGTACCTGCTTCAGGACCTGCCCTTTCTTGTGTCCAACGCTTGTCTGCTCAAATTTGTTGCAATTCTATAATATATGTGAGTTCTAGACACCCCAGATTTTGGCCACACTAACAAAATCTTCCCTCCTCTCATTCAATGCAAGGGCTTGGAATGCAAATTGTATGTGAGCTCCGAGTTTTCCAGGATCTCTAAAGCCGAAGAGTTTGATCTTCGGATTCTTGGCGACAAGTTCGTCTGGAAGACCAAGTGCACCAACGGTGTCCCACACTCCAACGCACCTGTATGGAAATCAGAACCAGAGAAAATCCCACAAAAAAGCAAATATACCTGATGCTAAACCCGTCTTCATCAACATCGATACGTTGCTTGCCTTTGGATTTCGGGTCTAGCCAAGGAGCCAACCTCTTATCAATGAGCTCGAGTTCTGAATGCAGTTAGTTTGGAGCAGTTCAGGAAGGCTCAAACGCGAAGGCAACCTTTTGGGTCATTTTCTGTTCCCCGCTTCTGCAAATCGATGAAAATATCGTTGAAATAATCCATATCCTGTCGATCCAAAACACCGATTTCTCCCTAGCAGCGGAGATCAACCAGAGCATCTGGATAACTTACTGACGAGAAGCACGTACGACAAGCATGGCCACCATTCGGGCGGTGTAAGCACCCTGAGAAGGTATCACGAGCGCCCTTGCCACCTGATGCTATGACTTACCCTCGAGAACCCAAAAAGATAGATCTAGAACTCTAAGACCTAGCCACAGGTTGATGGGACAATGCAACTCACGTCATCTCCAGGACAGTAGTTACTATTTCGCGGATATAGGGGGTCAAGTAACAGCTAAACCATGGAATAAAATACATACTGGGCAATAAACGCATATGCTTCTTCAACTTTGTCAACTGAGTTTGGACCGTTAGCCACAAATCAATCGGTGCGCATTAATCTACCTAGAGATGCTCCGGTAGCACCTGATGATGAAGAGCGTGAAAGTTCTGACAAAACCTTGGATGTAACCATACCATCTACGTATTCTGACCACAAATTATTCTCAGTTCCGATCCCGGACTGGTAAAAGACGATCTGTTGGATGGGAAACCTGTCGGAGCTATCAGGGTCCGAATTATCCTGGCGCTGATCTTCGTGATTTATAGCTCTCGCCAAGCGCTGTACAGATTAGAAAACTCATGATAATCAGAGTTATAGCATATAACGACCATGACTTGCAAGGACATTAGAGCGGTACTCCGACATTCCGTCTTGCCATGTACTATGCGAGAAGGTCAATTCAAAGTCTTTGAGGGTGGGCGGGAACCTACCCATCACAGCAAACAATGATTCTTTTTTTCACGTGAGATCGTAGTGACTCCTTGACAATTCGACGCAGTGGATCCGTCGAGACACGACGTGGGGAATTGGAAGAACTACGGGATAGACTTGAGAGCAGTGACGCTGGCTCGGGCATATACATGGAGGCGTGGACGTGAGTGAGGGAACAAAGGTGTCTCTGAGCGCCATCCAAGCAAGTCACTTATTAATACGATATCTTCTCTTCGACAGATCGGACATCAAGACTGAATCATTACCGAGGTCTTGTTGGCCAGCTGATGATTCAGCCTATGGGATCTTTAGGCTCATACATGTGATGAAAAAGATAGCATACAACAGCCTTGACTAACGCACTCGCACGGCGAAGATGCTGAACATGGCAGTACGAAAGAAAACACAGCCAGACAGGTGCGCTGTTCTGCAACTGCAACAATTTGGCAAATGCTTTCGACAGATGCGGCTAGCGAAAATTTTCGTCCTGCCCCTGTTTTGTTACTTCCCGAAGCGCATTTCTGCCACAGCAAATTCATCCAACGCCTCTCTGAAACTGATCTCATCCAAAACTGTTGGGCTCGGAGTATACGTCAAGCGGCTTCCCAGCCAGTGCTGCCATCCTTGAGGCCTGTTTTGACTCTGGTTGAAGCTGAAGATAGTGGAAATTATGATTAATATTAGACATCAGAGAAAACTCGTCACTCACTATATCTCTGTCAATCGTATATGCCAAGGGGGAAAGCCATGGAGCTCAAATGGAGTCCGATTATATGTGGGATTGATGGGATGAATGATCATGAAGTCCGGAGAAGAGAACCCATCCTCATTACCTAAGCTGGTCAGCAGGACGAGTGGAAAGCGAGCAGAACTTACTCTCAAGCAAAGTATTCACTGTGTCCACCGTCAAGGCAAAATTGTCGGCTGCTATGGTTCTTTTCCCGGCTTTCCTTGGCTTGTGCCTGATGTCAAGATACAGAGACCGAGCCAGATTCGCTATTTTAGTCTTAGAGGAGCTGGACGAAAGGAGGCATAAGGAGATGGGTTGTAGTGCTGGATGACCTAGTACGTTAGGTCGATCAGGACTCCAATTGCGTTGGAAAAATACCGCGATGAGCTGTCCGGATAGTTTGATGGTCGCTGCAAGGAAGAGGAGTTCTGTGAGCCGATAGGTCGCTTATACTCTGGCAGGGAGAAAGCTGGCGTGAGCTTGAATAAACCGATTCTGGTGGTGTCAAGGGCTGGTATTCGTTATCAGTATTATTTGAGAGCATTCCGAGACCTTGGTCGAATGTTCTGTCGCGGATTTGAGATCCCAGTTCTAGGACCAAACCTAACAAGAAAATAGGTGACGTCCCGATTCCAATTGAGACGATCCATACCGTGCTCCTCATAGATAGTCAGTTTCGATATCCCTAAGGTTTGACACCATTCCACAGCGTTCAAACAGCTCTGAAGAATGGTTTTTTTGATCACATTGTGAGGTATATTCGTGTCTCCAACGAAAACGAGAGCGAGGTTCTCGGGAACACGTCGACGCGGGGCACACAATGGCTGCGGAGATGGACGGGTCTGACGATGCCAGAACGAGTGAACGAGAGACAAAAGTGCGTAACAAAAGTGCAGGACACGCAGAACGAGAGCCGCAAGGAGCCCCATGTCTCTGTAGGTTACTGTCTAAGGTAGTAGATGCGTGGTCAAATTCTATTTTTGGGTGTTCCGACGAATCAATCTGATTAAAGAAGCAGAATAACAAGATATAAACAGACATCTGACTATTCTATACAAGTCCGCCAAAGCCAGAGTCTTGGCCAGGTTGCTCAAGATTTCGCTTAATCTTGAGTAAGATGGCTGTTTTCCAGTTATCCAGCCTGGTCACGGAGTCGTAATCTCCGACAGAGGCCGTGAACATGTCCTGATCACCAGCTTCAACTGCTTCTGCCATTGTAGTTGCAAACTTGGCTTCCCGTGTGCTTGGAAAAGTGCTGTCCTGATTGCCGTACTTCAGCAGGTTCCGTTTGACAGTTACAATATCCTGAACCACCATAAGAAAAATAGCACAAAAAAGAAGGTAAGAACGTATACATTCATTGCCAAGGCGCAGAGCAGAGCTCGAAGCCAGTATTCCTTCACACTGTACTTTGTCAATGCAGAGTTCAACGAGTGATCAGCCACTTGTTCATAACGAGCAATTGCTTGCGAGAACTGATCCAGTTCGGCCAGCAAATCAGCCGCATCTTTGTAGCAAGCATTAGCTGTTCTGTGTTCACAAATGAGTATAACTTGTGAAAGATTTTTTTGCAAAATACACTTGCGCAGCAGCATCTTCTTGTGCGTACCAATCCCCAGCTCGGACAAAACTGTCACAGGCCTTTCCAAGATCGTGAAACTCCTGTAGATGAATCTGGCCAATTTCCTTTTCACGATCTGCTGCTTGCCGAAAGCGACCAGACTGGCAAAGATATGTGATTGTTTGAGTCAGTGCCTGTATGGCGACTGTGAACTAGATATGAGGCAAAGTGGAAGAACAAGCAAGGCAGGCCTCACGATCGGGATGAGTCTTCTTGTAGGCTTTGGCAGCATTCCACCAGGCATTCGCGGCATCATTTGTTTCCTTGCATTTCTCTCGACATTCTGCCTCGCGTGAGAAGGCATCCCCTGCCTCTTTGTAGAGCTTCTCGATCTTGAAGCTGTTGGCGGCTTGCTGATACAGATCGCCTGCATCCTCGAACTTGGTTGATGCAGAGGAAAACCATCCGGTTGACGAATTGGCCTTTTTGTCGGCTTTGTCTAGGAGGGTCTGAGCGGTAGATTTGGCAGGCATTGATGGTAGCAAGGAGGAGCACTGCTTTATTATCAGTCAGATGACTTCGTTATTCGACACGTCTATTAAAGGCGTGCAGCTCACACGGCCCTTGATCTTCCTATCTCCCTTTGGACTAGATGCCCTTTGACTACAAGACCATCGCAGAGGTTTCTAATAAACACCCCAAACCCACTTATTATCAGTATCAGTATGGAACTGCTGGATTCAGGACGCTGTATGCACTACCGCCCTTCTTTGAAGCAGATCATACTAAATATATTGACATTGCAGTGGTGATCGCCTTGACTCTGTCGTGTTTCGTATCGGCATCCTGGCTGCCCTTCGAAGCATGAAGCACAACAGCCATGCCATTGGTGTTATGATCACCGCATCCCATAACCCTGAACAAGTACAATGCATCGCCCATTTCTTAGATTGTATGCTCATAATCGCACTAGGATAACGGTGTGAAGCTTGTAGATCCTCGCGGAGAGATGCTCGAGGCCAGCTGGGAGGCCCATGCTACTATCCTCGCTAATGCACGCAACTCAGGAGAACTAATCAATACCATCCAATACATTGTCGAGACTTTGAACATCAATACATCGAGGCCGGCCCTAGTCATCTACGGCCGCGATACTCGTCCTACCAGCGAGTCGCTCGTCAACGCCCTCCGTGATGGACTTGATGCTGTCGGCGCGGAAGGCCGCGACGCAGGTATTACGACCACGCCAATTTTACACTATCTGGTCAGGGCCACTAATTCGAAAGACTTCGGAGAACCTACGGAATCAGGTTATTTTCAAAAGATGATAGATGCTTTCAAGAAGTTGGTTGTGAGTCAGTGGTTCGTTTAGTCCCGAAATGACATTCACCTTTGTAAAGGCAGGCCGGCCGAAAATAAGCCCTTTAATTGTTGACTGTGCCAACGGTGTTGGGACGCAGGCCGCTCAAATCTTAAAGGACCATCTGGGTGATACACTACCCTTGATCTTGGAAAACACTTCGACCAATACCCCCGGAGCTCTCAATCACACTTGTGGAGCTGACTATGTGAAGACAATGCAACAGCTACCGCCTTCTTTGAATGGAAAGTTGACTGCAGGTCAAAGGGGGTGTAGTCTTGATGGTGATGCTGATCGCCTCATGTATTTCTATATGAACGAGAAGAAGCAGTTCCGTATGCTGGATGGTGATAAAATCGCATCCCTAGTTGCTGCATTTATCGTTGATCTTGTGAGGTTATCTGGTCTGCAGAACAAGATCAGCGTTGGTATTGTACAAACTGCCTACGCGAATGGTGCATCGACCAAGTATCTCATGCAGGTGTGTCCAGGATCGAGTTCACTGACACTGTTCAGATTGGGATTGACTCCTCCCTAGTGGCTGCCCGTCAAATGTGTTCCTACAGGGGTGAAGCATCTTCATCAAGCTGCGGAAGGCTTCGATATTGGCGTGTACTTTGAGGCTAACGGCCATGGGACAGTCCTTTTCTCTCATAACACACTGGAGATACTGGAGACATACGAGCCGAATACTCCTGCTCAGCAGACTGCTCTCAATCACATAATCAATTTGACGAAACTCATCAATCAGACTATCGGTGATGCATTGTCTGACATGCTGTTGGTTGAGGTTGTGCTCGCTCATAAGTCATATTCTGGAATCGAATGGGACTCGTTGTACACCGACATGCCGAACCGCTTGGTTAAAGTTGCCGTGACTGACAGGAACAAATTCATCACCACTGATGCGGAACGTCGTCTTATTGATCCGCCAGGACTTCAACGAAGGATTGATGAACTCGCCTGCAAGTATGATGGAGGGCGCACTTTCGTCCGACCCAGTGGAACTGAAGATGTCGTCCGTGTTTATGCAGAGGCGAATGCTCGTATCGGAGCCGATGGTACGTACTCTATCTGTATCGCAGTTCGCAGCCTAATATCATTATAGAATTGGCTTATCGTGTCGCTGGTATGGTCTATGATGAGGTGGGCGGTGATTCAAACAAGCGTCCTAAGGAGTTTATTTGAATGCTACTTTTGTCTACTGTTAGAAGAGTCAGAGAGGGATCAATAAGAAAGGACCATGTACTATACCTGAATTTAAAAAGGACGGAGATTTTGATAGAGCTTCTTGACGAGAATTTAAGATCATTCCTTGGAACGAAACTCCGACATCACAGCTCCCCCTCAATGTGTCGATTTGTCATTTATAAGGGAACTTCACCGGTACAGCTATCTCATGTAATCACCCGTTTTATTTCCAGGCATTCTATGAGGCTTAATTTCGGTCTCTAACTAGCTTCTCACACAACCATGCCACTCCATCATTAACCAAGCTTTCGATTCCAGATTGCGCCTAGACAACCGGCGACCGATGAATGGGGACGGATTTGGCGTTGGTACGCTCGCAGTAACATCAACATTTACCGAACAGTACCTCTTTGACCACCCAACAGGCTGGTACGACTCCGTGTATGATCCCGAGCTCGGCGGGCAACCCTGCATATTTACGTCTGTCACTCCCGTGAGCCCCTGCGATACATCCTTGAACTCTAACTGACTTTGTGTAGGCATGGAACAACGCCAACCTTGCGCGGTTGGCAGTCAAAATCAAATCACCTCTTGTATTGTGAGCATTGTCCCTCGTCCTCTGTTCGAATTTGGATTTAAATGCTTCTCTCCCAGTGCCCACGTCCGTGCTACGACTGCCGGAACACTATCACTGGATAATTGCCACCCCTTTACATATGGTAATCTCATGGTGCGTTATCTTCAACCCCCGAGGGTTGAGGAGACTGACTTCTATGATAGTTCATGCACAACGGCAATATCGCGGATTTTCCGTTGTTTAAGCGTCGGCTACAAGCTGATTTACCGGATGACATATTTGCTACAGTGAAAGGAAACACTGATTCAGAATGGTCATTTGCCCTCCTCTTGTCCAAGGTCAGATATCTACCAAGCAATCATAATCCATTGATTGAATTGTCTTTGCAGATACCTGACCCTAAATCTCGTTCATTTTCACCAGAAATTCTGCGCAAGGCAATGCTCGATACCATTGCTTCACTTAACAAGTATGCTGAAGACGTTGGTGTCACCGAGCCTAGCTTGATGAATTTCTGCGTTACCGACGGTTCTAGCATAGTTGTCACTCGTTACATCTCCTCAAGAAAGGATGAGGCTGCTTCTTTGGTATGATTTCTCGTATTGATGATCCTGGAAATTTTGTATTGAACCTCAACTGCAGTGGTTCTCGTCTGGGACTGAGTTCAATGAATATGCCGAGGGTGGTCATTATAGAATGACAAAGTCGGACAAACGGGAGAACATTATCATGATTGCCAGTGAACCTTTGACCTTTGAAAGAGGTAAGAGACGAATGTGTCATACTTACAAGGAACTTACTTGGATCGGGACCAGCTGATTGGATGGAAATAAAGACAAATTACATGGTGGTCGTCACTCCCAAGATGAATCTACTGCAAATTCCGATTATTGACAAGTATTATGTCCCTCCGTCCGATCCTGCATCGCATACTCGTGGTACTGAATTTGCCGAGGAAAAAGGTCTATTGAATCCTCATCACCCTCATGATTCCAGGTTAGACACGTGACAGTTCGGCCTAGTATTTTTTTGTTACATGGTTGGTAATGAATAGTTGTTATTTGTGTCGTATTCGAGCTAAATGTAATTCATATCTATGATGTTCATAAATGACGGTAGTTTTGACGCCACGTCGTGATGGAACGTCACATCGCACGAGTAAGTCGGACTGTCAAAGAGCCTTTGTTCTCCACTCTTAATTTTGTATCTTCATCCTTTGATCGCCTTTGGCTTTAAAACGATGAACCCATGGATCATGTGGAGCGCGCTTTCTGGAACGGCGAGGTATGTTGTGCTGTCCGTGGCTCGCCCATTTTTGTCCTCAACAATTTCAGGCTCTCGACCGTACTCCAAATTCTCATCTTTCTTCCTCTCACTTTTGCGACACTCTCAAAACAAGCGTTTCTCCTCCTTTCACTGTTACTTTGCATTCATGCGTTCATTCACGGGACTTTGGCACTCCTGTGGAGGTCAGAAGCCCTCTCAGTCCTGCAGGTTCCCATACACCCTTTCCTGCTCCTTGTTTGCTTCAATGTCTATTCTTCTTCTGTGAACCCATATCTCACTCTTGTAGCTAACTTTTGGGGAATGGCTCTCAGTTTCTTTGGACCACTGTTCATTGTAATGGAGGGTCTCTCAAGTCTGCTTGTGGTACAAAAGTTAGGGCAAGAAGGAAAAAAACTGGTGTATAAAGGAGAGAACTATCAATTTGTGTTGTTGGTAGCTGCTGCAGTTGCGTATGTAGCATCTGCTTGGTGGATCGTCGTAGTGAGTCTGATCCCATGGTTTAGAGGGACTAGCACTCATTTAAGAATGAATTCAGTCATATCCAAGTGCCGCCTCATCGCCATTATCATCCACCCTTCTTGGAGTCGCACTCACAGCATTTGTCTTCTTGACATTCATTGGATTCGTGTCGCGACGGACAAATATCATAGAGTCATCTGGCTTAGCGGTAGTGCTGGCCTATAACGTATGGCTCTGTGGTTTCGACCAAAAGTCCTTTACCGACCCTATATCTTCCTAGTAAGTTGCGCATTGTGCGTGTATCTTTCCCATTAATTCACATTCGGCTCAGCGTGCCCTTGCTTCCAAACATATACCCACATCTTCAGACTCTGTTAAACTTCATGATCAACACGTTGCCAAAGCCTGTGCTCATCGCCTTGCTATACCGTCTAAGTATTTTACACCTTGCATCCCGGATTCTACCTACGATTGGCGCCGATACCTGGGAATCAGAGAATGTTGATGACGAGTCAACTGACTGCTCAGTACGTATTTGCATTGGAGTTTGAATAGCTCTCCCTGAGGTTATTTGCAGACGTCGATGCTCACTCGTATACTTCTGACTTATCGTCAGCTGATTTTCATCACGGTTTATTCCCAGCTTCTCTGTATGTTTCATCTTTTTTGATAGTTTTCCACTTTGACCCAGAGTTGTAGTGCTAGATCATTCATCTCAAATATGGTGGAGATGGATGAACATATTCTTTACTCTTGTCATCTGGTCTGTTGAGCTATTTGTCGGCTCTGAGGATGACATTGTCACAAAAGAATGGAAGATTGATTAGCAATTCCGTGCCCCTAAATGGTCTCACCATTTTTCTCAGAATGATCTCGATCTTCAGTGATTCTCCTTCCATCGGGCAGTACTTTCATCCTCCCCTTCATAAAATTCTCGCTTCCATATCTGTGCTTTTCGTTTTATATCTTCTAGTATCTTCTCACACGCTAGGAAGGATTCTTTTCTATGAGGGGAGGAGACGGCGATAACTGGGACACGCCCATCAGTCGAGTAGGCTTCATAGTCTGGCAGTCGAGCTCACCGATGGATGGCTCTCCAATGGGCACCACACCAATTCGATGATGGACTGCACAGTGAACAAGGGATGCTATATATGTTGTAGAACGCTGACTTGCCGGTTGATGCTCGGATCGCGTAATGGAGCTAGCGGCATCACGGACGATATCAGCGATAGTTTTGAGTGCCACTTTTGTGTATGCTTGGTATTCTAGCCTTGCCACGGTCCTGCCTAGACAAAAGGTTATTCATTGAGCCTGACAGTGTGCTAAAGGGTACCTTGAAAGGAGTTGCGTGTGGTACCTTGTTTACTGTAGCGTCAAGCCGACAGTCATCTAGCTATGTTAGGTCGCACCAATGAATACGGTAGTTGCACCAGCAGTCTCATCCTGTACTGACTTAATGATCTCCTGTATGTCAAGGGTGTAAGAGATTGCAATTGTCCCTTCTGGGACCCGAATTGAACCCTCGATCGATGAAGTAGGACGTAACGACATGAGAACTGTGTGACGCTTCGGGCCGTGCTCACATTGTTTTCTTCTCAGTGTACGCAATGTTATTGGTACGTCGTGCGTATCCTACATATTCAACGCACAGGTTTTGGACAAGTACCTTGCGACGTCATCTCTCACGTCTCTCTGCTGCCGAACGCTCCAATGCTCCCATCGATATTCACCCGGAAATTGAAGAGGCTCTTTCCTCTGGGAAACCTATTGCATCTCTTGAAACTACCCTCATAACTCACGGTCTACCTCACCCGACCAATCTTGAAATTGGCCTCGAGCTTGAGCAAATTGTGCATGCGACAGGGTCAGTTCCCGCTACCATCGGTGTGATTGATGGAAGAGTAAAGATTGGCTTGGAAAAGCATGAAATTGAACGACTTGCTGATCCCGCGAGAAAGAAAACTAAACTGTCCAGAAGGGATATTGCTCCAGCACTTGCTCTCAAGGCTGATGGAGGTGCGTAAATTCGAAGTATGTCGTTGCAGTCTTGACACTTGACTGAATGTACAGGTACAACTTGCAGTGCTACGTTAATTTTCTCTGCCTTGACTGGTATCAAGGTACTCCTCAAATTCCTTGTTTCCAACAGTAAAATTGATTCTTCTGTCGTAGGTCTTTGCGACTGGAGGGTACGTCATCTCTTCTCGAGAGACAAGGTCATATAGGCTGAAGTATGACTTCTAGTTTAGGTGGTGTTCATCGCGGAGGAGAAATATGTGAGTTGATAAGAAACTGAATTACTCAACCAATCAATACCAAATTATGCCGTCCAGCAATGGACGTATCAGCTGACCTTCATGAACTAACGCGCTGTCCTGTTGGGCTGGTGTCTGCTGGTGTGAAATCAATTTTGGACATCGGAAGGTATACTTTGCCCCCCAACTCCAGAGTTGACCAATGCACTTATCGGTCAACAGGACATTGGAGTATCTTGTCAGTCACCAAGCGTTCAGTCTTCTTTTCTCCATTCATCCATTCAAATTTCTTGTAGGAAACCTTGGGTGTGCCAGTTGTAGCGTACGGAGAAACTCGAGATTTCCCAGCTTTCTTTTCACGGAGGAGTGGCTATTCTGTAAGCGATCATGATTTCGGTTCTCCTTATACTTCATGGATGTAGGTCCCCTGGAATGTAGAAGACCCTCTACAGGCAGCCAAGCTACTTTGTAAGTCTGATGTATATATATATCTTCATTATTTTGACGAAGGTTTCATGAACTTCATTCAGTCTTGCAAAGGCAGCTAGGGCTAGAGAATGGTGCACTTTTCGCTGTTCCTATTCCTCACGAGTGCGAAAAGCAAGGGGCAGAAATTCAAAGGTTAGTTGAGCAAGCGGTCACGGAATCGGAAGTCAACGGGATGAACAAACGCGGGAAGGAGGTCACTCCTTGGCTCCTAGCCCGTGTGGCAGAACTCACAAAAGGGGACTCGATGAGTTCCAATCTTGCTCTTTTGAGAAATACTGCTCGTGTTGGTCAGTCGTTTTCTTTGCCTCATGACATCAGTCTGAGCCGACAATCAGGTGGTCAGATTGCCGTCCAGTATGCTAAATTAGCTAACGGCTATGTATGGTTTGCGCTCGTTCATATCGGAAATATCTCACTTTAGGTGTTCCAGGATCCTTCGGGTACCACTTCGTTTACCCCACAATTCGTTGAAAACAACGGTGCCGCAGCAACCACTATTCCTCTGGCATCAACCATCGAGGCAGATGATGTTACCTTGGTACGCAGTTCGCCTTTTTGATAGATCGAGTGTTCATTCTTGTGATCCAGCCACCCGCAGACCTCATTGTAGTTGGCTCCGCGGCGGTTGACATCACTGCTCAAGCAGACTCGAGCATTGATACCTCTCTGGCGAAGAATTCGACGGCCTCCGGGAAGGTTTTGTTATCCGTAGGCGGTGTGGCTCGCAATATGGCAGAAGCGGCTCACCGTATCTTGACTGCACAAGAACTTCAGGCCTCGTGTCTGTTGGTTGCACCAGTCGGTGAAGACGGGTTCGGCAAATTTCTAATTCAAGAAACAGAAAAACTGGGCATGCGAACTGACGGTCTCTTGAGAAATGGCCGAAATACAGCAGTTTGTGATATGGTTTTAGATAGTGCTGGCAATCTGGTTGGAGGAGTAGCAGATATGGAAATCACTGATGCACTTATTGACGAGCAAGTATGCCCTTTCTTCCAGTTGATGACGTTTTATTGAGCAAGGGTAGATCATACCTCAACTACGAAGACATATTCCCAAAATTGTGGCCATCGACGGAAATCTGTCACCAGCAGCCATCAAAGGCGTGGTCAGTTATTGTAACAAGCATGATATTCAAGGTATGCCCTCTTGATTGAGTTGTCGAGTTATCATGTTGATTACACATTGCAGTTTTCTTGTGAGTACAAATTTGCCATCGAGGCGTCTACAGTTCGTTAACCCCCAATGGAGTGAACCTACCTCCGTTATGAAATCCACGTCCATACTTCCTTCTATCGATGCTCTTCTAGCTAAACAAGATCTTTCTGGACCTCCTATCGCCTTCTTTTCTCCTAATCTTCTGGAGTTCACTCATGTATACAATTCAATCCAAGCTGAACCCTACAACTTCCTGTCGAACACGTATTGGTGGTCCTGTGTTGATAGCATGGGACTCAACTCGGCATTCCGAATGGATCTGGAACAACTTGCGAGGAGAAATGCCACAGACCTTGATGTTGGTAAGGGCACGATGTCCTTCATAATAGACCAAGGAATCGCTCAGATGGCCATCCATCTTCTTCCATTCTTCCAACATATAATCATTAAATGTGGTGAACGCGGCGCGATATGTGCTATGCGCATCAGCGCGAAGGATGCAACCACGTCTCCCTGGAGCAGAGAACGGAGCAATCCCCAAGCTCGTTACATTGTAGCACAGGGGAACAACAAAGAAACCATTGTCCTCCAACATTTTCCTGGGTTGGCCGTTGACAATGTGATGAGTGTAACAGGGGCTGGAGATTCATTTGTTGGCACTGTCCTTGCATCACTCTCTCGAGATCTCAAAGTATTCTACAACCCAAACAATTTAGAACAAGTAATCACCTCTGCACAGCAAGCAGCAATCTTGACTCTCCAGAGCGATTTGGCAGTCTCGCCGTTGCTCTCCGACGTTTTAAAGCTCCAATCTTCGGCTATATGAATTCCGAATCTGGCGACTGAAGTATGGTGTATACAAGAGATAATGATATGAAATCTAATTTACGATGGGTCCCACCTGTACTTTATACTTTGCCAATCTAGCTTGCTCACTCGTAGCCTGATTCTTCTTCAACTCTTTTAGTTTCTTTGTCATGCGAGACTGGATGGTGTTCGATGAATGTATCTTGCGCAAACTACAAGTCGCTCACCTGGGCGCCATGCTTCCACCGTGTTATTATGTCTGCCGCTTCTCCTTTTGTCAGGCTCGTTATTTTGTTTTCAATGTCTTCCTGGTTCATGTTTTGCAGTTTACTCTTTTGCCACTTAGATGTAATAATCTTCTTTTGAGGATCTGTAGCAGGATCTGATCTCCATCTTGCTGTCCGCAATGCTCTAAGGGTAGAATTTAAATCATCGATAGATAAATTATTGATTCAGGAAATGCTCACCCACGACTCAACTTGCCTTTGAGCACTTGCAACGCTACAAAAGTATCACAACCCTTGACTGCTTCTTCAAGGGTTTCGGCTTTCAGTATGTCCCTTCTGCGTAGATAACTAGGAAGATTTTTGGACTTGGCCAGTCTTGGTCCTAGCTGAGGAAGGAAGTAGCCGATGAATTTTACCTCGTCTGGAGATATCTGCATCAATATGTAATACCCAATATACAAAACATATAGGTCATGTACCATCTTCATCTTGCGTGGGCTGGATCCTGATATCTCCATACTGTAGGCATGCTAGAACATAGATGTTATCTCCGCACCCTACCCAAGCGTTGTGACTGATCCTGAATATATTAGGAGCGCTGAACATGTTGTCCATAAGTGAAAATGGATCGTTGAAGTCAGTATAGGTGACGGATTTCAAACCCGCATGTTGGGAGTCGGAGCCAAGCGCATTTTTGGCTAGAGACTTGGCTTCAAGAGTCTCTACATTCTCTGGGTATGGGGTGGTGAGTAGGGGCCGTGTACGAATGGGTGTAGGTCCCATACCTTCATCCTCTATTTCCGCAGGGTCTAGGCCAAAGAGACTAGGCAGTGAAACAACGTTCAGCCTGGAAGTAACGTCTACGAAGTCCATAACACGGCAATCCTCCTTTCCAGTGGAGGGTGATAGCCGCATTCCCCGTCCAATCTTCAGCACGGATCAATCAGTTATATTGTAGTATTCAGTGAAGCGAGACACACCATCTGAGCGTATAGATTCGGCGACCGTGTAGGTCTTGCCACAACAACGCAGTCGATATTTGGTATATCAGTGCCTTCAGTCAATATGGCTATTTTTTCTTGATAAATGAACAAGCATGATCTGACGGGCCAACGTGGACAAACCGCAATTAACTAGTATTGGAAACTCTCCTTTTTTAAATTGCGAGATAAGTGATTTGCGTTCAGTGATATTTGTTTGAGAGTCGATGCCACGTGCATCTATGCCGAAGTCTCTGAATGTCTTCGTCAGGGCATGGACATGATCGATATTGACACAGAAAACGAGTGTAGACTTTCGCTCCGCTGAGGAAATTAACACGAGGAGCTATGACGATGAAATTGGACCTCACAAGCTCGATCAATCCAGCTTTTGACAACCAACTCGCGTAAGGGCTCGATGTTGATATGGTTCGCGAGGCTTGATGTATTAAAATCTCCTGTCTGGGAATTCAAGGGAATGCTGTCAAGTTTGAGACTTGCTTTAACACTGGTGAATCGAATGTCACAAAGCCTAAGGTAATTTTGGTCAATGAGCAGGACAAATGGCAATTTTAAAATCACCATTGGTTTTTTATCATATCCAAAAAGTCCTTGTGATACACAATTTGGTCAAATACCGATCCCAACATCAAACCATCGTGACGACTGAAAGTGGCAGAGAAACCAATGATTGGGATAGGATGTGAAAGATTGTTGGTCTGGATTAAGTGTTCAGGGTGAATAATATTTCGATCGAACTGGGACAGAAGTTTGCGGTAGCTGACCATTCATCAACAAGGATTCAAAATTTGGGTAGGACAATAGCGTACGAAGGGGCGGCAGAGTGATGTGCTTCGTCAATGATGATTGCTTTCAAGAACTTGGGATCAAATTTCCTAGACCTCTCCGTACGCGTCAAGGTCTGATAGGTGGCTACAGTGCTTGGTCACGTCAAACAAAGACTAGAGGCAAGCAACGGGACATACAGATCCGCCAGACCTGTGGCACTGTGCTTGTTTCCCTGCTCTATCTCGATGGACCAATTAGGAAATAGTCGGGCAGCTTGCTCTGCAGACTGTCTTGCAAGTTCGATACTGTTGACAATGACAAGCGACCGCGTAGCATTCGGATTTGTGGGGGGCGAAGGAATCTGGGATAGCAAAGAAAGAAAGACAGTCGTCTTTCCTGAGCCGGTTGGTAGAGACACGCCGATTCTAGTGACGCCAGATGCGAGAGCCTCCAGGCAGGACTGTATACACTCATTTTGGTACGACCTGAGAACAACGGGGTTTGTGTTGACTTCTGCAGACGTATTCAGAGTCGCATACGCCCGCCGATACAGGCATAATGGACGTAATAGATAACGCATGCCCAGTCAAGCACATACACAGTTCAGCAATGATCAGGGCAAACCACAAATTCTCACGGCCTGCATTGTATGTTGAACCTGACGGTGACTATTGTTTGATATTCATTAGGATAAAGGCATGCGGAATGAGTTAATCTACATGGTAAGTGCAGTTTCCTCTTCTTCGTATGCTATAGTTCCACAATGTCTGTCCTCCAGGGTTTCAAGACACTAACAAAGCAACAGAAAGAAAACGCTAGTGTTTATGCTAGTGTTTATGCAATCTACACACTCAACATCTGATCACAAGTCCAGTACCTGAGAACAATGTGCAAATGCATTTTCAAATGGTTTCAGGACTAATGCTTGCAGTGGCAACCCATGCCATCAGACCCTAAGAGCTGGCCTCAACGAGGTCAGCATACAAGCTACCAAGTACCTTGTTTACGGACTTGCACTTGACTAAGTAGATATTATCCACACTAAATTCAGTGTACTAGCTTTTACCAGGGTATAGTAAAATACCCAGGGGGTTATAAAAATGACAGTCTATGCGCAGCGTATATGTAAAAATACTAACTTAACCATCTACCCAGAGCCTCCCTTGTAGACCTTGCCGAACAAGATCTCTTGAAGTTTGTCATAGAGTGAAAGTACACCAGCACCAGCAACACCACGTAGAATGTTGGCACCAGCACCTTTGAAGAGAGATTTTGCACCTTCCTTCTTGATGATCTCAGAGCCAGCGTGAGCCATGGACTTGTAGTTCTTCCCGGTTCCAGAAGTCATCATCATGCGACGACTACATTTCTGTGAGCAACATCAACAATGTAGACATGGTAGACGAACCGAATGGTATCAAGGGGATACGAAGCAAGGCCAGCACCAACGGTAACCCCCCAGCCAAGGAGGAATGAAGCCAAGAACGAACCCTCAAGAGCACCGACGAGGACGACGGGCTTGAGCGAATCATAGACACCGAAGTACAGGCCACGGTAAACAACGATACCGACGACGGATGGGACGAAGCCACGGTAAAGTCCGGCAATACCATCAGAAGCCAAAGTCTTCTTGTAGACATCGACTAAACCGTTAAACTGGCGTTCTCCTCCACCCTTAGCAGACTTGGCATCATTGGCAAGACGGGTACGAGCATAATCTAGAGAGTAGACAAATAGCAGGGAAGAAGCACCAGCAGCACCACCGGAGGCGACATTGCCAGCAAACCACTTCCAATAGCCTTCATTCTTCTTGAACCCGAACATAGCCTTGAAGTAGTCCTCTAAAGATCTCGTCAAAAAATGAAAACATCGGCACCGAGCAGAGACTTACTGAAGGCGAAATTAAGGGCTTGAGTAGGGAAGTAACGGATGACATTGGCAGTATTTCCCCTCCAGAAAGCAACAGCACCCTCGCTTCGGTAAGTACGGATAAAAGCATCGCTGACACCCTTGTATGGCTCAGAAAGACGACCCTGCTTGATCTAAAAGACATATGACGTGTCAACATGTTGAAACGATACAAGATGCCAGGTCATACCATCTCATCCTGGTTTTGGACAAGGAGCTTGATACGTTCAATAGGAGCAGCACTTGTTTTAGCAACAGCCTATAATAATGCATCAAAAGATTTACAGGAAGGAGTAGATGCTAGTATATTTACAGCAGAAACACCACCCATGAGGAAATCGGCTGCACAAGACAAAAACTGCTCAATGTTGCTTCATAATAAAAACTGTTCACACTTACTTGTAAAATCCTTGGCGCTCTTAGTCTGCTTTCCTTCAGCCATTTTAAAGAGGTCAACCAGGAAAAGTGAGTGGAGGTAAAGGTAGAGGGTAGAAGATAGGTGACAACTTGCTAAAACTTCGCATGTCAAAAAGCATTCGGGAAGCACCGGAGGAAATTCAAAGTCCGCTGATTTCTCGGCTAAGGCAACCCTAGAGCCGATCAACTCAAAGCAGTCTGTGAGCTGTGATCCATAGCATACAGTCAAAAATCCTATTGTGATGCATAAACTACATGGGCATGCGCATTAGGCCATAAGTAAACTATGTCAAAAGTGATGCAAGCGAGAATACTTTACTACGGCCAACGGGGCTGACCACTCTGACGATGGGGAGGCAATCCAGATAGAGGCATTAATCCGGATGTAGGACCATTGCCACGGATTGGGAGACTGTTATAAAGGGGGTTAGGTGTCGTGGAGGTCCCCGGGTAATATGAGAAACGTGCAGGAGAGTCAGGATGAGGTGGCGGGAGCTGATTGCCATTGCTTAACACTCGAAAGTGTGGACTCGAGCCCGAGTTTTGGAGTGTGGCAATGGAGGGAAGTTGATGCACAAATTCGTGGCGACCTTTTTTCCAAATTGGTTCAGTCGGCGAGGTAGCCCCGATTGCAACCTCAGTCATCTTGCGCTTTCCAGGCTGAACGGGGGCAGGTTCATCATCATCGGAATCGAGCGTTAAGTCAATCACGTTGGGTGTCTTGCTCTGACCCAGTCGCTGAGGAGTTGAGCGTATAGAGTGATTGGACGTAGAAAGCTCCTTTTGAACTTCGTCTTCATCGTCGTCCGACAAAAAGATGTAAGAAACATCTGTCTTCTGTTGACCACTGGATTTACTAATGCTAACTTCCGGTTCAAGCTTAACGGATGGGGGGCTCTCCCTTTTAGCCACTTGGACAGATATGATGACAGAATTCTTGGCCCTCCAAGCTGCGCTGCCATATCTGTTGTCCGCTGTATGCCATTCACCATCAGCTTCCACAATGACATCTTCGATACTATCGGGTACTGCCTTGAGGATTTCATCAAAGTAACTATCGGTGTATAACATGGCTTAGCCAAAAGAATATAGAAGAAAAAAGGCCTTTCCTCACCCATCGATTATAAGCTCCCGGTAATCCAGTTGCCTTTCGCAAACAGGACACAGCCAGGTCGTCGTTTGCTCCATCATAGAGTACCAAGATGTTATATCAAAACATTGTGGATGCACACATTTAAAGGATCGACATGGGGTAACCACCCGCATGAAACTAAGCTGGACTGATAGTCAGTGCATGGCAACCTGGGGCTTGATACACATACTGGGCACTTCAGCGACATCTTCGACGGCCCAGCGACAATATCATCATCAAGATCCGCTGATTCAGCCACTAGATATATCCAGTCAGTGGAAGATCATCACGAGGGATACAAAGGACGCACTCTTTTGCTTGAGATCTTCACTTCTTCTATAGGAGGAGGACTTGAGTTTCTCGACAAGCTCTTCAACCCCTGTGTACTCAACGAGCATCACAGCCATATAGTATTTCTGAAGTTACATTAGAATAGACTCGACATGAAAAGAACAAACCTCAAACCTTATTTTGCACAGGCTGTTGACTGTTCACATAAACAAGTTCGACCCTATTGGGAGTAGCCGTCAAGCGTGCTAGCTTGGTGATATCAGGGGGAGGTGCTGTTCCTGGTTTCTTCTTCAAACCTTTGAGGTTGGCACTGAGTTGCACGTTGTTGACACGAACTTCACATGTGGGTGGAAACTCAACCAAACAGGGGGAGCTGGTGGCACGGAAGGTGGAATGGCCAGAATAGAAAAAGGAAGAGGTGCAAAAGAGACGTAACTGGTACTTTGAGCTGCTAAGAAATCAGTGCAGTCCAACACTTGAAACATTCTTACACACCCAGGAGCCCGAAGTTTGTTAATTAATTCTGCGGAAAGGGAGAAGGTAACGTGCTGTTGCCGACGATCAGTGGAACTGGCCGACTCTAGGGGAAGAAATGAATAAGCCATCTTATCTGCCTCTCAACTCCTACCTGGGCATTCAACAACGCTCGACAATATTTGCTCTATGTGGAGGAACGGAGATTCTTTGAATCGAATCGCTGCAAAAAGTATGAGAATCATAAAATAGAGACTATGGTACATATAACCATACCTGCAGGCTTTTGTAATGCTGATGAAGATGTACTTGTTGCAGGGGAAGCAACAGGTCGACGTGGAGGAGCATATGGATCATAGCGTGGAAGAACACTTGGGCCAGAGTTCGGGGATTGGTAGTTGGGTTTAACAATGTTATTTGCGTGATATAACGAGCGCATTGATAGGTTTGAAGCAGAGGTAGATGATGGAACCACCAGATTAGATGGCGGAGAATACCTAGGAGAGTAGATCAGTATACGTTTTCCGGAGCTCACTGAGAATAAATAATTTCGACAGGCACACACGCGTCAATGGCGAGGTGGATTCCGGAGAAGCACACGTACATTCCAGTAGACCTGACTTGGGCAATGACAGTCTTCGCCTTCGACCACTTATCGTCCGCTTTTGTATTGAGCCATTGATCCAAGGAAGAAGTGGCCCTATCTATAAGATCTTGCTTTTTGCCTGAGCGATTGTGATGAGTACCACACTCGTCATTGAAACCTGTCAGAATCTGTTTAAGTTTATCCACTGTGTTGAGCTTGATACTGTGTCGGATCGCCTGTAGACAATTGAGGAAGAAAGGGATGAAATGAGAATTACAACGCACATCGAAGTCAGACCAGGATTCTGTACTCCCCATGAGCCAGCGTGTAAGCTCAAGAAAAACAATGATTTGAAGAAAGAAAGCTCCACAAGCACGAGTCTTGGTCGTGGAATGTAAGCTGCCAAGGATTGTGACCAAGGACATATCCTGGCCAAACAATGCCCATGATTATGTCATCCTAGACCACCACATAATCTTTGGATCATCGATGTCGGACACTGAGGAGAACCTTACTACTGAGCAACAAGAAACTAAAGATCAAGCAGATCGCGAGCGTGAGGCTGCTGAGCAGGCCGGTAATTTATCAATCGTTTTTTTAACAAGCCACCTTCATCTCTGACTGTCCTATCTCAGCATTACCATATCAATGGGGACAAGAACTCGAGGAGGTCGAGATAAATATACCAGTTCCTCAAGGAACAAGAGGAAAAGACTTGTCTGTGATAATCCAGAAGACAAAGCTTAGTGTTGGTCTGAAGAACCAAAATCCCATACTCGCCGGCAACCTATGCAAAGAAATCAAGGTCGATGAAAGTAGTTGGACTATTCGTAAGTGAGATTTATCGCTGTTTGTTTCTTGTTTACAACCTCCTCCAAGAGGACCAAAAGAATATCATTATTACCCTTGAAAAAGTGAACCAAACATGGTGGGAGAACGTCCTCACCCATCATCCCAAGATCGATACCAGCAAGATTGAGCCTCCGAACAGCAAACTGAGCGATCTGGATTCAGAGACACGGTAAGTGACCTGACGTATATTTGTCTGGTTCGTTGTCATTATACTGACGTTACTTATAGAGGCATCGTTGAAAAGATGATGGTAAGCTAATTATTCAATGTAAACAAGCGCCCTTGGTAATTTCTCTGCAGTTCGACAACCAGCAAAAGGTTAGTCATTCTGTTGTCTGCGACCCAGCAGCACTGAGCTACTTTAGCAACTTGGAAAGCCCACTTCAGATGAGATCAAAAAAGCAGAGGTACTGATCCTCCTCATGCTTGCGAAACAAACGCTGATTCTTTTACCCGCACAGATGCTCAAGAAATTCCAAGACCAGCACCCTGAGCTCGACTTATCCAATGCCAACATCATGTAGTAGCTTGATGTTCAATCGTCGTGGGCGCTCGTTTATCTACAGACACCGCAGTTTTGAATTGCTTGAATAATCTGCGATTGTAGTATAAATGAACATCCAAAAATTCACCGGTAACTACATTTGCCTTCGTTTGCCGTTGCCATGGGCCTCTTGGCCTTTGCGTTTTACGCTTTCTACAAGGCCTTTCAGCCCTTCGTCACTGAATCTGTTATTTGTTTGAAGCTGAGTTCCATGCCGCTCCTTGCCTCTGGCCCGCTTTCGCCTTCGTTCCAACAGAAATGCCCTCATGCTTTTTGTGTTCTTGAAACTAATAGGGAGAGTAGGCGAACAAGCCATTATATGAATAATGTATGACACTCACTGAGGGCTCGTAGGATCAATGGCAAACCGGTGATCCTCGTGTAATGCTTTGAAACGGGCATCATTCACATCGATGGTGAAATCCTCTTGTAACTCTTGCTCATGTGTATCCTTTCTATCCTTCTTGCTTCTCCCCACCCTACGCTTCTCGGCTCTGATAACCATTTTCATGTCGAAGTGCTTGGGTTCCTCTTGAACATTTTGAGGTGAAGACAGTTTTTTCACCGTAGCTTCTTTCTGAGGAGGGAATATCCGTTGCCGGTCTTCCTTCTTTCTTGCATTTTCACCAGAAATCCTCTGAGTTTCTCTGTCACTTACATCGTCTTCATCGCTTCCAGAGCCGAAGAAACCATCGTTTTGAATCTTTCCACTAGATTTATTCTCTGACGTTGATTTTTCACTCTCTTTACGTTCTTGCTTTCTCTTCTTCCTTTTTTCTCGGACCTTTCGTTGATATTTATCCAAAGTTGTCTCTTCGTCTTTCTTCTGACTGAGACCCGGGGTAAATGTGATTTCCATATCTATGTCACTTCCTTCTTCTCCATGATCCCATCTTTCCGGAAGGGCATCGTTGTTTCCGCTGAGCAATATAGCACGTAATTTCTGCCGAGAGCTGTCTTTGTCCGTCCTGATCTTGTCTTCATCACCAATTCTAGGTTCATCCTCTGAAGAAGACGCGATGTAGGCCCTGAAATCACCATTGTCAATTTCTTGGTGTGTCAGTATCCTCCGTGTTACTTGGTGTCGTTCCGGGTCATCTTCGTCCCAAGTGAGTTTGACTTTGGAATGTCGCAAGGCCTGAAGGGACATTTGTAGATGAAAAGCACAGACGCAAGTATAAAGCATACGTTAGTGACATAGTCCACCGGCTTGTAGTTTGTTGACATGTCCTCGGTAGCTTCGTCTCTTTAATTAAAGTTACTTGACGAATAATCTATTAGTTTTTGGACGAACCTCGGGTTATCGTCAAATGTCATGTCTTCAGGAACGAAACTCAGGTCAAAAACATTAGCAGACCGTTCTAGTTCTGTGCCTTCTAGCTGATTGTAGATGTGGGAGGCCGCCTCTCTCGTGTCACATTCCACAATAGCGTAGTAGTATCTGGAGACGTTTTCAGGAACGGCTGAAGGCGGAGTAATGATTCGCATGCCCACCTCAGGCGTTCTAGCTGGTACCGCCGCAGAGCATCGTCGTTGTACTCATTCCCGTCCCCGAATTCATACACTGTCTTTTCATTGATTTCCTCCAAATCCTTTCCCTTCTTCTTGAAAATCTCTGCTGGGGGTCCCTCACGCTCCTCTTTGGCCATCCATGCCTTGCCAAATTCAGATGGATATACCCTGACAGAAACGACGGTACCTCTTGCAATGGGTGAAGCCCCACTCTTGCCTTTCTTCGGATTGGCCCTTTTCACACTCTGTGAAGTAGTCACCGGGATAAGTGGTGCAGTGGGAGAGACAAGACACGAGAAGATTTTGTAAAGGTGTGAGGCCCGAACATATTCCCAGTCCAGATTAACCACTGCAAGTCGTCGAGTTCGATTGGCGACGCCAATATCTTGCTTTTCCTCTTTTTCCTCGAGGCTTTCATTGGCTTTCGCGTACATCGAAACTTGTGCATCGAGTTCGGCGAAGATATCCTCATCAAGGTCAATATCCAACTCTTCGTCGCTCCCACCAAGTCGAAGGATTTCGTCAGCGTCGTTTTGACTAGACTCCTCAGTGTCGCCTGCCCCCTGACCACCTTCCTCATCTGACGATTCCAGAAGAACTTCACCCCGAGCATAGTCAATGGGTTTGGTCATTCCCTGCACATCTCTATCATCTTTCGCCATCTTCAGCTAACCGATAGAATCTCTTAAGACTGTCTTCTTCGTGTGTTTTAGATAGTTTTCGGCCATACTTGTCCACTTGGGCTAAGAATTCGTCAATGAGGCATGCTGGGAGTGTACTGGCGACAACTGCTCACGTTTAGCATTGTCCCTCCCCTTCTTTGCTTGATCAAAGATGGACTTAAACCGCTCATCAATGACAACCTTTTGGTGTTTCTTTCTAGAGGGTCGAAAACCGAGGATCAGTCTTCAGTCGAGCAAAACGCGGGTCAGACATTCTGACTGAAAAATCAACGAGTAACAACCGGCAATCACAAGGTTCGATGACAAAATTCAGGTCGTACAAATGGGGAAATTTATTTTTGGATGAGCATAGCGACCAACAGCCGTCTGGCCACCATCGATATGCACAACGACGGATGATAACGACAGATGAGTGATGGTTTCGATGAAATGCATTTCATATTGTGATTCTGTTTCCAACATCATGTGCTACAAAAGGCACTTGTCTCCACCCTAGTCCTCTTTCTTCCCTTCACTTAAATTTCTTTCTTCTCTTCTCTTTGTAAGTCACTATCATGTGCATCATACTCGAGATGAGGCTGACCCATTTTCAGAATCAGTCTTCTTTCTCGAGACCGCAGGCGCGCTCTTCTTGTTAAAAAATTTCTCCAGTCCCTTGGTCGATCCAAGTTGCCACTTTTTTTTCGGAAATCATGCGTTCCTTATCCATTATCTCTGCTTTTTTCGCTCTACTTGCAATCCAGGCCATGGGAGCTCCTCTAGAAATCCCGATGCCTATTGCGGTGGGTCACTATCATCTATCTCTCAAAACAGCGAACTCTGAACATTATACCAGCGTGCTCTGCAACAACGCAGATCTACCCCTTTCAGTCCACTCAGTGCTTATGTTCGGAGAAAGAGCATTCCCGTCGAAGACGCTGTCAAAGCCCCTGACGGAGATGTTGTACCGTATGACAAGCGGGAACTCATTGAACGCCAAAACATTCCGGTAGAGAATGCGGTCAAAGCACCCAATGGCATAATCGTACCATATAACAAACGAGAGCTTGAGTCTCGACAGAGCATTCCTGTCGAGAATGCGGTCAAGGCTCCAGATGGGAAAATCGTTCCCTACAATAAGCGTCAAAACATCCCTGTCGAGAACGCCGTGAAAGCCCCCGATGGCAAAATTGTTCCATACAACAAACGAGAGCTCGAGGTTCGGCAGAATATCCGTGTTGAGGATGCAGTAAAGGCTCCCGATGGCAAAATTGTTCCTTACAATAAACGCCAGAACATTCCCGTCGAAGATGCTGTTAAAGCTCCAGACGGGAAAATTGTTTCCCTACAACAAACGGGAGAAGCGCCAGAACATTCCTGTCGAGGATGCAGTGAAGGCTCCTGATGGTACAATTGTTCCATACAACAAGCGTGAGCTCAAGAGCCGCCAGAGTATCCCCGTTGAAAACGCCGTGAAAGCCCCTGACGGTAGGATCGTTCCATACAACTAAAGGAGGCTACAACAATGGCTGAGATGTGTAGTGGACCATAAGAATGGTCATAGACTGTGGGACTGGACGTAGACTGTCAATGTCTCTTCATAGGAATGCAATCTATGGAAATTAAAACATCTACCATCCAATTCAAAACTACTATCACTCAGCGCTTACTCAGTGCTTGACTAGTTTTACTCATATAGTTCCCCCAAGAACACACCGGCAGCACCCATACCGGTGCCAATGCACATGGAGGTCACAAGCACCTAAGATTACTGATCAATATAGGGTATGCTGTGCTTGATATCGATATCGATATACCTTGCCCTTTCTCCGATGTAACTCATTGAGACCTGTCGCAATCTGGCGCGCCCCGGTAGCACGTAACAAAGAAAATCAGTCAACCGTCACGAAGATACCCATCAATCAGACTTATCTAATGGATGACCAAAGGCGATGGCACCTCCATTGACATTAACCTGTTGATTGGTGAATGTGAGGAGTCATCTGGTTGATTCAAAGGGCTGTACCTTCTCTCTGGTAGTCTATCAGTGCTCGATCATTTGATTTATCGAAGTTAGAAGACTCACGCCGGAAGATTCAAAGCTTTGACAGAATAAACGCACTGCGAAGCAAACGCCTCATTGATCTAATAAACACTGTGAGCACAGGTTTGGACGAAAATAGATCCGACCTACTTCAAAGAGGTCTACATCATCAATCGTTATACCGGCAAACGAAAGTGCTTTCGGAATCGCGTATACAGGACCGATGCCCATGATACGCGGTGCTACACCAGTAACGGTGGTGATGATATATTTGGCCAATATAATCAACCCAAGTTCTTCAGCCTTTCTCCTCGTCATCAATAACACAGCAGCAGCACCGTCTGTGATTTGACTAGCGTTTCCACCGGTCGTGGTTGAGTTTCCCCATTGCGGGAACGCAGGTCGGATCTTCGCCAACCCTTCTTTCGTTGTACCGTATCTAATCCCATCATCCTCACTTACAACAACCTGATGTTTTTCTCCAGTCTTGGGATCTTGTTGGAATACAGTAAATGGTACAATTTCCTTTCTGAAATACCCTGCCCTTTGAGCACGTTCCGCTTTCTGGAAAGACTTCGCGGCAAAGTCGTCTTGCTCCTTGCGAGTGACGGTAAATTCGACAGCAACGTTTTCACTAGTCCACCCCATACTTTCTTTACAATCACGAGAAGCCTTGTTGCAGGAAACCAATTCGCTTTGTTCCGGACCACCGTTGTCAGGGCTATGGAGCTGATGTTAACACTTTACCTGGCTAGTATCAAGATGGATCAGACTTTTCAGACATGCTCTCAACACCAACAGCCAGCCCCACTTCAATAGCCCCACTTCGTATCTGGTTAGCAACGATGCTAACTGCCATGAGACCACTGGAACAAAATCTGTTCACTACCTGGACAGGAGTGGTTTCCGAGAATCCAGCTGCCAGAGCTGCGGAACGAGCAGCGTACATAGCATCAGGTGTAAGCACAGTACCAACACAAATGTCGCCGACGAGTTTGGGATCAACTTTTGACTGGGTAATAGAGTGCTGATTATTATATGCCTCAGAATTTGCGAATCTCATGGACTTTGAAATTCAGACCTTATAAATTTCTATTAAGAGTTCATCTGTTCTAAATCATGAGTCAGAAACAGCCAGGCCCTGGTTCAGGCAGGTATCATGCACCTTGCATTCCTGAATCCTCCCTTCTTCGCTTTACAGAGAGGTGAACGAATCGCCATAGTAATGACCACGTCGTCTGAATTTTTGCGTTCAAGAGCAGCCAACCCATTAGATTTGAAATGTCCAACGAGTTGTTTGGCGCGTTCCATGGCCTGGGTGCAAGTCTGAAGCAAAGAAGCTCAGCGACCCGACCGGCCGGTGATGTCACCGAACCAGTCTTCCATAGAACAATCGATCCCCACGGATGTATACAGCGCCAGTAACGGTGACGTCTCGTCTCACACCTTTGCGCGAGCACGGGTATTTGCGAAAGACTTATCCATTCTAAGAAATATCTTTTTTTGTCAACATGCCAGTCACTGTCGTTGCGAATACAAGTGTCAGTAATCCGGTCTCTCCCTCTCGCTTGCGATTTATTGGTAGGAGGCATGCTTCTAAGTTGACTCCTGGAGTTGATTCCTTCTCTAGACATCGCCGGTATGTCCTCCTCCAACGTAGTCTCTGACAATTCATAGCCAAATTTGCAGTAAACCTAACTGATCCCGTCTTCCGAGGAATATACCACGGGAAAGTCAAACATCAAGGTTTGCACCTTCATCATTTTCTTGTGATAAAACAACCAAAATTTTGCAGATGATCTTGAAGAGATGAAAAAACGCTGTCAAGCTGCCGGGGTCAAGTCCCTCATTATCACTGGTACAAGTCTCCGCGAATCAAAAAGCGCGGTCCGGCTTGCAAAGGAACACAGTCAGTACTTCAGGAGCCTTCTCACATCGTGAAGTTCACAAACTCTGAAGTTATATAGATTTCTATGCCACTGTAGGGTGTCATCCTACTCGTACAACGGATTTTGATAAATATGACGAAGATGGACCAGAAGGGTATCTTCAGGCTCTCGAAGATCTTATCTCAGCGAATCTCACAGGCAGGGGAAGAGTAGTTGCATTAGGTGAATTGGGTTTAGGTGTGTGTGGTGTAGATATCTGATTAACTATTCAACATCGTAAGTTGACATCATGATTTAGACTATGACCGGACACACCACGCGCCTATCGACGTTCAGAAAAAATATTTCCGAATGCAATTATCGTTAGCAAAAAAAATATCATCTACCGATGTTCTTGCACTCCCGTGCAGCACATCAGGATTTTGTCCAGATCTTGGCGGAAGAAGGGTTCGGAATTCAGGGTGGGAGAGATGTTGGAGGTATGGGAGGTGTTGTTCATAGCTTTACGGGGACAACGGAAGAAGCACAAGATTATGTTGGTACCTTGTATCGTGGGCAAAGCGACCATAAGATTGATCAATTTCTTCTAGATGAACATGGGATTTCATATCAGGTAATTGGCTAATAAATTAATCAACCGTTACAATCAAGTTAAATAGGATCGACCTTAGTTTGAACGGGTGTTCGTTCAAGACGCCCTCAAACTTAGAGGCAGCACTATCGATCCTTCCTCAGTGGATCATGTTTGAGACCGGTATGATCTCAAAGCTTAACTACCTCTGATACCTCACGTGTCAACTAGATGCTCCCTGGTGCTCATGCATGTCTACACATGCCTCAAAACCTTACCTGAATGACCTCCCAAATAACTACCGTTCTATCTTCTTTCCTTCTGCGACACAACCTGAACGGTTCAACATGGGTCGACCTGTTAAGGGCCGCAATGAACCTAGTACCATAGGAGGAATTGCATGGGTGATTTACCATCTCCATCAAAAAGCAAGGGAGGACGCTTCAACCAAAGGCGAGCAGCGGGAGGAAGTGCCTTTTTGGAAAATTGTGCACCAGGCATATATGAATACTATAAAATTGTTCAACTTACAAGAATTGACAGATGCATGATAAAGTGGCCGCGGAATAATAACAGGTAAAGAAACTATATACTGTCCTGTCTTGACTAATTAACTAAATGTGCAATACAAGTGTTTGCAAGAAGTTATACCGAGTAGGTATATGACGTGAATGATGGTGCTACTCGGATGTGTATATGTGAAAATAGAGGTATAGTCTGCGAGGATGGTGAAATAAAGATACAGATGAGGAAGGTATGGTGATGATAAATAATATCCCAAAAAGAGAAATAGTTCAAGCCAGTAAAAAAAAACTATGCAAATAAACTTGGAATGAGTCTCCAACTTTCGGCAGACGCACCGCATCAAAGTTACCGTTTACATGATGACACATTCTTTGTCCTTTAGATTCTTTCCTGCGTCCGAGTCACCTTGCTCACGGTGCAGAACGGAACCTGGCCCACCTGGCTGATGCATCGGTCCATTCTGCGAGTTCTTCAACCGTTGAGTAGCACGTTTGTCACCCTTGTCTGCAGCACGTTTATAATACGTCATAGCTCTGGAAGATGATGAGAGAGAGATCAAGCAACCAAACTAGACGCACTCTTGCACATTAGCTGAGGTCCCGATGCCGACCTCCAGGAAATATCCGCAAGCGTACATAGCCTTGGCAAGGCCGGCTTCTGCGGCTTTCTGAGCCCAGAGGAAGGCTTCCGTATCAGACTGGGGAAGGACACCAGGGGAGCCCACGAGATACCAGGCGGTGAGCGCGAAACAGGCATCACGATGATTCTGCTGCGCAGCAATGTTCTGCCAAGAGGGAGAGTATGTATGTGAGAAAGAGAGAGAAGGTGGACAAAAGACGACACACATAATAATGAATTGACAAGGCAGGGTCTTGGGGGCAGCCCATCTTTCCATATTCATAACATTCACCGAGCCTGTATGCGCTTGGAGCATAACCAAGCTCCGCAGCCTGAGCTAGGAGCTCTGTGGAATATTCATAGTCGACAAACACAACGTTTTCAATGCCGCGCTCATGAAGCAGAGCCAACTCATGAAGGGCGTGAGGAAATTCGGCAGTTGCATGCTCGGCACTTCGCTTGAGCCATTTGACGCCTTCCTTTGGACTCCTAGAAAGGCCGAGTTCACCGTTGAGTTCAGCTATGCCGAGGCGATACATAGCACCGGGATGAAGGGCAGCCGCCGCTTTACGGAAGAATTGAATGGCCTTGGCTGACTCTCTGCGGCAGCCCCACCCATTCTCGCAGCAAGTGCCAGCACGATAAGCAGCATCGGGATGACCATGTTTAGCGGCGAGTACAAAGAGAGGATATGCGCGATCAAAATCCTGTTTGCCCTTTACAGTGCCGATGCCATTAGCGTAACAATCTGCGAGAAAATACTGGCTTGCTGGATGACCCCTATCTGCCAGACGTTTGAGGAGAGAGGATGCTTCGCGGACAAGATCGTCACGCTTCTCAAGAGACTTTTCTACCTGAAGAAGATTGCCCGGGGTATTGGGGGGAATGGGGAAGGTTTTTGAGGCATCAATCATAAAGACAGCAAACTCGAACTGGAGATCTGGATCCTGGGTTTTTTTTGCATTTGCACGGTAAAGCTCCAGGGTCCGTTCGTGGGAAAGGAGGGCGGCCTGTTTCCCAGGGCGAAGATGAGAGTGGTCAAGGATGGGGCCTGCGGACAGAGAGGAGGCAGGGATGGGCGGGGTAGGGGCGGATGGAGGGGACTGTGGGAGGTCTTGGGCAGCAGGAAAAAAGTCGTCGTGGTCAGGGGAGGAACTAGGGTCGGGCAGCCAGAGCTGGCGCGGGACAGGGTCCTCCATGGTGGCAAGAGACAAGAACCAGGCGAGATAGAAAGCATTGCTTATGTTATCAACCATGATTTGTCATCAATCGGCTTGAATTACGTCATCAACCATGGACTCTCTCCGCACACGCCGCCCGTCCGACGCCACACGCAGGCCAGCGCGTTCGCCGAACAAAATCCATGCGCGGGTGCCCAGAGTCGACGACAAGCTCAGGAAGCGCATGTCGATGCGCTATGCCGACATCCCCCCCGACGACAAGATGCTTTTCTCCGCCGAGGACTTTGACCCCGATGCCTGTAGGTTCTCTGCTGACACCGTCACCCACCTGCTGATCACTCCCCAGTCATCAAGCTCAAGCTCGCAAACTCCACTGAGGCAGAGCTCAAGTCGCTCCAGTCGTCTCTTCGTGCGGCTAAGGACGACACTGCATCCGACCTCCAGCGCTCCGTCTTCAAAAAGTGTGCCTCGCCTCTTCTTTTCTTGTCGACTCCTTCCTGACGCATGCTTCAGCTATGCTGAGTTTGTGCTTATATCAAAGGAAATTTCTGCCTTTGAGAACGAGATGCTCGAACTCAAGGACCTGCTTTCAGACTACAAGTCCATGCCCTCCATTCTCCACATCCCTGATCCTACCACCTCCTCGGGAACAGCAGCCCTGTCCACCTACAAACGCTCTTCTGTTGCTGATCTTCGTGTCCTCTACTTGAGTCAGATGCAGTCTCTCCATGCCTCAATCGAAGGCGCGGCAAAGTTGGTTCCCACCACACCAGGACGTCATGTCATCGGCGAAGTGGACGGCCTTTATGCCCTCAATACTGCCACCTACAAAATCATTGGCAAGGTAAGATTTGTCATTCTCGATGATGCTGTCCTAGTCGCTCGTAGGAGAAGGAGGAATGCAGGCGGCTCTGGTGATCGATCGAACCAAGGCAAACTTGTGGCTGAGAACTGCTGGGCTCCCAATGACATTCTTGTACTTGACATCAAGGATTCTTCCAGTACGTGCATTCATCTACCTAATATTAACTCTAATTTGCATTAGACATGACAAATGTATTCAAGATCCGCCATGGCAAGGAGACTCATGTTTACAGATCTGATTCACCTTCAGACAAGAAAGCTCTCCTTGCTCAGTTCAGGCAGGTTGCAGACGATCTCGCTGCCAAGAAGCGCAAAGAACGCGAAGGCGAACACGAACGACGGAAGAGCATGTGGCAGGGCGGTGATGTCTGTCATCTTCCATCCCTCACATCCCATCCTTACGTTCAGTCTAGACATCTTCTGCTGTACCCCCAATGCCAGTGCCGGAGTGGATGTCAGATCTAGCAAAAAGAGGCGGCGACGCCTTCAGTGGGGCTGACCATTCCAAAGAAAAAGCTGAACAAGATGCTCAATGGGTAGGAGAGTGGTCTGATGATTTGACTGTCGCTATCGCTCTCCGTGAGTGGACCAAGGCCGTTGATCTTGTCGAGCAAGGTGCATTTTTCTGAATAATCCGTATATCTTGTATTTACCCTCACATTAGGCCAGGCCCGTGCATCAATCGCCCCCACCTTGCAGGCCAAACTCCCGAGTCTGATCAACCAATTAACTGCTGCCCTTCTTTCATCCCTTTCGGTGCCTTCCAACAGGAAAACAACTTGCATCACGCTGATCACCCTCCTCATACGCTTGAAGGCTGCAGCTGCAGCTCGTAAAGCTTATCTGGAGATGCGCACAGGTGTGATTACGGGCTTGATGAGAAGGATTCGCTTTGAGGGCGACATCAGTTCATACGTGGGTGATCTCAGTGTTGTTTGGTTCACAGGCATCAAACACACAGCCGATTGGTATCTCAGCAGTTTCAAGGACAACGAGTCAACAAGTGGTAAGTCAAATGAAAAGACTTGATTTCAATATTTAACCATGTCGGTAAGCTCTCGTTGTATGGGCTCAAGAACAGATCAAAGTTTTCGCCGAGATGTTTAGGAAACAAGTCTATACCAAAGATGTCGAACCTGCCCTCGTTGAAGAAGCTATAGCCATCGCCCACATGCAGAGTAACAAAGCAAGTATCTCTACTGTGTCATTCATCAATTTTCGACGAGCGTTCCTTCTCTAGCTCCTTCGAGAACATGGCTTCGATTTCACTTATCTCCTCGATCAACTGCTGATTGAAAATCCCAAAGAACCTGAAAATGGTTGTGTGCACTTCTCTTTCAGTGCGCATCGGATTTCCAAGCAAGGAAATTTGGCCACACTAGTCAAACAGCTCGAACAAGGACGATCCAACCCTCAGCTCATTCAACTGCCAGACAACAACACTAGTCCAGAACCTTCAGCAGTTCAAGCTGCAGCACTACCAAAATTCTCAGCACCAACGCGCCGTCGTTCACCAGCGCCGCCATCTGCTTTCCGAGAACCTGCGACCTCGGGGAGTCCCACTCCACCGCCCCCATCAACACCAGATATGAAGTCCTCTTCGGTGTTGAAATCACTACAACCATCATCAACTTCCGCATTGGCATCTCGTAGTCGTACACCTACGGGTGTTACGAGTGGAGGATCCACAAATGTAGTATCCACTGTACCCACCACGCCATTGCCTGATACAGGACAAGGGCTCAGTCTCATTACATCTGCAATGCCACGATCCCGAAGTCGAACAGATAGAGTGACCCCCGTCATCAATGGCGGTCGTGACTCTCCAGCTCTCTTACCCTCACCTGTCAGTGGTCAGTCGAATCCAGGGCATTTCGGTTCTACAAGAAGACCCTCAACAGCAGGGAGTTTGAGTGATCGAGAGGGTTTTAGTAACAGTGGTAGAATTGGAAATCCGATTGGAAGTTTAAGAATCAAGACGAATTCGGCATTGCCGCCTAGGTCCACTCATAGACCTGATAGTCTACTTGCGGTTAACAGCATGGGGAGCACCAGTAGTTCTGGTCAAGGGCAACAAATAAGTCCCAGAGGCGTCGTGCCTCAGAGGAAGGGTATGTTTTGAGTAAAGAGGATTGATGATTGTATGTCAATAGAACGACAGTTTCCCGCCAACGACGACTTTCCGGAATACTTATCTGAGGCCGAGTTTATTTTTCTGAGTTTATTTTTGAGGGGCCCGGATTATTTCTGGACCTGAGATAAGTAATGAACATTACTCCGGGACCCAGGGACCCAAAACATTGATACCCCGAATCTTCATCAAAATCCTCTCTCTATATTCTTTAGCCACTTTGTCTAACATTATAATTAGCCATCTCCATGATATTCGTTGAGTTGGTATATAAGCTCTAACAACACAGATGAACCTTCCGGCTGTCAGTTCGAGGTATATGTTTTGGGCTGTCAGTGTATATCTATCTATCTGCGAGATTGATGTCCGGTGATGAAATATCTGGTTTCCGAGATGTGTTGCAGTATGTAGCACGCGCTGCAACGTTATGGGCAAGCGAAGTGGCATGGCAACATCGAATAAACGGCATTGAATACGTGACAGAAGGGTGATACGGTGCATTAATCGGATCTGCTGTCCAGAATGTTATCCTGAAACTGGAAATACGACTACAAAATTAGTTTGAAGGGTGTTAATATAAACTCAGAACACGTGCCAGTCTGTCGAACTCATTGATTGAGTCTTCTCATGACTGCATCTAAACGCAGCTTTGTTCATCATCTCCTTTCAGTCTGATAATTGGACCTTAGATACGACCTCAGAGAAGGACATCTGTCGAAGACACATTCAGATATCTTGCTGTAAGGCATCTCTTACCAGACATGTGGGAGCGTACTCTTCAAGATCTTATCCGTGGGCTTCGTGCCAACAAAAAAGACGAGTCAAAATTTATAGCACAAGCAGTTGACGAGATTAGGCGGGAAATTAAGAGTGACGATATGGAACTTAAGACGGGGGCTGTCATGAAACTCACCTACGTATGTTTGATCTGATGGTCATGCCCACGCCAATTCATTTTCATTCAGCTAGATATGCTAGGTTATGACATGAGCTGGGCTTCATTTCACGTTGTGGAAGCCATGTCTTCCCCAAGGTTTCATTTGAAAAGCGTTGGATATCTCGCTGCTGCGCAGTCCTTTAACGAGGATACGGATGTACTTATGCTCACTACAAATCTCTTGAAAAAGGCTAGCACGAGAAAACGCGTCTGGATTAACCTTTGCTGAACCATTTGTCCGATCCAGGATCTCAGTTCTAATCCTGCCGACATGGCTATAACACTGAACGGGCTTTCCGCGTTCCTCACATCGGACCTTGCCCGTGATCTTGCAACTGATCTAGTGGCCATGTTGAATCATTCTCGTGCTCATATACGCAAGAGGGCGGTCCTGGGGATCTTTAAAATCCTCGAACAATATCCTGAGGCAGGATTACATGCCCACCCGCGATTATTTGAGAAATTAGATGATCCAGACCCAGGTAGGTCAGGCTTTTGGACGGCACTATCATGGTCTTCAGCTCTATTAGGCGTTGTTTCAGCTACTGTAAATGTTCTGTGCGAGCTAGCGAGACGAAGACCCGGGGACTATCTCACATTAGCTCCCCAGCTTTTTCATCTGTTAACCAACTCGACGAATAACTGGATGCTCATCAAGATTGTCAAATTAGTGAGCAGTTGTCGGACTACCTCTGCTTGCGTTAATTCAACACTAGTTTGGATCTCTTTCTCCCTACGAACCGAGGCTCTTGAAGAAATTACAGCCACCTATCACAGAACTCATTTCAACTACACCTGCGATATCTTTGCTGTATGAGTGTGTCCACACATGCATTATCGGAGGCATGTTGCAGGGCTCCTCAGGCGATTCCTTGGCCAAGTTGTGTGTTTCAAAACTTGCTGCCTTTATTCAGGATAGCGATCAAAATTGTAGGCTTTTTTCTTTGGGCTGAACACTTTTCTCAGATTCTGCTAGTGAAATATATTGCATTACTGGCCATGACTAAAATTGTTCCGAGTCATCCTGAACTTCTGGCCGAATATCAAGATACGATACTTGCTAGCCTGAACGATTCAGATATCAGCATTCGTATGCGTGCCTTAGACTTGGTCACTGCAATGGTGGGGACAGTCCATGCTATCTCTAATGACTGATTACATACTTGTTATCAGGTCAACCGAAGCAATCTGCAGTCGATCGTCCAGCAGCTCCTTTCTCACCTGTTGCCAGATTCACCGTCGTCACTGCCATCAGCCAGGCAATCTCTCGCTCAAAACTCCTCTCATTCCCTCACTTCTCCTTATCAGTCACCGTCCTACCGTTTAATCTTGTCCCAGCGCATCCTCTCTGTCTGTTCACGATCTAGATATGAGAATGTTACCAATTTTGAGTGGTATCTTTCAGTTCTCGTAGATTTGGCACATGTTGCAAATGTAGATATTGGTGCGGACATTCGAGACCAACTAGTCGATGTCGTTGGTCGCGTCCGCGCAGCAAGACGTTACGCAGTCAAATTAATGTATTCGGCACTCACTGATAGCTCAATGCTTCAGAATGTTGAAGAGGAGGGCAGTTGCCCCGAGATTCTCTGGGCAGCTGCCTGGATATGTGGCGAATATTGTCGGTCAGTATTCCAAATGAATATGGGGTATTTAGTTGTCACTCATCTACTTTGACTAGCGAGTTGGCTGATCCTGAGCAATTATTACCTCATCTCCTTCAGGCGGATATCACTTGCCTTCCTCAAGACACTATATCAGTCTATATCCAGGCTGCGATCAAGATCTTCGGGGTTTGGATCTCTGAGTTAGCGCAGCGCTGGGACGAAGATGAGCTGACAACTGTACAAAGCGCAGTGAAAAGCATCCAGGAGCGAATGGATGCCCTTGTTACCAATCCTCATATCGAAGTCCAGGAAAGAGTAAGTAATTAGACCTTCACTTTTATTCTTGAATTGTTGACCTGCGCAGGCTGCAAATATCCGTCAACTGTGTATCTTCGTCTCTGCAGATCTCAATAGTCATCGCTCGAGAGCGTCCATTCCTACAACACCGTTATTGAACACTTTTGGTGAAGGAGCAAGACCAGTGGAGATCAATTTTCCTAGAAGCCTTTACCTCATCCAACCGCTCTTTTCAGCATATGAGCTGAATCCTGTCGCTTCCAACGCCCAGGCTAGTGTTCCTATTCCTGATGGCCTTGACCTTGATGCATGGATAGTACCACCTCCAAGGGAGCCTGTGGTTTCCCCTGAAAAGACTGCTTCAGAGAAGAAGACAAGTAAAAAGGGAAAAGAGAAAGAAAAGGACGTGAGCAGCAAGAAAACCAGAACGTCCTCAAGAAAAAAATTGAGAGAACCAGATCTACTCCAGGACAGGGATATCCTTGAACCCATCGATACAGACGTTGAAACACCAGAAGAGCGTGAGCGGGTGAGCATAGATTTTGACATGGCTGCTATTCATGTTCAAGGTGATATCATATGCAGAAGAAGGCAGAGAGAAGGGAACAATTGAGAGATGACCCATATTACATTCTTGATGACATACCATCCAAACCAACTGATGAAGAAATAAATAATATTCCTGTGGTTCACTTGGAGGACATGCCATCAATAGTACCAGGTTAGTCATTCATTTGATGTTTTTCCTTTACAGTGCCATTGACTCTAGACACAGATGCATCAAGTCAAAAGCCAATCCTTAGAGCCACTGCGCAGGACTTCTCATCAACCGATATCTTTGTCGTTGAAAGAGATGGGGAAATGCCCTCAAACGTCACGCCCTTAACTGTGATAGCTACAAATGCAAGTTCTGACCTGACTAGTCCCACCGCTAGTGGAAGTCTACCCAAATTTGCTCATCTGTCGTCATTTACACCATACGAAACACTCGATGAACCTCGAACGAGTACACCAGAGCCAATCAAGGTTGTTCGCTCCAAGAAAAAGACCAGTGGCAAAAAGGACAGGAAAGACAAGAAAAAGCAGTCAGCATCGACAGCTTCTGGAGCCCTTATTTGATGGCTGAGAACGCATTTCTTTGGTGTTACAATGTGCATTCGTTTGCTTATATTGTAATCAAATCATTGCACATTTTATACGAGTGCGAGTAGGATACTACTGGGCAAGTAATAATTGATGTACAAAACTGAGAGGCAGGCGGATAGCAATTTCATGCAACCAGAAATTTATGAGATAAAGAGACAAGTATGCTGTTTGGGAAAAACAAGAGAAATATGTCCGTGCATTATGTGATAGATAAAGCTGGAGATGAGAGCTGGAAACACACGGAATTCATGCAAATTCCAATATATGCCCAGAACAGCGAAAGGTTATGCTTCATCGTCTGATTCAAGGAATATCCTCAACGTGTTCAACAGAGTCAACTATTTCGTTGACGAGCTCCAGGGTAACGCCTGGTATGATGCGCTCAGCTTCAGTAAATGCACGTTGCAAAGCACTGAGGGCGATTCTAGCTTCTTGGGAAGAAACTCGTGGAAATAACTATCATTGTGTCAGAGATGCTAGAGGGAGAATGACAAGAGCTCACTGAAGCGATGGCAGGGAGAATCACGGAATCCAGCATCGTCGTATCAGTATCATTGATATCGTCTTCCTCGATATGTATCTCCGCCATTTTCTGTCGCATAGCCCCTGTCTTGGTTGAGTAGGTGTAATTATTACCATATTCCTCATCCAAAAGTTCTGTTTGACCTGATCTATGGCTTCTTTGGGGTATAGCATAATCGGTAGCAATGGGCTGTCCACGATTGTCAGGAACGTTTCGTACGGAGGCGTTCTTAAGGGTATCTCGCTCAAATCGGGTCTTAGACGGCGAAGAAGCCGACTTGATACCAAGCCGGATGCTCTCACGGTCTGAAGGGGTTGATGGGAGATCACTCTTTGCAGACATAGATGGCGACGTCGAGAACGCATGTCCTCGTCTCAATTGGATAGATTCATCCGAGCCGTCGGAATCTCGGTTATGTGGTAGATCGTCCTTCTCTCGCGCGAGAGGCAGTCCAGAGAGCTTGATCGAGCTTCGTCCTATTGTTCGAGCTCCATGGCGAATCGTCCCAAAGTCCCACAGGTCGTCAACTTCACCGTTCCCATTCCTAAGTTCAGATGGAGAAATGAGCAGCAAACCAGAAGTAGAAAAGACTCGCATACGTCTCTACGACGTCAGGGCGTGATTCTTCCTCTTCAATCTTCTCGCCCCCCTCTGCCTTCCATCGCTCGTATCGATCTATGAGCTCCGTCAAGTAGCTTGTCTTCCTCGCCGTCCGCAAGAACTTATGTTTCAATAAGTCTCTAGCAGTGGGGCGCTGCATATATCATGTTAACGAAGGCTGTAATCATACCATGAAATAGTAAATACATCTCGAGGGTCTCTTTGCAGACAACACGCAATAAATTCACGGAATAACTTGGAGAAGTTGCCGTCTAGGGTTGGAGGCGGATTTTTGGGGATGAGGAATAGAACCTGAATCACAAAGCCTGTGATTAGAAACTCAGGAAAATGCAAAGCTTTTTACCTTCATGGGATGGAGTTCTGCATATGGAGGTTCACCCTTTGCCAGTTCTATTGCTGTGATTCCTAAGCTCCAGATGTCAGCTTTGTGGTCATAACCACTTTGCTTGATGACTTCAGGTGACATCCAATATGGTGTTCCGACAAACGTGTTTTTTTTCGCCGAAAGTGTGCCGGAAAGTTGTCCAGAGACACCAAAATCTGCCAATTTCACCTCGCCACCAGCCGATAGTAGTATGTTGGCGGCTATTGGGGAGATATTCGATAGGAAGAGTTTGATGAAGACATAGAACACACCTTTAATATCTCGATGCAACTTCCCCTCTGTGTGCAAGTAATCTAGTCCTTTCAGCAATTCTTTGACAATGATGGCGATATACTCTTCCCGAAAGACTCCAGGCTTCATCTAAAGACAGCGAAGTATCAAGACTGTGCAGCAAGCCTGCCACAAAGAACCTTACCAGGTCAGAACATGAACCACCAGAGCAGTATCTAAAAGACGATATGAGCTCCAGTAATACATACCTATAAAGAAAGGCTCACTCCATGACAATCCATAGATGAGATCCCTTCAGGAAAGAGCCATGGTATCTGGAATAAATCAATTAGTTGAAGCGAATCAAATAACCAGGACATCGAACTTGGTAACATGAGGTGAATCTAGCTGCGAGAGGATTTGTATTTCCTGCTGAATGTCCTCAATCTCATCTTCGGCGCTCTCGAGGTCGATGATTTTAATCGCCACAGTTTTCTGCGTTCGCTTGTCAAAACTATTATCGAGATTAAGTTTGGCTGATGAGGATCCGATGACAAGAATACCCCTTGTAGACCTCTCCAAAGGACCCCTTTCCTGAGCAAAGGATGCTGAGTTAGCCCGAGAAGAGTCCGATGAAAGGTGGCAGCTGTTGCACCGATTCTGTCCTGTCTAACATAAATATCCTCTGGATCTTGGCTCCGAGTGTCCTGTCATCATCGATATGATCATAAGCTGGACTTCTAGTGCAGAAAAAGAGATGTGTACCATTGGTCCTTGAGGATGTACTCGTTGTGGCAGAATGAAGTGATTACAGCTATGATATGTTCGTCAAAATGTCTTTGACCCGCAGCGAGTGTGTATCGAAAGATAGAGGCAAGCGAGGAGAGGAAGAGAGAAGGGTGGATGACTTAATTAATGAGCTCAACCAGAGTAGTCACAGTTGCCATTTATAGTAGACAAGGCTGACCATTGTTTAAGCCTGAACTGAACATTCCTGAACATTCGCGTTGGACTACCATTACACTTTGGGTATCCACATATCATATGCTGTTGCCTCTCCCACTCTGATCATCTTACGCAACGGTGGCTTTCCTGTAACCGGACGGGGTTGGAAATTTAATCAGACTCCTTTAACTGCTCTGTATCTAAACTCCTCGGTTTGCATCTTGCATCCAATCACCCCAATACAGCAAGTTGTTTACCATTTTTTCTTTTTCTGTTTGACCGGCAGCGGACATATTGTATTGCTATTGGATCAAATTAGTACGCCAGAATGATACTGCCAGGAAGAATATGAAGGCCCAGAATATCCTTAAGATTATCAAAGATAGATCTGGCGGAAAGACTTGGATTGGTGTCGATAGGGCAGAACCAGCGTTATGATTTTTAACGGATAATGGAGCGTGTTGGTGAGAAGCAAGTCTCATTTCTACTTTGTTTTATTTTCTTTTTCTCCGCCGCTGCCTCCAAATCCGTGTCCCCCGGCGAACCCGCACTCCTCTCGATTCCAGCGATCTTTCCATGCACAATACAGCTCCACTCCAAAAGGTTGAGTCCTTGCGTTATCAATTTAAGCAATGTGTCCCTCCACTCCTTGTCCGCCTCCACCTCCTCTCGTTGACGTTTTTCCTCTTCCAACTTTCTCTTCTCAGCTACTTTTGCCTCTTTCCAAGCCTGACTTTCTCGCTTAAGTCGGAGTTGCTCTTCTCTAACACGTTTTCTAATCGCGTCTAATTCCAGCTGAAGACTTCCATCTTCAGAGTCAGATTGAGGAAGGTCGACTAAAGTGTTGGTGGAGGACGAAGTGATGGTAGGAGTTCAAGAGTGAAAAGATCCAATGAAGTCCTTTTATTCATATTATCAGGTGATAATTGAATTGCTTATTCACTAGGCTTCGGAGGCTCAGCTCCAAGGGCCACAAAAGTACAATCGCGTTGCATTTTCCGGCTAGACTCCATGCCGTCTTCATTCTGGATATGATGAAAAACTATATAGTACTAAGCTGTGAATTATGGACTCACTCAATCGGTAGTTGTACCTCAGTCTTTCATACTGTCTTCGTGGACTGAGTCTGTACTTACAATAGAACGGTTGACGTGCACCATCAATACATTTTTGACACCAAAACTAGAGAATTATGAATATCTGACATGGAATATACTCTTCTTTTTCAGGTATCCATAGCATGGTTCTGTTTAAACGAGCGCACAATAGTCAGAACGATTGACTCCCAGTGAGCGTGAGAAGGGCAAATGGATACTATTTACAAATGGTAGCTTAACTAAATTTCAACAGGCTTTCCCGCTCGTCAATTATCACCCCATCGTTTTGGTTTTCGTTATTTGTTGATGGGTACTGCCTCCACACTAATAAGTGCTCGGACTGATCGTCGGCTCTCAAACAGGAATCACTCCCAACTCGGAACTTGTCTCTCACATGGTTGTGGCTGGGCCTGCTTAGACCTTTCGGAAGAGCCCTTAATTGTAAGGAAGGCACTGACATACGTCATCATGCCACAGTGCTACTGACTTAACTTCTTACTTTCTGTACTTCAGAAAAGCAGACTCTCATACTCTCAAGCTATAGGATGAAGGATCATCTACCGGTTCTGTAAATATCTTAGCACCAAGCTTGGTGAGGGTTGATTCCATCGTTTCTGTCATCTCGCTTTTCTCCACCCATTCCAGGAAATACCCTCACCTAGGCTTTATTTTGTGTTGTTATTCCCCTTGCATATTGACATCTTTCCAACGAATTTTCTTTAGGCCTTATCGACATTGGTAAGCCCTCCAGAACTAACTTCTCGTAGGAGAATCTAGGTGTACAGTGCTTATTCATAAATTCTGTCTGAGCAAATCTGGAATAGTTCTAGCTCCCTTAGCAACCGTGACAATTGTTCAGGTATATACTCATCTTGAGGATGAGACAATGCTTTACAAGTAACAAGTGCTTTGTTAGACCACCGATTCAGTTGTTAGGGTCGGAGTTGTGGACCGCTAATGGTCCGGTAGCTCAGTGGTTAGAGCGTATGGGGTAGTTACCTTAGGTTACAGGTTGCTGAGTTGCTTTGCTTGGGTGTTATTCCCTATGTTTCTACATCTGCTTGCAGGTTGTGTAATGTTTGCGTACATTAATGAGGTTTGACAGTTCCATACAAATAATAGCTACGAGATAAATGTAAGTAATGGGTTTAACAGTCTATACATGTCTGGCAGTCTCGACCCATCCATGCTTGAAGTTACCAGCTTGTGGATACAGTTGCGAGCCATTGCATACTATTGGAATGGGCACAGTGGAGTATTCCATTCCGATACGTCAGCGTGCGTACGTCAGTCCATTCTGACAGACAGTAGCACTGAAGATCTCTACTAGAAGAACATAATATGAATTTCAAGATCATATTCGACAGTGGATAAATTTAATTCCATCTGTAGATCTAGGGACCATTTAATGTCCGGCATCTCGGCATAGACCTTGATCAGATTTTTCCCCGATTCCTTGACTAGGAACATTCATGTTTCATGTTCGATTACTCAGTGGTCTTCGGACCACGACAGTTCAGAAAACAGGTAGGACTCCTTCTGACTCCGCGTCTCATTGAATAATTCGGCAATGAAAAGATTCTGTTATTAGCCAACTGGACTTTGTTTTCATATGGCACGCTGATTGGCGTGATCGACGATGATCTACGATGATCACCGCTACTAAAGCCTAGAGAAACAAGAGGGACAAATGCCCATTTTCCCTACAAGGTCGAGATCGAGTAAGTGATAGAAATAATCGTGGTCAAGGCAGTATTCAGGACAGTTCCTCACTCAATGTGAATTTTATTCCTGATTTAATCCTACATGTGAGTACAACCACAATATCTGATATCACAATCGTTGACGGAATGCTCTCAGAGTGGTCATGAAATTGGAGTTATCAAAGTGATGGGCCTAGTAGCCAAGAATGTCAGTAACTGGAACAACATTCGGAAATCATTAGATTGAGATGGAAAGAGATATCAGTTATCCTTGAAGGACGTGCGGAGCGCGTAATTCGTACGCTGAGGCAATCCTGCGTCCGTAATCTCATAAAATGATGAGTCTGGTTTTCCGATGTTCCTGGAAATTAGATTTAGTCATTCAAACAAGAAATTGAATGATCATGAACAAACAGGTGTGTGTGAAGTCTCATAATCCACATGCACAAATGCGCGTTCAACATTTGGAAGGACTTCAATCTTGTCTTGTAATTGTTGGCTAACGTCATGAGCTTTCCACAAAGGTGTGTTTGCGTTCATAACAATGTCAATTTCCACAAAGTACTCCTAGGATCGCCTCTTAACCTCAAAGTCTTAAGCACAAAAAAAGTTCGAAACGTACTGGGCCGCTGTGATAAGCGCGAACCGTGTCAATTTTGATAATATCATCGTTGAATGTTGCAGCCTTGTAGATTAATAGTTGAAGGAAGTCGTGTGGCGCAGCTTTCCCAGCCAGAAGCTCGAACTGGCGATAGATAGTCTTGCCCCATGCAATTATAATGCCAGAAGCAATCTGCCTCGGAGTCAGGAGTGCGAACTTGGTTAAACTTGGAGGAGCATCAATACATACAATAATACCGCCCATAGGGTCAAGATCTGATTGTTTCGACTGAGCCCAAAAAATTCAAAAAAACGCCAAAAGTAAGATACGAACACCAGCGAAGCTTGCTGCCGCCACAGGACATAAGGACACCTACGGTGACACTGATTAAGTAGACTACAATGAACTGCAAGAAATAACGCACCAAAAGAGTTGACCCACAAATCATTCCGGTGATCCTCCCAGAGGACTTGGACTTGACTTGACTGTTTACGGATGGAAAAACAATAGCCAAAAAGGATAAACTTGACAACTAGGGTAGACATAAGTGTTCACGTAACATTGTTGTATGGTGCCAAGACACTTGCCCAAAGCAGCAGCCACAGCGATGATGGATGGCAAGTGAAATGGCACAAGGCCATCCCCTTTCTTGTCAATTATAACTCTCACGGATTCGACGATAACAATGAGGTTGACAGATGACATACTGTTATCATTAAGATCTAGGTGGACAAAACAAGGTATAATGCTCACAGAGAACCTTATATACAATAGGCAATGAGAGGTGGTGGCCGATATAATACTGTTGGGACACGTACCATATACTATATTGCCGATTGTCTCTAGACGTGATCCACCGACCGGCCATTTGTTCTCATCAAGCTTTTGAGCTTTCTTGTGCAACCAGAAGAGCACAAGGTTGCTTCCAATGTCAAAGACAGAATCGATTCCCGTGGCCAAGAGAGACAAAGAGATGGAAGAGACAGCGGCGTACACTGAGCAGAGGGTAGACGTCAAAACTTATACCAAGGATCGATCATCCGAGGGCTTACTCTGAAGAATGCATAATGCAAAATTAGCGATCAAACTACTGTACACTGCAATTTTCACCTGGGGAAAAAACGTGGTCAAGATCTTAAGGCAAAAAGACGAACAACCTACAGGCAGGCGCGCTGCTGCTTCTTCTGACTGGGCATCCTCGGTATGTTCCTCCATTGGTTTAAGGAGGGAGGTAATCAGCTGGAGAAGAATAAGAAATGGGCACCGGGAGAAGGTAGTTAAGACTAACATCATTCTGTCTGAGCTGATACTTTGCAACACGCTTGCCCTTGCCCCTACGACGCAACAGAGTGAGCGCGTCATCGTCGAAAAGGCCGTCTCGAAACTGATAAGGGTCGGAGGTCGGAATACCAGACGCAAATACCCCTTCGATATCGGGTTCTAGATCAGAAGGCTCATTGGATACCGCTGTGTCGAACGCCTGACGGAAACATGAATCAAAGAAATATGAGGGAAAGGAAATAGATACCCTATTTGTTGTTGGAGTCGGGTCGCCGCCATTATCCATTGTGTGAGAAGAACCGAAACAGTGGTCCGAACGTTACCGTTGGATTGGTTCCCAACAATGGTAATGTTTAAGCTCCGATTCGCTCCAGATCTTCCCTGCATGGATCCTCGCACATCCATGGCTGACGTAGCTGCGCTCACAAACCTCATCCCTCTCTTCGTCGTCCTGGTACTTCTACTGTGTTGTCGCCTTCCCCTGATTCTCCAAAATATGACTCATTTTCACTAGATTTATTGCCCTATTCTGGTGTCTTATCTCGTCTTGCCTCGGGACGTCTCTTCGCCGGGCACTCAGTAATACCACTCATCGAAATATCCATGCGCAATCTCGACGTCATATAAGGGTCGGAAATGAATTGTGGGAGATGGAACATCAACGCTTTGTTGACTAGCAAGCCCCTGTTAGTAGTCCACATCAAAATGTCTAAGGCATCGTCTCTTCTCGTTGCAGACCGACTTGGAACCCCTAGAGAGGCTCTCATAAGGCTATAAAACATGCACAACTGGTCGTGGTCTGTCAATCTCACTGAACGCTCCATATCTCCATTGTGTTCTGCATTATGAAGATTCCAGCCAGTTCTTCTCTTTTGATTGCTACCCTTGCGGTTTCATCATCGTCTTCTGCCCTCGCTGCCCCCAGCGGTGAAGGTCACCAGGAAAGTTCAGTCAAGTCGTCTTCATCGCGGACTGCCCTTGTGTCGTCAACTAGTTCTGACATGAGTGAACGTGACTCCATCGTAGAAAGAGGTATAGAATCAATCGTCTATCCTGGTCTGCCTGTCCTAAAAATTATGTCCAGGTCTTCTTGACATCCCATGTTCTCTTGTTCAGACGATCACATCTATAGTGCCATTACCCGTAATAGGTGATTTGTTATGCTCTAAAGGTGCTAAGACAGGAGACGGAGGTTCTGTGGATGAAGACAAAGTCCAGGCAGAGCTTTCGCAACTTTCTAATGCTCTGACTCGGGTACCTATTCCTCTCCCTACTTCTGCTCTATCTCCTGCGTTAGGAGCTTTGAACAACGCACCAGGGGTTTTGAATAACGCGCCAGGACCTTTGAACAACGTGCCAGGACCTTTGAACAATGTGTCGTCAGCAGTCTCAGGTATGGTTCCGGGGAATCCTTCCAACGGTAGCCGTATCGACGAGGCCAGTCCTCCAACGAATAGTAGTGCTATCGCATCATCGGATATATACGGATCGTCCTCTATGGCTTCCATGTCTTCTACGAGCCTTTGGCGTGCTCAACCTACCCCAGCCAATTCCCCTTCCCTCCCTATTGATTCTTCCCCATCTCAATCTACCTCATCCGACCCCGTTTCCGCTTCGACTGGAGGCACCAATACGACTGCCGCTGTTTGATTGTATATGAGTAGTCCCATGTATTCCTAAGCTTTAAATATCCCACGATCAATGGACGATCAATGAACATGTGCTGTCGCTATGCCGTTGCCAGGTGTGCTCGTCTCATCATTACATGTAGCTCCGTTCTTTGTTCCTCGTGTACTTGAGTATGCGGCATCCCAAGCCATTCACCAACCTTACCTCTGGTTTTCATGGGGCACAACATCACGACGACGTGGATCCTCATCCCGCGAGAGATACCGAAACAGAGCGTGCCCCATTTATCTTTGCAGAACCAGCTAGAACATCTTCATATCATCTCTTTGGCAGGACCAAAAACATTTTGATTAAAGCTCAGCGAATCATCTCTGGAGCACGTTTTGCTGATATCCCTCTTCTTCTTGGAACATTACTCGCGTGCTTTCTATTCGGTCTAATTATATTGTCTTATAAACACCCTGGGCAGTTACAAGAATTCGTCAGCGCAAAAGGATCTAGACCATCACCTATTACCGATGAGGCCGTGAAGACCACATCGTCGCCGCCCACTGTGCCATTACACCCGTCAGAATATGTTTTTCAATGTAGGAAGCTCAACAGTGGCTTCATGTCTCATGGTGATTATTGGGACGAATCTCCGATGGACATGGGGATGGACTCGATTCGCGAAGCGGTGGAGGAAACTTTGGAGAAAAAATACAAGCTGCCTGAGGGTATAATGTGCTCAAAATCCATCACCTATCTTTTGGATGGAGAAGTTGGGCTTTTAGCTGACTTGGCATTGATTTCTCAGGCCTCAGCATTGGCTCGTGAGGTTCGTATCTAATCTAAACGTGCAATGTTTGAATCTGAATCTAGCAAAGCGTAATAGAATGTTTTTTTATAGACGACACGTACTGGAATCGTGGAAAGTTTGTGGCTTCCCATTGACCCAGAATATCATTGAATATGACACAGATGGACGGACTACTTCCAAGATAACATACGGCATGGCCCTGAGCCCGGCTGTCGTGCACCTTATCCAAAGGGTGTGACACCTTTTCTGTCTTTCTCTGAATCATCTCTAACATGGTGTTCAGATTTAGTCGCTTGCCCTCGGACTGCAAGGTAATTGTCCATTCCCTTGTGCTAATCGAAATCTGATGCATCTGCTTAGCCATTGGGTAAATAAACAATCTTCCAAGAGATAATTGACTCACATTGATCAAGGTGATAACCGCCCATACAGCAAAATACCATTTTGGGCACGCATTCTCTGAGCACTATGAGGACCCGTGAGTTTTGGCTATCCCCCTTTTTTGCTTTATTCGATCAAAATACTTCTACGTTGATAAGATATGCCCATGACCTAAAACGCCTTCGACCCATCTTTGACGCCGCCCGAGAATCTTTTGTTTCCACGATACGGCTTGATGCGAATTAGATGCTCTTATTAAATCTGCTCGCCATGAGCTCAAGAAATTCGCTCCTTCTACCACACCAGAATCATATGTGTCGGTACATGTTCGGCTCGGGGACAGGAAACATCGATTTTCGACCACCCCCTATACTTCAGCATCGGAATACATCTCGTACATCTCGAGTACACAGACACGGCTGCTTGAATATCCCAACACTTCTCCTGTCTTCTTTGCTTCTGACTCCCCCATCGCTGAGCGTGAGTTCGCAGCTGCATACCCAGGTTCCTACTTTTCTCTCCGACAAAACCATGATCCTGCTCTGCGACAACTCGCGAGTTCTCAAGAATACGATCAGAAAGAGTTTAATGATCTCAGCTTGGAAGAGAGGTCTAGATCAACCAAAGGAATGATTGTTGACTTTGCGTTATTGAGTGGAATGTGGGCCTGGGCAGGCGATCCAGTTCCAAGAGCTGGAATTTGCACAATCAGGTGGGATAACTTTGATGTACTTGAACCTCGAACTCAGTCAGATTCATTCAAGTTCTAATGTATGCAAGATGATGGCTGTTGGATTAGGTTGGGACCGGGCATTTGGAAAGGTGGATGAGATGGGTCAACCTGACGAGGATCTCAAAGGTTGGGTAGAAGTCGAGGAGAAGGGAAAGATTGTTCCAATATGGACTGCCTTTGAATTATTCTGATGTCAAAATGACAAGTTGGCCATAAATCTATGCAGCGATGATTCATATCTGAAATTAAAACAGTTCATCTGCTGAATGGAGACTAGAATCTGAGTGGGTGGATTTAAAGTAAACGTCAAGATCCTCCTATCTTATGCCTTCGGGTCATCTTTGTTGTTGTACTTAATACTCCTTTTGTGCAAGTTTTACCTTGAATGTGCTTCGTTTGCCTTAAGAGAATGTTTAGCCCTGGGGTCATTTTACATTGCTTGCGAGACACAACTATGGTCGCAGGCACCAGCTAGTCAATTGAACAGTGAAGTAGACAACTCTATATATTGACTATGACCTTACAGCCTTCACCGACGGGGCATACCCCTTCCACGGCCTCTCATGGCCCTCTGTGCCGTGCCGGGAGGAACTTTTGGGCCGGGATTTGACTGCCAAGAGTAAACGATTCAATAGAGACCGGAAATTATGACCAACTCACTGTTTCACTCTGCGGATTTCGCACTGTTTCATCCACGCTGAGAATTAGACACGCAGCCTCAGTTGCACTGCTGATAGCGTTTGACTTGACAAGGCTTGGTTCCCATACGAAAGCGTTGTAATTATCCTGGATACCTGAGACACCGTCAACGTCAACCCCATACCATTTTTCACCATTTGCGTGTTTCATCCGCAGCTTGTTGAGGATATCTGTAGAATCGAGACCAGCATTGTCGCAAATTTGGCGAGGGATAATCTCAAGGGCTTTCGCAAATGCAACCATGATAAGCTGGAGTTTCCCAGGAATCAAAAGTGCATAATTTCTAATAAGGGCGGAGAGTTCCATCTAGAGGTACCTTGTTAGTTAGGGCTAAAAACTTTTTTGGTTCCGGACCTCAATAGCACCTCCGCCAGCAACGATTTCTCCAGTCCGGACGGCACGTTTGACAACCATAAGCGCATCATGTAAGCTACGCTCCACCTCTTCCATGAATTGTTCAGCTCCACCGCGAAGCACAAGTGTACACGTCTTTGCCTTGGGACACTCCTCAAAAATATTATACCGCTCTCCACCGATTTGCCTCTCCTCAAACACACCACATGTGCCAAGGTGTTCGCGTTTTATATCGGAGCACGTAGATTGAATAGACCCACCAACAGCCTGGACCACCCTCCGCAAATCAGCAGCAGCAACACGTCCAGCGCAAAAAATGTCCCGGTCAGCAAACCACTGTGTAGCAAGATCACCGATAGGGAGTTTGCTGAGGACCACCTTCGCACCCGTTTTTTCGATCGCCTGAAGTTTTCGATATATTATTTCCCATTCGGCGTCCACTATGGCCTGATAATCAGCAACTGCGTCGACGCGGACTTCTGCGTTGTCCTTTTCTGCTTTCAGCTCAAGCTCGACATTGAGACACACAATAAGAGGATTATGGAAGAGTTTCGGTTGCTGTTCTGCACCTGCATAGGTGAAGGTTTTTTTGAAAGCGACACCTCTTATCAAGAGTGAGTCTTGCATCCCACCACCAGCAATCTTTTTGACCCCAATCAAGGAATCATCAAGGTCGTCTTGGTCAAGGGAATCAATTGCGTCAACAACCATTCGGGAAAAGAAAGGTTTCTCAGAGTGAATGAGTTTTGAAGACATTGAAGTCGAGGCACACTTGAGCAGCAGAGCACGGAAGCGCCTGTGAACTCGAATCAAACAACCAAAAAATGGTTCATGTTTAAGCGTACGTACTCTGGATCCGATCGATCCACAGATATTTGCAATTCTTTGATGTGGTTCAGGGCCTATCACGCGCTCGTGAATATGCATAACTCGATAGAAAGCATCAACATACCAGTCGTGATGCTTTTTGAAAACCTTTCATGATAGTGTGAGGGCTGACCCCCTCTTCGATGTATCCGCGAATTTCTTTCAGAAGCTGTGCAGCCAAAAGAACGACGCTCGTCGTCCCGTCCCCAACTTCAGCATCTTGAGCTCTGGCAATATCTACCAGTGTTTTAGCAGCGGGATGAACGATATCGAGTAGCTTGAGAATAGTGGCTCCATCATTGGTGATCTGAGCTTCACCACGCTCGTTAACAATCAATTTGTCCATCCCCCTTGGCCCTAGAGTACTTGAAAGTGTCTCCGCAATTGCAAGGCAAGCCGATATATTTGACAAGAGCTGAGGATTTCCTTGAGAAGTATCCGTCCCCTCCCGTAAGAGGACAACAGTTGGTTGCTAGAAAATCATAAAATCCATGCGCCTATATAACAGTCACATAAGCCTACCATTGGTAAGGAGCGTTGCATCTTTAATTGAGCGAAGATGAGGACTCCCAAAATCTACTTACCCACAATATTTGTCTTTATTTATGAATAAGACGCGTCGAGCGCGTCCCGAATTGTATATTTCTGCGTCTCTCATTCCTATCATATGTCTAGCAAATTGTTTCTTGCTGGTTCTGATGATGAAGACTCACCTGTCCAGACTGGTGGAGAAAGTTCGCATGAATCAAAGCCGGTTCATCCGTCGGACGAGTTCCAGACGCCTGCGAAATCTCCTGCTTCCTCTGCCCTTTTCTTTGCGGCAAGTGAAGAAGAGGACCTCAAAGATGCACATACAAATATGCCCCTCCAAGCTACCCATAAGTCTATTGTCACTGACAAAGATGACGTCGAGGTTCTGGACACTTCCCGCAGGTCAACTAGGGAGCATTTTCAAGAGCCTCCAGGGAAGAAGCGAAGACTATCTCCTACCCTTGAGATACATCCTCAGACCTCTCTATTTTGTCCAACATACTTAGGAGACATACTAATCGAGAATGCCTGGAGCACTGCTTCCGGAAAGGGATATGTCAAATCCGGCGATTCTGTGATTATACAAAAAGATGAGCCGGCTACGCCTTATAGCTCTCGCTCTCAAAGGCCTATCAAGAAAACTAGTGACAAGCAACAAACTACAATAGCCAGCATGATGAAGCTCCAAAAAACCAAGAAGGCTGACACTGTTGTACGTATCTTGAATCAGAGGAGCTTTGGTATATCTTTCATTTCCTGAACTTGGAATGCGACCTCACTCGATGCAGAGTTTGCCCGTTTGCCAACTGAGGCGGCCAGCTGGATCTCGAGACTTCTAGATTTCGGTACGTCCTTTTGTATTTTTGGTCTTCATTATTTCTTGAGTGTTTAGGTCTGGTTAAGATCCGGGGTACAATGACTGACTGCCCTGAAAAACTTTCGACGGGTATGGGTCTGATGGTAACGCTGCACACATACCTTCTCTCCAAAGCCTTTGAACCTTTACGCATCTCGGCTCTTCAAGAAGACAGTAGCTATTCTTTCAATGACTACGAAACCCAGGAAGAGAGGTTTGCCAGGATTGTTATTATTCAAACGACATATATCTGACTGACTTTACTGTCAGTTATTTGAGAGAGAGGAAAGCTTCCATAGTAAAACTTTTCGATGCTGTAGGATTGCAGCCTCAAGCTGGTGCAAGGGTAAAAACAAAGAGATTCAACCGGAAGTACGAAGATGCTATCGATAGTTTTGCCAAACGTAAGAATGGGAAGACCAAGAAGGAATTAGTAGGCGATGGGGAAGAGATTGAGGTTGATGCGTCTGAGGAGCTTTCTGGAAATGATTTGAACCTCATTTATCAAAAGTGAGGTCATCCTGACATCTTGTAACTGACCACTCATATTTTTGCAGAGCTCAACATAACGATAATGCAATACCAATGATGGAGCCTAACAAAAGCTTCAGTCTGACTCTTCGTGGCTATCAGAAGCAAGCGCTTTGGTATGTGATGTCTTGTATAGTCAGATGTAACTGACATGGGCTTAGTTGGATGTTTTCGATGGAGCATGTCAGAGATGATGCTCGCAAAACCTTGTCGGTGCATCCATTGTGGAGCCAGTAAGTTCTTCCTCCTGCACTTGATGACTATCTGTTCATGTTTTGTTTGCACAGGTATATCTTTCCTCCGGAACCGAACTTTGATTCTGGAAATATTGACCTCACGGCTGATGAACAATCATTCTACTTTAATCCATACTCAGGGGAGTTCAGTCTGGAAGTTCCCAGAGTTGAACGAAAGTGTCGAGGAGGAATACTAGCGTAAGTAGTTGGTAAATTCTGACAAAAGAATCCGCGTTGAAAATATCTCAAGTGATGGTAGGCATTAATGTAATACAAATCAGCCGTCGTTAGCTCAGGCTACCATTTTGTTTCACAGAGAGTAAGTAGTGGCTCATTCCAGGCACTGTTCCGCATTCAGGAGGAATTCATAGTGGGTATGGGCAAGACCATAATGTTATCAGCATTGATACAAAGCAGTCGGCTTGGAAAAGACGAAATGAATTGGGAAGAAATACCACAGACCAAAGCGCGCCAGCAGCGAATTGACAGAGCTTTCAAGCCAATTAAACGACAGCCTGAGCGTTCCCCTCCATCTGCCACTTTGATTATAGCTCCAGCCTCGCTCTTGGATCAGTGGGCAGAAGAACTTGGGCGGTCAAGTAAACCTGGGACTATGCAGGTGATTGTCTGGCATGGTTCAAATCGCCTTGATCTCGATGCTGTGATTGAGGATGTAGACGAAAACGAAAACATCCCTAAGGTTGTCATCACATCCTATGGCATCTTAGCTTCCGAACATGCCAAATCCTTCAAATCTTCTGTTTTTGAGAGTGAGATTCTCTGCATGATCTTTGTTTCTGGCTTGTAGTCGCTCATGATGGGGCTAGTTTATTGGCTACGCGTTGTTTTGGATGAAGCTCATGCGTGCAAATCTAGAACCAGTAAGACTGCGAAGGCCGTTTATGACCTACGTGCCAGATGGCGGTGGGCGGTTACGGGGACACCTATCGTCAATAAGTTGGAAGATCTTTTTTCGCTTCTGCGAGTTTCTTTTTCGTGAATTCACTTTACGCTTCTGATCCTCCTCCTAGCAAATTTTTGGACTATAAACCTTGGTCAGAATACGCTTATTTCCGCTCGTGAGCTATGACTCATCTTCTAATACGACGAATCTAATACCGATCAGATTCATTACTTTGCCCTTTCTCGCTCGGGATCCAAAAGCGATTGAGATCGTACAAGTAATTCTTGAGAACACCCTTTTGCGGAGAGAAAAGAACATGCTTGATGTTGACGGTAAAAGAATTGTGGAGCTACCGCTCAAAGAGGTTCGTTATAGATTTCTATTCTCTTTCTCCCTTTGATAATGTCTTTGAAGGTCAACATTGAGACCCTCGAGTTCTCGTCGCTGGAACGAAAGATCTATGATTCGATATGGCAAAAGGCCAAGCAAAACTTCGACCAACTCGAAGCCAAGGGCCTGATCGGTAAAAATTACACTCACATTTTGGCCATGCTCATGAGGTCATCTAATCTCTGGCATCTGCTGGAAACTGGGTTGATGCTGCATACAGGTTGCGTCGTGCCGTACTACACCCGAACCTGGTCCTGGAAAATGAGGAAACAAAATATTCAGGTCCCTCGGAAAGCAAAAAACCGGATATTAGTGATCTAGTCAAGAAGTCCAGCTCGGAGTCAGATCACAACCAAAATGCCGCTTTTGTAGAAGCTATACTAGCAAATCTGGGAGAAGAGGATGCATTGGAGTGTCCTATATGCTTTGATATTATGCAGATTCCAACTATTATGCCTAAATGTGTTCATCGATGGTGTGTTTATTCTGGTAACCTGCGGAAGATTGGGATCCTTACGCCAAATCAGCTGTAAAGATTGCATTCTTACACACATTGCTACTTGTGAAGAGAAGCATCAAGAGCCAAACTGTTTTGCGTGCGGTCGAGGCCCTATCAGGGCTAATGAACTGCTTGAGGTGGTTCGGAAGGAACCAACCAACTCTCAGCCATTTACCAGAATCTTGCTTAGACGTAATGACTTCCAGTCCTCGACCAAACTCGAAGCCCTCCTCCGACATTTACGTGTGTATCAAATCTGGACTCTCCTTTTTGTGGAACTAATTGCACCGACCAGGGAGATTGAAAGAGGAGGACACAGTCTTCCGTGCTGTTGTTTTCTCTCAATTCACAGGTTTCATGGATTTGATACAGACAGTTCTCCTGCGAGAAGATTATGATCACTACCGTTTTGATGGTACTATGGATGTGAAGAAAAAGAGTTCAGTGATCTCAGCGTTCAAGGCGCCATCGAACGAGCCCAAGATTCTGATCATCAGCTTGAAGGCAGGAGGAGTTGGCCTCAATGTGAAGTCGAACCTACTTGTTATTGAATTTTCTGACAACAGCTTCAATAGCTGACAACTGCAAATCATGTATTCATGGTGTGGCACTTCAATTTTTGGAAACTCCCTGTTAATGATCTGAATTTCCAGATGGATTGTTGGTGGAATGCGGCGACAGAAAATCAAGGTTCCTAAATCTGTGGCTCTACTGTTCTGTGACTTAGTTTTCTTGACAGCGATCGATCGTGTACATAGGATCGGTCAAGAGAAAACTGTCTATGTGACACAATTCATTGTAGGTGTGATCATTCAGTCTTGAGGATGATTTATTCATGATGCATAGGTTGCAAATACGATAGAAGAAAGAATTTTGCAGATACAGAAACGGAAGGCGGCTATTGTTCGGGAAGCTTTTCGGGGGAGTGGAAAGGATGGTCATACTGATCTCGAAAGCATTCAAGATTTGAAGATCATGTTTGGAGAGGATGATTGATTGTCTCTCGATATTTTACAGATTTCTTGTAGTGAATTGCCTACGTAAATTGACTACACTGGAAGTCGATATAGAAAATTATGTAATACCTCGTTTAGAACCTCGTTTAGGACATCATGCGCCATTGGTGCAAATCTCTCAGAATCATAATTGTAACGAATATTGGCAAGAGAACCTCTCTCCGACGCCCGCTAAATCTTGTTCCTCGATCCTGTATTCCTCGATCCTGTAAGGACTCCATTACTCCCTCGCGACAGGTGCCAGCTATGTCTACGCAATATTTCTACGCTGTTCGCAAAGGCAAGAAGCCTGGTGTCTATCGCACATGGTGAGTTTATATAATTTGAGGCAGAAGTCCACTGAATACAATTACAGGCAAGAGTGTGAATTACAGGTCAATGGCTATTCAAAACCTGAGTTCAAAAAATTCTTCACTGCCGCAGAGGCCGAGGCTTACATGAGACGCGATCAAACCAATATACCAGTCAACCCACCAGTGCCCCCGCCTGGGACTAGTTCAGCCGGCCAAAAACGTAACTTCTCTAGTGTCTTGGATGCTCCGGATGAACGTCAATGGCAGGTGGTCTATAGTGATGGAGCGTGCAAAGGGAATGGAAAAATTGGGTCTGCTGCCGGAGTTGGCGTGTTCTGGAGACCGGATGATCCACGGTCAGTGCGGTATACCACTTTTAACTATGTGTTCACGTAAAACAGTAACCTTGCCGAGCGGTGCCCTGGTGATCAAACAAATAATCGTGCTGAATTGATTGTAGGCCTTTATCTCGCACTTTCCAACTACTGACTCTATGTGTGTATGTCCAGGCTATTATCCGTGTTCTTGAGACTGTGCCGATGACGAAGGACAAGCTACTCATAAAGACAGACTCCCGATATTCCATCAATTGTGAGTGAGTACCTCGATGACTGAATTGCGCTTAGTTGAAGGATAGGTTTTAAACAATGGATAAAAGAATGGATGGAAAATGATTTCAAAACGTCAGATGGGCAACCCGTTAAGAACGCTGGCGTTATTAGCTACTTATCCTCTCTCTTGGCAGAGCGAGGAAGAAGGGGTCAAGAAATTCTATTACAGTACATCAAAGGCCACAGTGGGGATCCTGGCAATGACGGGGCAGATGCACAAGCCAGCATTGGTGCTACCCTTCCTCCCCGCCCTGAATTGGACTGGGACGCTATGAAGTCCAGGGCAAACGATCTAATCGAATCGCTCATTCCAAAACAAACGTCGGAGTCGCTCATTCCAAACCAAACGTCGGAAGTCTCAGTGTACTCAACGGTTCAAACTCAATCGTCAGAGACGTCTGAGCGTCCGAAAAAAGTACTGAAAAACCATGCCATTGTCACTCGAGCTTCTTCAACCGCTTCCTATGTGCCTACTCATATCTCAGTACCTGTGGCACAGGTCACTCCAATCTTACCCAGTCACTCGCCTCTTCGATCTATCAAGACCTCAGCTTCTAGTTTGGATAGACTCACCGTTTACTCGAGGTCTCCTCGTCCAGAAATTTCAACGCCTGAGTCGTCTGCGGTTCCCGTAATGCAGCCTCCATTGTTAGAATCTCAGTCTCCAAGCACTTCCGTTTCGAGGTCTAGTGAAATCCCCGATGCCACGAGGACACCAACTTCTACGGGAACACACGCACAGAACAGCCAAACAAGAATAAACGACTTACCACCTCCGCCCAAATCACCGCTTAAAGTATCTAAAGTCGCACCCCCACTTGTTCCCGTATCGATGAGTGATATTGACCTCGATGTAAGTTCCATTTCATGTCAAGAAGCTCTTGAGCCGTTACTCAAAATTGGGTCAACTAGTTGTATAAGGATTGCTTACTTGAAGGCGAAGATTGGGAGCGAGAGATTGAACAGATGTAGCCACTTCTAGGATAATATGCACTAATATTTAATTTACTTTCTAGAGTTTCGTTTATGGATCTTGTGACATAATTTCCTGAATTGACTGATGACACGGATGGGGCCGAGGGGACGCTTGTAGATTATGATGGTACCGATTTCAATTACTTTGTATACATTTCCACGTTGGATCCCTTCGGCTTTCTTCTAAAGCTCTCCGCCCAACCATGGAGACAGAACTCATTCGTGTTTGGCAGCTGGTCTCGGAGCTCAGTGAACAATTAGCACGAAACCAAGAGCTAGCGACTTCATTAAAAAACCAGGCTTTGGTTCTCAAGGTGAGAGCAGGCTCTTGGTTGGTCATGAAAGCTTTGAAAGGCCTTTTTTCTCATCGCATGTAACAGGGACGTACGGAACAGTCATGCTCTAACTTTTTGCTACGTAGATTCAACGTTGATATATCTCAAGGTATCTCTCTCCTTGCCTCTCTCCCCCTGACTTTTGCACTTTTTTGACCCCTCATCACCCCTTTTTTTTTGAAAGAGGAATTTGACTCTAATATGGAACGTCTCAATGCGCAAATTATCATTGAGAACCAGGCCTTGTTACAAGAAAACAGGCAATTGACGACGTTATTGAGGGACTATGAATCGACCATGGAAATGATCATGACCAAGTTTCGAAACCATGCTGTGTGTGGATTCTTTATTCTAATTTAATTTAATTTTTTGAGCACTCAAACGAATATCTATATGCATACATGATTTCCAGACTGCAGCGCAACAACATGAATTTACGCTTGCTCGACACTACGAAACGCTTATTCAGACTCGGGAATCTCAGAGTAGAGCTGCGGACACGACGGCGAATGCGGTTGTCTTGCAGTCAATGCACAGACTCTCATGCCACCTGCAGTCGCTTTTACGGTTAATGAACGGAGGAGGAGAAGAAGAGGAGGAAGAAGTCGATTCTTCCATGGGGCTACAGCCAGACTTGACGATGGACTTGTCATCATTGTTACCTCAGCAAGTTAAAGAGCTACAGCGCCTTTTACAAACGCTGGAAGAGCAGGCCGACGTCGATGGTGAGAAGACAGGTCGACAAGACTGGGCAGCGCAGAGGGAGCACGAGATACGAAGACTAGATGAAGAGAACGCAGTGCTTCGAAAGGCGCTAGAGATTGATGGAGAGAATATGAAGGCCAAGGAGATCACAGTCGACGAGAAGCAGATTGACGTTCGCAGGAAAATGGTCATTGCTAGTCATCGCTCGTTACCAGACAATTCCTATTTGGCAAGGGTATCATTAGAGCCTACAGCTCATCCCCAACAGGCACCCGACACTCAGTTCTTGGCGCGGCTGGCAATCCAACAACAGAATCAGCCACAAGTACAACCTGCTCCACCGCCGCCACCCCCACCGCCGCAGCAACAAAAACGATTGGGAGGTGTGTGGGGAGGAACCATGCCAGATAGACGGGAACGCAATAACGCAACTGGTCGACCTCTCATGGCTTTTGGTGGTGGTGGTGGTGGTAGTGGGCAAGCACCAGCTTCCTTGGCGCTTTGGTCGTCCCAACCTGCTTCGCCAGCACCGCCGGTTGTTGAACGATCGTGGCAGGCACCAGGATCTTGTCTAGACTTGACGCCTGGGTTTTCTTAGATCTATTTTTTTTTGCTTTCTGTATTATCACCCTGTAGTATATATTGTGTGAAAAAAAAGGGGGCGCAATGCCATTTGATCGGGCTTAGTGTTCATCTCCCATGTCGTTGGCCACGCTTCCTGGAGAATTATATACAGCGATTATCCAACATCTGGAGCCTTCGTGCTGGACAGAGGTCGTGTTGACCTTGTCTCGAGTCTTGCCCTCTGCGCCGATTCCAATCCAGCTTCTCTTCCACTCGATCCGAATCCGACGGCTCGCCAGGCGGTTGCGCTCTTGTTACGTCTGCGCAAAGCTCTAGACACACCGTGTGACTCAGGAGAAGAAAGGATTGATCCTTGTGCCTCATGGGTCAAAGAATTCTCAGTCGAGACGTGGACGGTAGATGCAGATGTGGTTATTGATATCGTCCGCCTGTTTCCCAATCTCTCTTCTCTCAATGTTCGGATTGGCCCTAGTAATATCTCTCCGGAACATTTGGAACAGTTGTTTCAGAGCCAATTGGGATGCTCATGCAGTTGTCTCTGAGATTTAGGCCTTAGTAAGTCGATTCCCCACCCCCCTTGTACCTTTCACTCAATAGATGCAGTCTCAAGAGAGCGTCCTATTATCAGTTTCACCAGGTACAGTGATTTATGTTGAGAAGGAAAACTGATAGATATATATATAACAGGGTGTATACTTTGATTCCACCTTATCCGCGCTAGCCAAGTGGCCTCCTCAGAAAATACCACGAATATCGATCGTTCAGGATCCCCAGCAGACGCCAACACTGAAAAACAGACCTTTGCCCAACCCATCGTCTTTTTCCTCCTCGACCCACATCTATCTGTGTTGGTCCATTCTCCTTCTATCGCGCATTCAATGACCGCGCTTCGCCTGCGCATCCCATCCAGACCCGTAGCTAGGCCTCTCTGCATATTGTTACTGGGACAGAAAGACGTGTACCATTCCCCGGAAGCATCCCCAGTTGTACCCAACCTCGAGTTTTTGGATTTATCGACGTGTGGCGTTATCGAAGGGGAGCTTGAGATGATTCTCGCTCGTTTCAGGAATCTGAAACATTTAATCATCGACGGGTGTGCTGTTCTGCGAGCGGAGATTCATCAAGGAGAATGGGGGGCACTCGGGAAACGGTGTGCGCTCATTGGTGTTCATCGTGCGCGAGAGAGAGAAAAAGAGCTGAAAGCGCAGTTGGAAGAGGGAAAGGTAGCGGCGCTGGGCAGTGATGGAGGTCCTGCTCAAGTGAATGAACCTCGTCGACCGAGGCCGGGTAGGCGGGGTTTGGCGACGCCGACGATATCTATCCGTGATCGCTCCTCTGGGATTGCCCGGTCTCCTGGATTGCCCAAACCGAAAATCCGCATCCTTCCTTTTGTATCTAGACTAGTGACATTGGCGACTACGACTACGATAGGCGTCGAACCCTGTCGACACGCGGCCATACGTTCGGAATTTGAAGCAGGCTGGACTGAAGGAATGGCACAGCTGGAGGTGACGTATGCCAGGCTGCGGACGAGTTCGCGTCACGGTGTTCGGCTTTTGCGTGAAGATGGTGAGGCGGGTTTGGAAGATGTGGATGTGGACGACGATGAGGCGTTTGTGATCGCCAATGACACGCCTCCGATTTTGTGTCTAGCTGGTCCTACAAGAAACGAGCACCATGTAGCGAATTGCGGACATTTGGTGGGATGGAGTATTTGGCATGAGACTCTGGAAGATATATAATATAAATGCGTTTATTAATAGCATCATGACTTGTTTTGACCTCACTACCGAAGCAGGGGTGGAGGCGTATCTCAGACCGACCGAGTATGCTTGTACTCGAGTAGAGACTCTGACGGGTGGAACAGGCAACTGGGCTTTTAGACTCTGGCTGTGCCAAGCTCACCAAGGCCAACGTACACTGGTGCTGAAACACGGCAGATCCTACATCAAAGACATGGCCGATGTTTTGTTTGATGTTAAACGACAGGTAAGGTAGAACTCAAAGGCGGATAATTGACCTGTTAGTTGTTTGAAGTAGAAGCACTGAAGCGCGTCCGGGAATGGGCACCTGCCACGGCCTTTGTGACGGTTCCCAGCATCTACCACTACGACGACCAGGAACACGCGATCATCATGAGCGACTGTGGATGCAACTCGATGACGCTGAAAGAGTACCTACAAACGGGCAAATGTTCGCCAGAAACCGGGTCTAAAATCGGGAAGCAAGTAGGTGATTTCATGGGGAGGCTGCATGCGTGGGGGACCAGCACAGACGTGTGCGCTTTTTTCAACGGGAATCAAGAAGCCAAGGCGATGTACAGCTGGGCTTACTATGGGCGGCTGCTATCGACGTTTGATCAAGTGGAAATAGAGCTGGAGGAGGAGAAGAGAGCATTGGAGCAGATCGTAGAAGAGTCGAGCCAGGCTATCATGGATGCCACCAGCACGGTAAGGCGGCTTTTTCTTTGAGACCCGGGTTGACAAGGTGCAGTTGGTGATGGGGGATTTCTGGCCGGGAAATCTGGTTGTGAGATTGAAAGGGGACGAGGTGGAGCAGATTTACGTGCTGGACTGGGAGCTGTGCAGACCGGGGATTGTGGCAATGGAAGTGGGGCAGTTTTGTGCCGAGCTGGTCATGCTGCGACGGTTCGGGGGAGGAGAGAGGGCGCAGTGTGTGCTGGAGGGGTTTCTGGAGGGGTACAGGGTGGAGGGGGAGATGTGGCGTCAGACGGCTGTTCACATGGGGGTGCACGGGGTGGTGATGGCACCTCGGATGTGGGGGGACAAGGAAAAGATGGTAAAGCTAGTTTTGACAGGAATGTATGATTGACAGTAACTACTAGTACAAAAGAAATCATGGAACGAGAGTCTCGCCAACGGTAAAGTGGACATGGTCGCCCTCGCCGAGAGTGAGTCTGACGGGGAGGCGGGGGTCGATGCGGACGGGGGCACTTGTGCCGACGTAAAAGTCGCCGCGACTGAAGCCCCTTGTGATGGCGGCGGTCTCCTCGTCGGTGAGCTGGCGGGGACGCTTTGTGGGGCGGAAAGTGGAGGTAGAGGGGCCGGTGAAGGCTGTGGAGTAGTCGTAGTACTGCTGCTGCTGGAGTGTGGCGTAGACGGGCGGAGGCGGAAAGTGGACAGGATTTGGCTGGGGAGCGTCGGGGTCAGGATACGCGCACGAAGCGCCGAGTCCGCGTTTGAGGCAGCTCTGGCACGGAAGCACCTCGCTGCACCGAGTCTTGCCGGAGTGGCACGCCACACACGCTCGCCGGACCGAAGGCCCCTTGGCTGCTCCCCGTCAGCCGTCCGTCTCCCCGTCAACATCCACACAACGCACCTTTCCGCGGCCCCTCTGCGGGCCCGACGACCACCTCGTGGCCCTGTCCCCAGCTGCTGCAGCTGCTGCGTCTCCAGCGTCCCCTGCCCGTCTTGCACCACTTCGTCTGCAGGAAGCCCAGACATCTTTGCTCAAACGGCGCGCAAACCCTCCTCTCGCCGGTCACACCCACCTGCGGATTATGTAATCCCGGCTATCCACCTCCCCGGTCCCCGGTCTCTCTCTCCAATGGACGATCTCTTCTCGTCCGCAGAGACCGACCATCTCCTCGACTTTCTCGACAGCTTCTGGCTCGATGAGTCCCGCTGAAGTCCCCTCCCAGCCCCCGCCCGCCTCAAAGCGCGGAGCCCGCCCACCCCGCCCCCACATAGCCAACAACTCTCTGCGCCAGAAATCCCTCCTCTCCTCCCCCCAAAAGCGCCTCAACCACATCATGTCCGAGCAGAAGCGCCGCAACGCCATCCGCGACGGCTACGCCCAGCTCATCTCCCTCCTCGCCCCCGGCAACTCCCTCCCCGCGCTCCCCATGCCCACCCGCGGCCGTCCCAAGGGCAGCAGCAGTCGCGCCAAGGGCCAGACCAGAGGAAAGAGCGGCGTCCTCTTCCGTGCCGTCGAGTACTGTCGCTGGCTTGAGCAAGGCCGCGACGCCCTCCGCCAGGAAGTGTTGCGCCTCGAAGCTGCCGTAGATAGCCCTTCTTGACCATACTTTATTCATTACATATAATACATGTTCATTAAATCAAGCACTCCTCACCCCCACTCCTCTTGTAGATCTCTCGCCAAAAAGTCATCCTCAATTTCATCGTCTTCCTCATCGTCCACTTCCACCCTCCGCCTCTTCTCCCCACTCCACTCCACTTCCTCTGCAGTAATCCCCTCCTTCAGCCTTGAATTCCGATCCGCCGCCATCTTTTTCCGTTTTGCCAACGGTGATCGCAGCGAATCGTCCAGCGGCGTACTGCTTCTCAGCCGTTTTCTCTTCGCCCGCGGTGTGTTGTTCACACTGCAACCATGAGCTTACTCCTTCCAAAGCTGAGGAATTCCATACCTTGCTCCGCCCACACTGCTCTCATCCGTCAGCTCATCGTCGCTCTTCATGCGTTCATCAGCACTCTCATCATCGCTTTCCATCATGGCAGCCTCAACCTCATCATTGATATCATTCCAATCAATCTCTTCGAGGTGTAGCGCACCTACTGCCCCACTACTGCCCTCTCCCATTTCAACATCTTCTCCCGCAACCGGCTCAAGGTCCCAATCGTCTGCATCAGGCTCCGGATCCGACGAAATCTGGTGATCCGAAACAGGGGGACTGTTCGAGGCCCCTGCCAACGACGCTTCGTAAAACAGATAAAGCTCTTCGTCCTGTCGCTTCCAGAGCGCGATACAATCATTGAACCACTCGAGACGCACAATCTTGATGCCACCCCGCTTTCTTGCTGTTTCAACTTTTTTCGTCCCGCGCTGCACAACTCGGCTGTCAATTCCCTCCTCGCCTCGGCTCAAACACTCACCTTGGCTGTCACAATGTGTGTCACTAGTGGAGTGAGATCGGTATAGCACTTGGCCCCAAACATATGCGCTAGTCGCCAAAAGTCTGTCGTCTCTTGTGGAACGTCCAGAGGAATGACACCGGAGAACACTATGTGAGCACCTGCAAGTACCTCGGAGCGTATCCATGGTATTATTTTCTGTGTCACGTCGGTGATGGTCAAACGATAAAAAGAGGGCACCTACCGTCACGTCATAAGGTCTATCAACGGTTAGATCCTGTGTGCGTCGAAGGTTCCGGGCTTTCTCCGATAGCTGCTGATCGTAGGACTCAAAGAACCGTTGATGTACTTCGTTTAACAGCTGCGGATCAAGAGTCAGTCATCCATCAAAATTGATGCCCTATAGGGGGGGACAGACCTTCTCTATCCGGCTTAATTCTCTGTCGTCGTTCTTTAACAGAGCCTGTTTAGGCTTCTCGATGGAAATAGCATTCTGATTTTCTGCTGGTTTCTCTGTCGTCGATGGCTGCTTCTCCGAAGAAGTCTCTTGCGTAATGTCATGGTTGATAGTGCCTTCCAGCTCTTCCTGCTTTTTGGCGAGGGGCCGTTTCTCCAGCTGCTCGTCCAAAGCTGCATTGTTGGTCGAAAGCAAGATCTTTTGCTCGAGCTCTGCTTTCTCAATATCCTCGGGTGAACCAGACTGTGAACTTTCTGATATTGTAGTGTCAGCACTATCGAAGACGAGGTCAGAGCTTATTTACCGGAAGAGGTCTGGAGGTTGGTAGTGGCGGTGGAAGACGGCGTCAGGGGCGCGATCTTGGCAAGGAAGCTCGAGTTGATGTCACCAATGCCAATGAAGAAATCGTCTAACAAAGTTAGTGAGAAAATGACTCGAGGCATGGGCAGGAACTGCTTTACAAGGGATAACTTTGATTAAGTTTGGGCTCCATTCCCATACATCCGCTCTATCGTCAATAATAACAACCATGGAGGTATCGCATGGGAACAATCGCTGTAAACTCTTCTGTGTCATGCCTACAGGAATCGGTAATAGGCAGAGCAAATAGAATTAGAATTGACTCACTTCCGCTCTCGTCGCGACTCAATATTCGTCCTTGAAAAAGCTGCCGTCAGGGTCAACAGCGGCGCACACTTTCTCTGCATAGGCGCGTGTGCCCATAGTATACACGTGCATGTCGAACTTGTTGGCGATTTGCTCAAGAAACTCCTGCCAGCCAGGTCTTTGAGAGAGATAGAAAGCGAGCTTAGTGCATACCTATGGTTTCGTGGAGTGATTCGTACCTTGGTTTGATATAATACATACAACCTTCGTTTTCGACGAGCTTGTGCTTCCCTTTCGGTCGTTGGGGTCCTCTCATGTGTGGCGTGACGAATGACTCGGGCCCGAGACGGAACTTCTTGACGTCCTTGAGAGCCCCCCAGTTGGGATTACATTCGCTGTCAGAATCGACATCGGAATCTTCAGATACTTCAGAGCCGCATGGTGTAGTGGATGACTTCTTTGCCTGGCGCGCCTCCCAAGCTTCACCCTCTGCTATCCATTCACCGACCGTAGGATCAACCGTCGCGTGTACGATCGTCTGGTCGAGATCAACAATGAGAGAGAGTTTGCGGGACTTGAGAAGATGTTGAGCTGTTTCGAACTCGATCCGCTGAGCCTCTTCGAGGGAGACAGTTGGACCGAACGCAGAGTGTGTCATTTGGATATGGGCGCGAGATGCGTCGGAATAGCCAGTGTAATCGATACTAGGCCAGAATTTAGTGTGTTTTTAGAGAAGAAAACGAAAAAAGGAGAAGAGTCTCATCGGGTTTCATACCTCGTCATATCTTTACCACAGAGCACGCAGAGTCCACCGAGTTGGATGCCGTGCTTGCATGGCTCGGTCACAATGAGAGCCGGTTTGTCTTTTGCTCTGTTTTTGGAGATGACATCGCCAGGCTTAATCTTCCAAACGTCGAGAGTACCTTCTACCGCAGCATCCCAGGTCCCAAATCGGGTTTCTGGGTTGGAATCCGGCGTCTTTGGAAGGTGAACGAAGGAGTAGGTGAGGAGGCGAGTACCGCGCTTGAGGTGGTCGGTCGGTTTCGCCTCGAGGGTGACGACCTTGATAGGAAATGGAAATGAGGACGGGAGGAAAAGCTCAGTGGGACTGGCCGAGGCCATTGTTAATCTTGCAGAGCTTTTTTCGCAGGGGAGTTTGTGACGTTTGTTCTGCCTCCAACAATCAACAATGCCATATATTCTCCTTTAGGAAATCCTTGTTAGCTCTACAAGGTCGCCAAGGCTTATTACTGGGTCTGCTATTGCTGGTGCTGCTCTTGCTCTGGAATAAATACTCACCATGGAGATTCATTCTGTTGGCCAGCTATGCCATCTTTCTTCGATTCTGTCAAACGCTTTCTTCCTGCCTTTCTGACAGGCAATGCCCTCCAGCTCTACTCCAGGCGATACCCCTCTTGCTTCTTTCTTCGTCTTCCTCTCTTGGTTTACTTGGATTATATCTTTCCCTGCCTCGCGGTAGAGGATATCATCTGTCTCCGACGTGTATGTGTAACATTCACATCTCGTGCTCTAGTCAGATAATGACACGGTGCCAAGGTGAACAAAGCCTTCTTTCTGATTACACATGAGCCGTCCATATGGCGGCGCTTTTTGTCGCGCATGAATCATCATCCTGTGGTGTACTTGCGCCCAACGTTCGACTATTCCAACAAGGACACCTACTACGAGGCCGAGCAGATCGTCACGCGGACGATTTCGCTCGACGACAACTGGCGCGCTCATCAGCCAAAGGTCATCACTCGGATGCTTCTCGAGATGCACTATGAGGTGCTCGACATGTCCCTCCTTCCTGGTGGCAAGTACATGGTGGCTTCTGTGAGAAACAAGGGCAGCTACCGCTACTATTTCATTCTCTACATCCTCGATCATCCTTCTGGCCCACGAGCCATCGCGCGAGTCGAAACCTTTGCCAAGGTCTTTCGCATTCAGACACGGTACATGAAGATCCATGACAAGTACAGTATCCTCATCACCTGCGTAAGGCGATGTTTTTATGACCATCCTCCTTTCGGGTGCGTTTTTTTTTCTCAACTTGCATACACGCATTTTTGCTCATCGTCTACATTTAACACAGTGTCAATCTCTCGGAAATGAGCCATGAGCACCCACTTCAAGTACCTCCTTACTTCTCCGAAGTTCTGGTGTACTGTGTCCCCATGAATGTCCTTGAATATATCGGTGACCCCAACATTGTCTGGGGTTCGCCCGAACATGAGCGTAGGCTCCTCGAGCATACCAACGGCCCTTTCCATTTCCTAACCTCTATTGAAATCGATGGCGATATCAACCACCTTGCCTCGTTCGACAATGAAGGCGCTCCTTGGATTGTCATCGTGACCAACGATCTCTACATCTCATTCTACAATTGCAGAATGTCCTATCCGATCCTTTTCAAATGCACTGAACATCCAGATTTCGACTACGAAGTACGCGTCTTTCAGTAGTTTCTCTTTTCACGTCTGACAACCTATCCTTGAATAGACTATTCGCGCCATCCTCCCGCTTCCCAAACAAAAACAAATTCTCGTCGTACGCCAGTGCATCATCATAGCTGATCACGAAGAGTGGGTGATCGAACTCTACGACTTCCCCACCGCACACTCTGTACAAGCACCCACGCACTCCATTATCGTCAAATACGCCCTCCCTTACACGCTCCTCAAAGTCCTCATCTCGGAACCTCTGATACCCGACCCCTCCCCAAAATTCCCAAAGCTCCAAGACCAACCTCTACCACCCGTCTCTATTTACTTCCAGTCACGCACCCCGTATGGCCTGATGCACTTTAGCCTGTGGCCCATGTGCCAACAAACGTCAGACGGGGAGATTCACTACATCTTAAAGTATATCGTAGATCCCGCCCCACTTCCTGACGGACCGACACCGGAATGGGAACTTGTCAGAACAGAGGCACAGAAGCATTATACACATCAGTCATGCCATCAGACCGACCCCCAAGTCGTGCATGTCCTCCCTGGAAACTATCGCGCCGTCTACTACACGACCTCTCAACACGACAGGAGAACCTCTCCGTCCATGCTCAGGTTCCGGCGGTATCTTTCTCCTGAAGTCCAAAGAACCACCTACCCTGAAAGACCTAAAGATAACTCGTTGGCATTTATGCGCACGGAGCGTCCGTTCCATCCGAGCGGTCTTTATGGGTGTATTGAAATCGGATTGGACGATGCTTATGCCTTCTCCTCCAAGGGAATCAATGCCGTTGCCTGGGATGAGAGTATAGGACGTGTGTGTGTGGCCGTTCAAGGGGAGCTTGGTGTCCGGATACTTGACATGGGCTTGACGGTCGAGCCAGATCAGAGATTTGCCGGGTGGAAAAAAAGAATGTCTCAAGAGATTGCCGAACAAGATTGTTGGCACTCCAGAAATTGTTCACATACTCGCACTGTATCCAGTCGACCCAGTTTATCCGACTGGCTGGGTTTTGGTAGGGACTCGAGACCATGATACACTGTTTGAATATATTCTTTGCTGTGGCATGTATTACAAAGCGCTGATACAATTCGGAAGAATGCGACGACATGACGACAAATGGGACAATATAATGCTGACTCCTACTACAAATAAGTAAAAGCGAGGGAGATCGTAAGTTCGCATGAAATACTACACAGGATAATACAAGAAACCATCATTATCGAGTCTATCCATTACGTGAATGCAATAGTTAGAACGAGCACAGGGGTGGGGATGCTGATGGAGAGCATCAATCAATGAACGCTTAGGAAGATTAAAACATCATAATGATAGGGGAAAATCCAAGGAGGCAATGGTGAAAAAACTTGAACGGAACGTTGCGAATCAAGAATAAATATACTAAACAAGAACGTCTGCGTACCTCTCTGGCCATCAGTAGCACACGACGAGCTCAAAATCGCTGCATGAATGAATTCGGTGAAGTCTTATCTTTACGCCCATCTTTGTCCTTCTCCTTCTTCCCAATTCCAAACATAGGTGCAGTCAGACTTAATTTTCTCTTCGTCCGCTTCGGCTCACTGGTACTGATTGGTGAATTTGTGGTCGTGGCACCCTGATTCAGGTGATTGAAAACGTGTCTCGACGAAACTGGAGTTGAGATAGTAGGCAAGGATGGCGCAGATGCGGACGGTGTATTTGATTCCAACAGAGTATTTAAACTAGTCCGAGGGCGATGTCCGTTCGCATGATTTGACGGATCGCCGGTCTCTGACTCCAGGGGAGCCATTCCATTCTTGATTGACATATCATATTTATGGAAATTTTCAAAGGATGAGCCAAGAGGTGGATTTACTTTAGCTGTAAAATGACTCGCTCTATCGGGTGTGGGGGGCAAGCTAGCGTTCGCAGTGACTGGCCTTGGAGTGACATATGTGCGAGTGCTTGGTATCACATTCTTATGGTGATCTAGTGATGCTCGAGAACGAGGACCAAGCACTAGAGACGATTTTCGGGAAGGCAAAACATCTATCTGATCGGTTGACTGTGATGATCTCGAAAAGGACTTCGGAAGAACGGGTGGAGGGGAAGATGAGACTGTTGTGGCTGGCGATGACAAAATTATTGAAGGACCCGAGGAGGAACTATCTTGTTGTGTCGCACTAGAAGAGGTATGTGATGAAACAACAGTAATTGCTTGGGGAGGCTCCAGGTTAGGGCTCTTGCGTAGTAGGTCGTGGGTCATTGCTGTCTGAGAGGGGGGTCGTTTAATTTGGGAGGTGGTCTTATACCAATTGGCAGACGGAGATCGCTCTTTAAGTGCAGGAGAGGGTGGTAACTCATCAATTGACTTGTCAGACTTTGACTTATCACCTAATCGGAAGCTTCTTCTCTTGAACCAGCCGCTTGTCTTCCGAACCTTGTCTTTTCCCTTATCTTTTACTTTTCCACTGGGGGGTTCGGATACTAAAGTAGACAATGACGAAATATGAGGAACTGACGGGATAGACGATGGATCATCAGGAATGACCAAAGATGGAGAGGAAGCTGAATGGTGAGTTGATCGCGGCGAGTCAGACTGTATGAACTGGTCTGATCTGTCGTCTATATATGATATTGCAGTAGTTGGCCGATTGGAAATGCCACGACGGACAGGAGATAGAACTGCATGAGCAACGCTGGGGGAGGGCGGTGCTATGAGTGATGGGGACGTATTGGGAAGCGGAGAGATAGGAGAGTCCCCCGGTGTGAGGTTGGAAGATTTGTCGGCGATAGATGTAGAGGTGATAGAAAGTTGTGACGGCGGAAGTATGACGACAACAGAGGTTTCTGTTTCATGAGACTCAACTTTACTAAGGCCCGGAGGTAGTGAAGGCACAAGCTGTTGCGAAGGCGCTCGTAGCTTAATACCATTTAATTCAGGTTCAGGTGATCGGGGGGAATCAGGATTCCTGAGTCCCAGAGAACCGAGGTCAATGTCAACAGCCTGGTAGTATAAAACATATGCCGATCCGGAATGAGAGTCGCCATAGTATTTGGGAATATCGCCTTCAGGTATAGGATACACATTGTCGTCGTCGAACACAAGCCACGTTCCAGCAGACTTGACGATAGAGATATAATGGCCATGATGCGGTCCACTAATGAACAGATCAGCAATACACACATATGGGAACCATTCACTCACTTTCCAATATGAACTACGATAGCAAAGAGGCTATACAATCGGTCTGCGTTCTCAAGGTCATCCACGGTATTGAACAGCCGTAACTCGTGAGGAAAAGCGACGCGGTAATTTAATTTGATATATTTTTGCACATCCTCCTGAAATTTGAAGCGTTTAAGATGTAGTGCAAGAATGTTAGGTAACTTCTTGATCTTCATGCTATAAACGACATGGTGAGCAACCAATTGACTACTCTGTTCATTAGCCCACCGTTTTTCTGCTTCTTGGAGATCACAGCACGAGTCACAAAAGAATTTGTTTCTTTGGCACAACATCTCACTCGCACTGAATGACCGCAGGCATGCTGTTACACTGGAGTTCTGTTCAATGTCTATTGAAAGGTCGAGGAAAGACTCGTCACGGGAGGAAACCTAGATGATTGATGAGCGGGAGCGACTAGAAACAGAGGGAGAGCACCAACCGTCTCACAAGTCAAGCACCGAGTTTCACTAGTCAGAACACCTTCGAAGAGCCGGTGGACCAGTGTGGCATCCTGTGGAGAAGCACCTGAATTTGAGCTGGTCGTTGCCGTCACGATAGTTGGAGGTGCTTTAGAGGCCAAAGTTGCCAGGGAACCGGTCACTGGAGAAATGCGGATAACGGTTAGAAAGAACGAAATGTCGAATCCAATCAAACTCACAGTCTTCTGCTTGGGCACTGTTCTGTGCCGATTTCCTCTCTTCCTCAAGCTCCTCAACAATGGTGTTTAGCAGATGATTCAGAAATTCATGGGCATCCTGATGCATGGTCCCGCGGAAATCTTCCTTGCTTTCCTTGAGTTTGTCAATAAATGCTTTGGGTGCCACCGTGCCCTTATCTCCCGGATGTGTCGAAATGAAGAGGAACAAGGACCGAAGAGCAGAAAAGAGAGTAGGCGGGGAGATGGGAATCGGGTAAGGCGGTTGAGAAGCAGTGGAGAGCAAGTCAGGAGGATTGTCGATCGGTGAGCCCTTGCGGTCGGGTTTGCGACGGACAGGGGTGAGAGAGTATTGCAAGGAAGCAGGCTTTTTGAGATCATTTGTAGCGGGAGGAGGGTAATCACGGGGGAGAGAGGGGTCTACAGTCTGTATGATGAGGTCGCGAAAGGGCGCGCAGAAATAGAGAGCTTGGAGCACAGAATTGGCGTAACTGGACAAACAAAAGTAAGGGAGTGGCCAACAAATTGCATGAAGAAGCACACCAGGTATTACCAAACTGAAAAGATAATCACTAGGGGTGACAAGATTTATAATGGCCAACATACGTTCTCAAATCCAAATTTCTTGGCATCTGCAGAGCTGACGACGGGCTCTTGCACCGGCCTGGGCTCATGCTGAGGCTGCAAGGGACCGCCAAATATTCGCTTTGTACGGGCCATCATGGTGGCCTGGCGGGAAAGTCTAGTGATGGTCGACAGATAGATGATGTCCATCAAACCTTGCGCTTGGCACCACGTGACCCCGCATCCTGATTTTCACGAGATCGTCTGCTCACACAAAAACCTTAGATCGATCTGCTTCTAGGCACTGAAAATTCCTTCATCTAATCTAGTGATTCAACTAGCATACTTAACCTCTTTGATGTCTTCCAGCCAATGACGTATGCGTTGATACTCAGCATCCTCCCAGCATTACGTTCAACATCTAATCAGGGCCCCGAACATCATGGTCCTGAACATCATGGTGACCTTGTACGGAACTTTCATATCAGCCACATGACCATCACTACCTGAGCAACATGTGCCCTTGTCCTCCAAAGATAGCAATCAGACATCATCAGTATGACCAAAGATGTCAGATCTCTTGAGAAACCCTTGTTGTTATACTCTTCATCAACTGCTTGAACATAACTTGGCAAGGCTTGAGAATTATTCAAACCAGGGTAGTATTTACACATCCATGATGTTTGGCAGCTTTCGAAACACTTGAGATATACACAAAACAAGCACTAGGTCAATATACAGCTCTATTACTCAACATTATCATCAGAATGTTTCAATATTACACCTATGAGCAACGTCACCTTTTCCGAATGAAACTCGGCACTGAGGCATTGGCAACAGGCGGCATAAAGCTATTCAGGCAGCTAGGTAAGCACTGACCAAAATCTGGTAAATGAGCAACGTTTGCTCAGGCCTTTCTACCATCCGGGGGCGCTGCTCCCTCAAAAAATCTATTTCTTGTAGAACGAGATCACCTGTCAAGCCCTCAGGTAGCATGCCAAGAGGAGAAGAGGGAATGACTGATGCAGGGGTCGGTGTTGCAGCAGGGGGTAAGAATCCGCTATGTCGCAAGAGTGATGATAGCGCGATAAAAGACCCCGTACGTCCACTGCCCGCTGAGCAGCCTACGAGGATGGGTGGATCAGGGTCATCACACTGGAGCACATGTGTTCGAGTAATCGATGGTGAGGGACTGTCAAGATTTGGGTCTCTGTTCAACTGATCGACTAGCTTCACAAAAGCCAGTAGAGATTTACGGTCTTCAGGAACACCGTGATCGGGCCAAGCAGTATAAATCAAGTGCTGGAAGATAATTTTGTTATTATCATCTTCCTCTAGTCCATAGGAATCTTCGCTCTCATCCATACTTTTCAACGTAGTTGATTGGATGGTTGAAGTTGAACTGACAGGTGAGATTGCAACTATACTTTGTAAACAGTAGGCATCCTCATGATCTTGCGTGTGCATGAGCGTCACCTTGAGTGCCTGCCCAGATAGCCCAGGGTCAGGAGGTACAGTGACAGATTTGCCAACTTCAGTGGGAAAATAGGGGTGAGCTTTCGTCCGATCACCTTCGACATTCTTTGTCAATTGCACAACCGTCCTGATTCGGCTTGTGAGATGGGTAGCTGCATCATCTTCGAGTTTCATGTTGGACGTTGCTAGCGGAACTTTGGGGGTGGAAATCGGCTGCACGATGAAACTGAGAAAGGTATGGATTGTCATAGGTAGTGGCGCCTGTGTAGCTATCCACCACTTATGTCCGCACCGCTCCAGCACCCAATTAGCATTGAGGTATCTCCCTGTGGCGCTGTCGCTACCCTCAACAACCCGCGTGCGATCATATGGTACAACGTTGGCGTAGCGATTGTGTGGGATATTTTGCATTTGATTCCCAGTGGCCACGGAATAATACTCCAGGTGGGCGTCGGGAACGACGACCGGAGAATGAGAAGCCTCCAAACCGCTTGAGAAGCCCGACAGTACTCTAGCTCTGCTGCGACTCAACAATCGAACATATTCCCGTCTTGATTCACGCTCTGAAAGGGTTCGAAGGACGGAGATGATATTAGACTCCGTGTAAGCATTGCTGAGCCACGCTGGGAGTACATCGCGATAAGACATTGAATACTCAAATAGAGCCGAATTTTGAATTCTTATCATTTCATGTTATTCTCACGATCAGCCTCTTTCGACATGGAATTTGTCTCGCTGATCAATGAAAGCACAGTTGTCAGGCGAGTTACAGTCAAAATTCTGACAGAGTAGCTAACGTCACTACGACAGGGTCAGCTCAACCCTTGACAAGTCCGTAGGTAAAGAACATCTAACGGATGGGGTTGTAGAGACTTGTTGGTCATCACGAGGAGTTAGGCAATTACCTTGATTTTTCCAATCCCCTCTGACTAGCTCACCCCCCAGGAACTACCTCAATCAATCCAATTACACTTCACAGATCTTGTCTCACCTCGTCGTATCTCCCTTGTCTTTCAAGGGGGATTTGTCGGAACCCGCTGTCTGATCCAGGTTCCAGTATCGTCTGATTCCAAGAATGAGTGGCGTGATGTAACAAATATCTACCCAGAAGACGTCAACCGCCGACAGACATTTGACCTGCAACCCATCGATTCCACAGTGGACGATGGTATCCGGGCAATAAAGTTCGTATTCAGAGGGAGTTCCGATTTCTTTGGTAGAATCACAATTTATGACTTGAGAGTAGAGGGTTTAGTTAAAAATATCCCTGAGGGATCAGGGGTGATAGCGACATAAATACACGATTAAGCAAATGACAACTTTAAAGAACACTTTCACGACTGAACCTCTGCTTTGCGCCTTTCAAGCCTCCTTTTACGCCTCTTTTCACACCTTTTCTTACGCCTTTCAAACTTCATCTTGCGCCCCCTCAGTCTAACTTTTGGTTGCTTCCTTGCCATCGAGATTCGCTTCTCTGCCATGGAGATTCTCTTATCTGCCATCGAAATTCGCTTGAGACTATCATTGAGGTCGAGAAACTTGCCACCAACATCACGGATCTCGAGCGTTGGCCGACCAACCTTCTCTAGGCTCTGAGATCTCCGTGGTGTCTTAATATATGATTTTTTGGTGTTTCGGATCATGAGTCGAGGATGAGTCGACTTTAGATCCTCCCTCCGCTGAGCGAAGTCCCGTCCAAGTTGCTTAGCATGCTCGAGTGCAGCTGGCACAATGGGTTCCTAAATTTGCTCCATTTCAGCTGATGGGGATCACAGAGAGGTGTGCCAGCTTACTCGACCGTCCTCGGGAACGGATTCCCAATACTGGCGTTGATATCTTCGGCGCTGGGCATCGCGGTTTTCGTCTTGCTCGAGAAGATCTGCTTCAATAGCTTCCCATCGAGGACCATCCCAGTGAACCTTGGCTGGATTATGTGGTTTAACCCCAAGAAGTGTCTCCATGCCACGTTGGAACCCATATTGAATTTGTTTTTTCTGCACAAAAAATTCAGTGTCTACTCGATATAGTTGAAGATCAAGATCAAGAAAAAATCAATTCAGATGGGGTTGAAACGGTTCTAACCATGCTCCGGGCGATGTAAGGCACCACAGAAGGTCTTCCAGTTCGCGAATGATGAAGAAATTTCATCATAACCACAGAATATGGGTTGCTGAACTTACCTCCTGAAAGGAAGAAACAGCAGAAGTTAGTTAGCAACTACGATAACTTGGTTGGTGAGAAGATATCTACCTATGAAATGGATTTTAGTCAGCTACGATTCAAGGATAACAGAATTTACAAGGGTCAGACAAAGTGCAATTTAACCATTGATCGTTTGATGTCTTCAAGACTAATCGAAAATTTTGTTCGACTCATCGTTTTGAGTCTGAATAGAGAAAAAGCATGTACATACTTTGTACCAAGAATACTCCAGACCTTTCAGACGGAGGATAGCATCAACACGCTTGAGGCTCAGATGATGACGCTGAGATAGACTCCTGACACTGTTTTTTATCGGGTCCTTCATATAACCCTCGTAAATCTGCTGGCGGAACTCATCAGACAGCGGGGGAGGAGGTGTAAAACTGGGATTCATTGGAAACGGCTTAGAAGGAACATTAAGGTACAAGTGTCAGCCCGACAACTGAGACGCCTACCACGTCACCTCCAAGCCAGTTGTTTGGTTTGGCACTCTTGTACTGGGCACCGATAGTTTTCAGCCATTCATTGTACGAAGTTTCCTGTTTGTGTTTTCCTTCCGTGGCATGCCCGTCAAGTGACTCTAGCTGTTCTACAAAGGTAGTTTCGGGACTAGTGGCTTCGAGTTCAGCCTCCTCCTCAGGTGTGGGTGGTTCCGGAGCAGCACTAGACCATCGCGTCAATGTCCAGGAGATGCTACGACGCGTGGGGAGGCACAAGCATGGACGTGGACCAGCAGGGAACCTAGAGGCCCGTCGGAAAAGAGAGAGCATCTGCTGATGGTACGTGGGATGTCAAAAATTTGTAGGTATTTTGCACGTGATTAGCTATTTAATTTTGTGACAAGATGACAAGATCACTGTCAATGGCGTACACTGAACTAGAGCTCCTTCATTTACTCATTGGTTTTGCAACACTTCGGCCGGTGAATCTATTGGAATGGCCAACTCACATATCAATAGACAAAATCCATCATTTTTTGCTACATTCCGTGTTTCTCAGTCCACATTTCTTATCGTATCCTCCTTCACTTCAATATCAGCGGAATTTCTGGAAATGGGTCCTTGAGAATTTGGAAATTGCACAGAAGGTATGTCAACCCTTTAATATATTATGTTGATAGGCGTGAGGAATAGCTGTATCCGCAGACTCACGACTTCGAAGTCGATCCAAGATTTTACGAACGGTACTTGGAGTTGCTTGCTACTTCTGGCCCGTAGGTAATTTCCAATGCATCGTTGCTCATTCCTTGAACGATTATGCAGAAACATTAGTTTCTTGCCACCAGAGAAAAGTGATCAAATCTGTGGACCTCAATTGCCCTTGATCCACCAGCCGCCAGTTGATTCCTACGTGACGTATTTTTGGCGACCCTTGCCCTTATCAACCTCCCAAATCGTCTCTTAGTGCTGTGGATTTCTCAGAGTACAGAACAGCGACTCTTTTGGAATCAAGGAGACTAATCGAGAGTGGTACCACTGGATTACGAACATGGGGAGCCAGTTTAGTTCTAGCTCATTACCTTTCAGAAAACTCAGGTCTGTATAAACATTTTTCGTAAATCAAAATGTTCCTCATTCATAAACTGAAGAATTGGTCGGAACTCGACGAGTCCTAGAGTTGGGTTCTGGAGTTGGCTTCCTTGGCATAGTTGTTGCATCGTTGCAGCTTCAGCACGCTGCGACATCAAGCTGCAACGGCCGAAACGGCACCTTGTATCTGACCGACATGAACGAAGAAGTCCTAGCGCGGTGCAAAAAAAATATCGTTCTTCCGTGCAGTAAGCATTTCAGTCTTGCCTTGTAGGTTTCTGACACCCAATGAAGATTGTTCCTCGATCCACCCAAATGTGCACGTTCAGAAATTGGATTGGTCCGTTTCTTTGGATAACCACCAAAGGTGTGATCTGGCATCTTATCTTGAACATGACCTTAAACCCGACATCATCCTGGGTGCAGATATTGTTCGTCGTCCGTATGCGGATTGCCGACCATTTTATGCTTAAACCACCCCGTTAGGTCTTTGATCCGTCCCTAATTCCTGCCCTAGTCAGTGTCCTCAAGATCGCCTTGAGGAAGGAAGACAAGGAAGACAGCGAGCGCAAAGTTAGATATGCTCTTATAGCACTGGCCTTGCGCAACCGAGCAACCACCGAAACTTTCATTTCCCGCATCCGAGGTAAAAGAGCTCGTTCCCTCATGTGTTTGCTTACAATTTCAATAGATGAATGTCTCTGCATTTCTGACATTTCGTCTCACATTGAACGAACACAGCTGGATGTTTTGTGTGAGGATGATGTGCACCTATACAAAATCACGACAAAATGATGGTACTGTCCATCAAAAATAGTAGTTTGATGTCCCAGCATTTCACTAATCATCGACAGCACTAGACATACTGAATTATAAGTACCGTCCTAGTACGAATGAAAGTCCAACCTCTCTCTACTTGCATGATTGATTTTTCCATCTCAGGACTGCAGAAGTATGTGGTAACAAGGCATTGTGAAGGGATAAAAACGATTTCCGTACAGGTTATAATTACGAAGAAAGTCTCAGAGAGCTGGCTACTGCTCCCCATATCCGAGAGGGTTCTTGCTCTGCCAATTCCAGAGATCCCGACACATTGTTTTGAGGTCCTGAGGTGCCTTGAAGCCCAGCTCGCTCTCGGCCAACGACGGATCAGCAGTCAGATCTGGGACATCTCCGCGTCTGATGGATATCGTCAATTAAGCAAGGTCAATTTCGATCAGAGACTGATTCACTTACCGTCTACCAATAATTTCATATTGATATTGATAACCAGTAGCCTCGCGCATTGCTTCAACAATCTGGAGCACGCTCATACCCCTACCCTTTCCAAGGTTGTATGCTTTGTAGAAAGCTTCGCTCCTTCCGGAGAAGATAGAAGAACCTTCTTCCAAGGCATCTAGAGCCAAACTGTGGCCGGATGCGAGATCAAGAACATGCAAATAGTCGCGAACGCAGGTACCATCGCTTCAAGTTCGTGAGTATTGTCTTCGAGAACACAAGACAACGAAAAGTTATTCACGGTGTAGGATAATTATTTCCAAAAACTTTCAAAACTGGATCCTTCACGCGCCCTACGGCCATCTGTGCGAGGAGGGGGAGAAGATTCCCAGGTCGACCGCGAGGGTCTTCACCAATGAAACCAGAAGGATGGGCACCTGCAGGACTGGGAGAAGTCGTACACTGTAGACGAGCAAAATTAGGAGCTCACTTGAAATAGCGCAAGGAGATTGCCCGCCATCTCGGATCAGCTACAAAAACAAAATGTTGGGCTGATTGTTTGAACGCAGTGCAAGAGATCATTCCTTACAGTGGCATAAGTCCTCTATAATGGTTTCTACCATCACCTTAGTCTTGCCGTATGGACTGTCTGCTTGCAGTCGGGTTGTCTCTGGAACTGGGATGATGGGCGGTGTCCCATACACAGTAGCAGACGACGAGTAAACAATTCTTCGGCAGTCAAACTCATCCATGATTTGAAGGAGTGAGACCGAAGCGGAAACATTGTTAGCGTAGTAGACTAATGGTATCTCGGTAGATTCTCCAACGGCTTTGTACGCCTATGAAGCAGGCTTAAACACCGAAAATTTCGCTCATGCCGGACTTACCGCAATGTGAACTACACCCCAGATACCACCCTTTTTGTACTTTTCAAATACTGCACGGAGCTGTTCGGGTTTGGTAAGATCGCAGTTAATAGAATCAATCTTAGTGCTCTCGCGTTCGAGAGATGTCGCATTTTGAGGAAGCTCGTTTTCAGAAAGCCGAGAGACGCGAGCGAGAGCGGCTGGTAAAGAATTATGATAGTTGTCTATTGAAATAACTTTGTAACGCCTTGTTTTCTGAAGAGTGTAGATAACATGGGAGCCTAGTAAAGAGGTTGACTGGACAGAAGCATCTTGTCTGTGAGGAGAGCATACCGATATAGCCGGCACCACCAGTCACCAGTACATTCTGTCTTTACTTAGCGAAGTAGATCTACGTGAAAGAATACGCATACCTTAAGGGCTGGTTCAGACATAACCTTGATATGTTGGGTGAAGTTGGAAGAGATTTTGAAAATCTAAGTATGGGTTATCTATCAATGATCCTGATGCGCACATTTTTGCTCCAAACTGCAATTATGAACAGATAAAGGATGGCTACAATAGCATCCGATGAGGATCTTCTATCGCTCGACATCAAACTGACATTTACACGTCGAGAGAAGAAAGGCATCCCGCATGAAGGGAAGATGTTACATGGGGGACAAACCTATCCACATCTCGCCATGAAATTCCTGTCAACTCCTGTCGATGCTTCCACACTCATAAGTTTTACGGGGAATGCAAAGTTTTCAGTTTATTTTATGTTGGTAAGGAATAGGCAAATGGTTTCAGAGGTTTCGACCATTCGAGCCCATCCACAATAATATACGATATATAATAGGCACCGAATGACTGAAGGCACTGTCACACCGATAGCGCTTCAGATAGATTACACTGTGCCGAATGATTTGAAGCAAATGTCTCAAGGCTGTCCATCCGCTCCCTCGAAATCTGTCCCCTGATCATCATGAGTAGTAGCGGGCTGAGACTCATGTATCGTCGATGTTTCAGGGACAGGAGTTCTAGAATTTGCCTCATCTATGGTGCTCGTCACTTCATCAGCCCTATGTGTCTTCTCTCGTTCGGCTATGCGTTCTTTCTCAATCTCCTGTACGAGGAGCGCAACGTCACCGGTACCAATTCTGCCAAAGTGCTGTAAATATTGATCGCGAGCTGTTCGAAGTGCAAGCCAAGACCATCTTTGTTTGTTCTGTGATTCTATCAAGATTGGATTCGCCAATGAAGTAGAAGACGCACCTCCTCGAATTTTGCAATTTGAGGATCTAACGGTTCCGTTTTCTTGACAGGTACCGCTGGAGCTGAGACTTGAGTCGAAGTTGAATTAGGAATTGAACTTGTAGTTGACTGTGCTTGAGTTGGCTGAACGGTTGTCAGTGGTCGTGGAGGGAGAGAGGGATGTAGTGCGGAGGCAGCTGCAGCAATCGCAATTGGTGCTGGTGCGTCGACGCTCGCAGGTGTTTCTTTGCTGTCACTCTCAATTTGTGCCTTTTCCTCCTGGGCAGCAAGTTGACGTTCAGCGACCCTGGCGAGAGACTTCTTGCGCATTTCAATTCGGTTATCCTCAAGCTTGACCTTTTTAACAAAATCTTTCACGTCACCCGGCCTATAGAATGATAACCATAGTTAATCGATGAATAATGCGAGAATGGAAGAACCACTGAACTGGAATGGATTCTCCAAGTCATGCAAGTCTCGATAGCCCATTTGCCAGATTTCAGTCAGAGGCTCTGTTCCTAGGGTATATCGCCAATCTTCCCGTGGCTGCCTCAATCTCTGACGCAACTCCCTCGTTGCCTCGAACAAACCAATCTTTTCAGTATTTCTAGTCACAGACCATGTCTCCTTGTCAAATGGTGCACACAACTCGTTTTTCCACTTGACCCAATTCTTCTCGCGCTCCATGATTGTTTGAATCGTTTCGGCAAATGCGTATCCATTCGGGGTAGTTTGCTTGAGTTCCTCCAAAGCTTTGTTCAGGGTTTCCTGAGTCCATCGTGCGTCCTCGGACTCTAGGTTGAAGTCCATTTGTAGCGATCGATTGCGTGGCGTTGCCCAAATGGCCTTATCAGTTTTCGTGAAAGTCAAGATATGGCACAGAAGAATAACCATTTGAAAGAGAAACTGACGGCGAAAGTGTGTATCTGCGATCTTGCAAAAACCCTCAAAATCAAACACTGCATGTCAACAGCTCCCAAGCATACCTCAAGATCGAGCAAGTCTGGAGACGTCAAAAACTTGGCGAAGAAGTACTCATTGACATTCGTTTCTTCGCTTTCTGAATCTCGTTTTCTCTTTGATATATTATTTCCTATCCCAACTCGACTGCCCATCATGGCCTTTTCTTTCGCAGTTGCTTCTTTGATGACCGGAAGGACTTTATCAACAGCGTCTCTGAATTCCAAAAAAGTACCTTTGTTGGCAAATACGGGGGGTTTGGAAAAAGGTACTTGAAGGTGCCAGAATGTATTATAAAAATCTGCGATATTAGGAGATGTCAGATATGCCACTAGAGACAGTAGTCAAGAAACTAACCTTCCTTTTCATTTATTATTGTCCGAGGTAATCTTCTTGCATCCGGTCCTGAATCTACTTGCATAGCGGTGTCCTCTTCACCCTGGCTGGATGCAGGTGCTTCATTCATCTCAATATCGCCCTCAAGTTTTGGGTACCGGACATCTTCCCAGGTAGTACCATACTCTCCTCGTAGATTAACACCGCTCCGTTCCCCTAAGGGAAATACTCCACTGAGGAATGTAAGTATCCGACCACAGAAGACAGTGGTGGAACCGGATTTTGACAGACGTCGGAGAAGGTCATTGAGGGTCCTAAGTAAGATGAGGGCCTTGCCCTTCTGAGGAATCATGCCTTCCGTGAGCCTTGATGAGCGCGTTTCAATCCAAGAGAATATATGTGAACATGAGTTGATAGTCTGCATCTCTAATAGGTCCTGCAAAACAATGAATGGGAATGTTTGTTCGCAGGCGTCTGGAAACGACATTCAAGCTTGGTGTAGCAGCGCTCAATCGCATCTGTACTCACCCAACTCTGTAAACGTCAAAACAAGGTCCAATCTGACTTTGAGTTGTTCGTAATAATCAAAATTCTCCTTTTTCAGGGCGTCTCCCTCAGTCATCTTGATCGAGGGTATGAACAGGCTGTGATGAATCAAAAGGAACACATACCGCTAACTTAAATATTTCATCCTTCAACAAGTACTCCCACTGGCTTTTCCAATTCTCTGGTGAAGACTGGCTAGCCGAATTCTTGAGTGTTTTACCAACCAATGTTTCAAGTTCGAGTTTAGAAATTGGAGATTTTGTTAGCGAGGAGAGGAGAGAATCAAGAGATGGTTGAAGAGAAACCATGAATCGGAGTTAAGAACATGGTGATGGGATCTCTTATTTGGGTCAAGGAGCTAGATACAGGCTGTCATGGCTCATGACAGAAGTTCCTCGAACGACACGAAGTCAAGCTCAGATTTCAAAGAATCGAGCTCCAGCTTGGAGGCCGCCGTGGTTTCATCAGCATCTATTCTTGTCCAGACACAAGACCATAAACCTGATGATGCTGATGACCCTCAGGTCACAGAATTGCTGAGACAGCTCACTGCTGCCGATGGAGTAGCGAAAGGCGTTGAAGAGCGATTAGATGGAATTATCGATAACCTGGATATGCTTCTATCAAGCCTTGAAAGTGAACTGAGATCTTCAGAGACTTCAGAGCTAGACAAAACCAAAGCAACATCATCCTAACTCGAGACTCCTTCTTTTCAAGGTGAGCACAGCTCAGCCTGGGGCATGGTTGCAGTTACTTAATAGCTGCAAGAAGGGCTGAGAGTTAGAGCCTCCCATGTATATGCAAATGGTTGAGCCGTTGAATACTACAAATGCAAGTGGTATATTAAACAAGTCTGTCAGTCGTTCTCTATATCATGTTTGAATCGTTTCACAGTATCCACAACGTTGGATCCTTTCCTAGCAAACACGAGCTATCGACTACGGTCAGAGCGATGGGAGAGAGCAAAATCATCTGTGAGAACGTACCAGATAGGGATTTGCCGTTGAACCTGTGGTATCAGCGAGGACTTCGTCGGATGAAACTAAGCTGACATCTGAATCATTATACTTGAACCAAGAGTCGGGTGCATCTGGAAGGTATCTAGAGTAGAAAAAATAGTGTCCCCAAGACGGCGAGGAACCCCGGTGAATGAAAACTGATGTGAGCTCGTATTCCACTGCTTTGGAGGTCGCCCAGAGACTCTCCAGTTCTTCCTTCAAAACCCTCACTCGTTCACCTAATTGTTCAATTTCCTCTATCACATGCACTCGTTCTTTGTCGAGATTAAAAAGAAAATCATTGTCAACATCAAATTCTGAGCTATTCTCAAGCCCAGACAAGAAATTGATGCTGTTTTCAATGCTAGTAGCAAATGAGGAGTTCTAACCAGAGAATAATCAATAAAGAGCAATCGGGGGCAGTGACGATTGTTATTACTTTTCCCTCTGAAAGAATCCGGAGCCTCTCTCGACAAGCATTAAGTTGTACTTGAAGAGCTTTGGACTTGAGCTTCTTTTGAGGTGCTGCATCGTCCATGAATCGATCCAGGTAGATGTTTCCCCAGAACTTAACGTAGGCTTGCGACTTATAAGGTTGCAGTGTTTCACGGTTAAATTGGACACGCTGTAGCCTGTCAGGATAATAGAACAGCATTTCAGGTTCAAACTTGCCTGGAGCTGTATTTGCAAGATAGGGGGTAATTTGACAAGGGACATCTCCATCCGTGCTTTTTCCCCTTGAAAATCCACAACATCATCAAAGTATCCACTGAGGCCATCATATATGTCAGTTCCATCTTCAGTCACATTGACAGGCAGATGAGAGAAAAGATCTGTTTTGTCATGCACAGAAGCACGGGATTGGCGTGCGTTTACAAGGCCAATCAGACGCTGTTTAATCTTTCCAAAGAAAAGTCTAGATATATAAAGTGTCACCAAAAGACAAAAAGAGTCACAAAACACTCACTGCTTGACGATGCTGATGTGTTCTGTGCTTTTATCGCCATCTCCACTGAATTTCAAGAGTGCAGTTTCGATTTGGAACATACAATTGTCCATGCACTCGGCCACATCGTGTTGTCTGCCTATTGAATTTAATTCAAGGGCTGTCAGCAAAACTAAAGTGTCAGTACTTACCGAACATCATTTCTGATGATGATGCCTCTGGCATCCTCCGCGGAGGTAGAGGTGGTGGTGGCTTCTGATCCTGGGCCTCATTCAATTTCCTAGAAGATGAGGATTCGGGTGAGTCATCAGCAGACTTAAGTGGTGCTCGTGGAGGTGCATTTGGGAGCACGAAAGCTTCTTTGTCCTTGGAGTTTTCGCATGCAGGGCTGTCAATCTCCATATCATTCCCTTTTTTCTCATCGCGTGCTCGTTTACCAAGCACAGAAGTAGGTGAATGAGGAGATGAAAGAGTTACCTCCTGTGACGCCAGGGATGGCCGGGATAGCCCATCATCAACCAATGTTGCGTCAGTATCATTAGAATAATCAGTTCCGCCTTTTCCAATCTCGTCGTCCTCTTCGTCACGGGAAGTGACAAGAGCAAGTTTGGCCAGCTCGCGTGTGGGAGTAACTGCAATTTCTCGACAGTGTTCAAGATTCGAAAACAGTTCAGCCAACTGATTTAAGACTAGAACGAAGATCAGAAAGATATTCAAAAGCAGAAGGTATCTTACATTTCTTGGACCTGATAATTTCGCGTCTCGTAACCAGACGGCCGCCTACTCGGTGCTTCTTCAAATCATTGTCTGTTAATTTGTCTTCATCGATAAATGCATCAAGCTTAGTTGCTGTCATGACCGATTCCCGAAGTTCTTTGATTGTGTAAAAATACTATACATGTGTGTCAACCTCGACCAAGAAATCAAGAGAATCAGCAAAGAAAAACACACTTGTAGAAGAGAATTAAGATAACAAGTGTTCCCGAGTTGATTCAGACCTCGGGGGAAGGCAAGACTGACTTCAGCCTTGACGTCCCCAGCTGCATCATGATTATTTATATTGGATAAATATCCAGGGAAGGAGACAGAACTCACGATCCTGACCAGATATGAGAAACTGGCGCAAGCGCTCGCTGTCCCGTGATTCAGCAATAATACTGAGGGCGTCCCGCATAGTGTCAATTTGAGAAGGCCGCTCTTCGACCTGTAATCATTAAATGAGCACCCAAGATAAATCATAAATTTTTCACAAACACGGATGGAGAATACAGTGATCAGCATATTGTCATCAACATTTCCAGGAACCTCCAAAAGTTTATAGGCTCCATCAGGGCTCATCATGCGGTTTTTCTTGGTCTGCCAGATTTGCCGCAAATTGTATCTGCCTTTCGCTTCTGCGATCACCCGTAGAGCATCGTTAGCTTTCCTTTGTAGATCATTTCCATACTCGGCATCTTTCCAAGATTTTTTGACAACCTCCTTCCAGGCATTTTCAATGAATTCGTCCTCGACGTCATCTTCTAACTCGACGCCTAAGTCACCGGTCACACCAAAACCAAGTATAGCTGCAGCGTTGTCGATATCCTCACGCGTGAATCTATCACGCATATTTTCCGATATCAATAGATTTTGTAGCAGCGGTGAGGGCTCTCCACTCGTTTCGAGAGCTCGTACAATGGCGGTCAAGTGACTGAAGTATTGCACTGTGTGTTCAGGGTCACAGCGGCATTGAGCCAAATAACCGAAAGCAAGGAGCTCTAGTCAACTCTCGTAAGAGGAACAGAGGGAAGATGCCATCATGATGTCACCTGGAGAGTATGTCTTGAGTGTGAGTCCCATGTCAGCCAATAACTCAGAAACGGGAGCCAAGGCCTCATTCTGTGATATGGATAAATCGTTCCGAGGAACTGGAATCAGGTCAATCAATAATTTAGCTAAGAGGCCCAAGAATAAATCACAAACTTTGATCAGGATGTGCACCTATGGCCGCTTGATACATTTCTCTGACATTGTCAATCTTCACCCAGATCTGCCGCATCCTGACGTCCTTCAACAATGGGACTAAGGAGAATGAATAGCTTTGTTGATCAGAAGAACCACGACCTACGGTGTTGTTTGCGGAAGTTTTCAAGCCAGGCACCTAATTCTACCCAGGCGCGGAGCAACTTTCGCCTCATGATTTTCCCGATGAGATCGGTCTGCTGCACATTTGGAGGGCACAGGAGGAGCTCATTATCACCTTCTTCAGAGAAGCCAAGTACTTGAAAGATGCATTGTCTAAAAAAGATGAGGAAGGAGGAGTCGAGTGGACAAGAGGACACACGTGGTAGCATTCCATCCTACTTTCGATTGAAATATATTGCTGGAAGAGTTGACCTTGAGTGCTCTTGTTTCCCCTTTCCATAAGATGTTCTCTAAAGCACTAGAAATACTCAGACCCTGTGAATGGGCTCGGGAGCTCAGTTAACATACAGCATTATAGTCTCCAATGCGATGGTAACCGCTTGTTCCCCACTTTTACCAGGTGGTGGATTGGACTGCTTATCCTTGATGAAAGTATTGAGGTAATTCATAGGAATCACTCCAGGGATAAGATCCAAAGCTACGCAGTAAAGGGAGCATTGACAGCATATGTAGAGGTCGAGCAATTCACCCTCTTCGATTTCCTGTTGGCTTTGATCGTCTTGTGAACCAACATCCTTTTCGGCGCGTTTATCTAAGCTTGCCGATCGACCTTTTGCTATCATTTCTGTATCCCAATGCTCGACTTTCAAAGGTGGAGTCAACTTGTAAGCGTCAATGGCTTTTGAATATTTGTGAAAATGATGGGTTTTGTTAGTCTCGCCTCCTTTGTCTCCAACACAGTTAACCGTCTGCGTCCGCCGCGCTTGATTAGGCAAGGGAGGATGATTGGAATTTCCGAATGATTGGGCAAGAGGTGGAGACATAATAGATGTTTTCCAGATAAGTATAACCCAGCCATTTTCTCGCGGGCAATAATAAGCGTTTGGATGAGGGACAGATGTTCGAACTTCATCATCTGATGGTGGGGAGCTGGAGAAGATTGTACCGGAAGCTGCGGGGGTCGAGTTCTTAGTGTTTGGACTATCGGATGATTGTCTGAGAGATGAATCTGGACTGGTAACAGAAACTGAAAAGAGTGAATGCTCAGAATCATGTAGTTGCTCCAGCAACACAGGCGGGAGAATGCCGTGACCAGGCCGTTGATGAGTGGCACGAGTATCACGATCCCACCAGTGATTTTCCTCAAGTTCTTGTCTGCCAGTAATCGGAACGTTGACAGCATTTTGCTCTAGGAGATAGCCTCCATCACGATCCCACCCTGCTGTTGTGTTTGCATTGGTCCAGTTGTTGAGATCAAAACTTCGATTCCAATCCTCTGACGACCATCCTGTCCCATCAGGCGGCAAGTCCGCATCATCGTAATGAGTCGCCACAATTTCAGGTTGTGCTTCAGGAGTAACGAGATAAGCGTGCGTCTTGCTAGAGCCAATTTGTTTAGGATAACTCTGATGAGACTGGGAGACTTGCACATTTGATGCATAGAAAGTGCTCGTCGGAATGGGTTCATTTGTGGGCGTGTTAGGTCTCTGAGCTGGTGACGACTTGGAAGCTCCAGGAACAGGGAGTGGTCGGCGAGATCTGGAACTTTCTTTGTTTTCCATTAATTCGTACTTTAACTGCTACGTATGGATGTGTTGGGTTATTCCAGCATTGCTGATGATATGTCATGAAACCTACAAGCTACAGACGCAGATGAAGATATCAATATTGGTGAGAGATGAGATTTTACGAGATCTCGTGACCCTTTCCGAACTGCTCTCCTCAACGTGGTCGGTGTATCACCCTGTCCCAAGTTTCAGCAAATGTATTAAAGTGCTTCGTGTTCAGTTGTTAGATAAGTAGAAATGAAGGAAGAGGCTGCTGAGTGATTGGACTGGACTGTTACGTAATGCATGAAAGACTAGACGATTTCATCTCAGTGCTTATCTATTCTAAACGACCCGATATTTCTTTTCCTGGGCATATATCCCTACTGGCATCACTAATTTTAGCTGGATGGTCAAACGTTTATGTTGAAAAATGTTCTGTCGTAGTTGACAGGTTCTAGAACATGACAGTGGAAGAACCGTGTGCAATATCGTAACCAAAAATGTCATTGGTATTATAGTTTTTGTTTGCCTTCCGAGGTCAAGGAATCTTACCCTCACCCGATTATTTCAATGTTGTACTTCCTCTCTTACACCTCGATCAACAGAGCACCCAGGATCAATTCAGTATCGAGCTCAAAATAGTTAACTGTGACCTCACAAACAAGACTACTTGGATGGTTGAGCAGGTTATCCACACCAGCGCTACATTGAAAAAGATAGATGATCAGGACTATCAGCTGTTTGGATATAGGAGTCCGACTAGCGACTCATTCCGTAATTTTGATCAATAATTTTCCTGTCGTTTTCCCTCCTGTTAGATCCTGGTGTGCCTGCTGCACACCTTCTGTCGTAAATGGATATTCATTGAAGATGTTGAGCCTTAAGGCATTCTCTGTCACCAAAGCCCAAAGCTGTTGGGCGTATTGGTACGCTTCCTCTGGAGTATAGACGTAATTAGCTAACCTGTAGATGACAAGTAAATAGAGGAACACAAATATCAAGGTGATAGACACACATTGGGCGCAATAACCTGATATTCTTATCCATAAGCTTCAGAAGGGAGAAAGGTTCCACTGGTCCCGACGCATTCCCAACCGAAACAAGTGTCCCTTTGCGTTTGATCATCTTGAAATTATCATTAAACCTACGTGTAGGAACTTATTCGATGGTCAGAAAGGTCAAGTAACAGAAAAACACACGTTGTCTTCCCAACCCCGTCGAAAATGGCATCAACTCCTTCTCCATTGGTCAGTTCAAGGACTCGTGCGACAGTGTCTTCTTGCGTGTATAGAATCACATGATCTACACCGTTTTCTTTTGCAATTTTCGCCTTCTCAAACGTTGAGGTAGTCCCAATCACTGTTGCGCCAGTATGTCTCGCCAACTGGGCGAACAATGACCCAACTCCCCCTGCGACGGTGTGGACAAGAATGCTGTCCCCTCTCTTGACTTTGTAAGCCTCTGTGACGAAGGTCAGGGCCGTCAATCCTTGCAACAAGCCTGCAGCTCCCTCCCGCGTAGAGATACTGTCCGGAAGAACGTACACGGATGTCCAGGGTACAGCGATATAAGTAGCATGGGTTCCGTTCAAGTCCTCCGCAGGATGTTAGAATAAGAGGACAATTCTTACAGACAAGGACGTACGGCGGCAACTTTCTTTCCCACAGCAAAGCCATTCTGCTTGAAAGTTATATTGCTCAAGACAGTGGGATCGGTAGGTAATGCTACAATGGTGCCAGCTGTTTCTTTGCCGATGATTGCAGGGAGTGTTTTCAACGGGTATAAGCCAGATCTACGAAATCATGTTAACTTGAGCAGCTGATACATATGACCAGGGCAAACCGAAAGTATGTGTCAATATAATTCACCCCCGCATATTCCACCTATGTACACCGTGGAGCAATATGGGATCAGGTAAGTGGGTGTTTAGATCAGAATTGATCACGAGCCTTGATAACCACATCTCCAGGATTGACTTTTGGAAATGGACGTGTAGTTTTCTCCAGCACCTCGATCCCTCCGGTCTGGTACCGGTATACCGGTATCAAGCGTCAATGCTATAATGGGGATATAGAATAGGCAGCATACGTTTTGTATTGTGATGGCCTCAACTGTCGGTGGAAATGACATGGTAGCGATTGCAGGCCACTTGATAATCAGCTTCCTATATCTTCTGCGAGTCACATGACGAAAGATGGGATCAGAATGTCCTAGTTACTTATTACTTGTTAGTTGGTTTCGAGCAACTATAAGTTGAATTGTTACATAGTCCTCTTTCCATCCATTTTCATAGTGATACTAATGAAGGGGATCGAAGGTCCCCTGAAGCAAACCTCCCGCGGACTGTGATTAAGCACCGATCGAGGACCGCGTTATAAGTGTATGAAGAAAAAAACTAAGAGATGTTCCAATGATTGACTACTGATGAAGAAAACCATTTATTGCTAAGAATGAGTTCTGGCCTATCTTTTTTAGCTTGGAACTTCATAGACCATGTTTAAACTGGATATCAGACTCTACTAGACATTTCCAAGTATAGCACATGAGTCACATGATTTTGGAAAACATGGGATCGTCACTTCAACATATGTATACGTCCCGCAAACTATCGAAAAAATATTTTGATGGGCGTCATGCTGTACGAAAAATAAGATGGACGCCACTGTCGGTGCTAACGATATCGCTGACACTTCCGATATCCAGGGCATAGGTTGCCTTCTCAAATGCCTCTTGCATCTGCCCAGGTCCAAACCAGCCAAGGTCACCACCATTGCTGTGTGACGAACAATCTGAATGCTTCGTTGCCAGCTTTGCGAACATTCCAGCCCTGTCAGAAGCCTCGTCAATCTCCGCCTTGTAATTCTTCAGTACTTTGACGGCTTCTTCCTTAGTGCGAGTAATGTTCGCCTACCACGAGATATTCACAAGGGCAAGGGTCAGGGTTGCGCGGATGTGCTAGATTCAAACAAGAAGTACCTCCTTCCAGCTCGACGGGCGTCTGCTCTCCTTGTGTTTTACTAAGAGATGGCTAGCCCGTACTTGGCCCTTCTCTCCCTTGAAGAGATTGTCGACTTGACTTTGATACTTTTCCGCCCCTTTGAGACTCAATACTTTTTCCCTTTTGTAACCATTAGGAGGTGTCCAGCATGACTCCTTGGTGGCTGGATTGTAGAAGTAGATTAATTTCTTGGAGCTGGAAAGTCGAATCTCCCAGGTTTCAGTACTCTCCTGGAAGGCATTTGTAATGAGCCATGACGCTTGTCGCACAAAAAATCAAAAAAGATATACCATACTGTTACAATCGTGGAAGGTGAAGAAGCTAAAGTTCGATTATCACGGGGATGATCCGACTGTTCCTAAAATATCACCTTTCAAATTTTGTGGGATCATTATGAAAACCTGAACAGCGCAATTACAACATAAACAAGCACGCAGCGCCATCATATGTTCAATCATCACATTGATATATCTGTTCTGTTTGGTGTACATACCGAGCAATTGATTGGGCTTGATGAGCCTGTTGTATGTCTTTTTATTGCTCTGCAAATTCCTTTGAGAAATCATAAACACAGAAATTAGGAGCTCGTCTACTAAGATATGTCCTAAATCATGTAACTACGGAAGACCACCGCTGAATGACAATAGCTTTATTACTCACGGGAAACAAGCTGAGCAAGGACATATCACTTATTATGGTTGAACCGGAAAACGATCGTCCAGTTCACCCAGAATGAAATGCTGATCAACAGACGGCGCGACTAAGCTTTGATCAGAAAGCCAGACAAAAGACGTTCCGGAATATCGAAGAACGTAAATGGATAGATGCTTGAGGTTGCAACGTGGATGAACTCCACTGCATCCCCCTGGTAAGAGACTACTTGAACAACAAAATAAAGCTAGGATCGACAGTACACCATCTGTGGGAGGTTCTATTAGAAGAATAGACTGTGATACAGAATAGTTAATATTCTTTCGGCCAGTTCAAATTTTCAGACAATGCGAACGGTGAGCTTTGCTCTTAAGAAAACCTTTTGATAGTTGGGGGACGAGGACAACATCGCAGATCATCACATTCCTCTTTAGCTCCTTGACGTCAATCAACTTATGGTGAACTTGTAAGGCGGAAAATCATGAATGGGAAAGTGCGGATGTGATAGAGAGTATCCCTCTTCAACTGGAGGATGCAGGGGAAGACAGGCTAGATGTGCGACATCACGCCTTTCAAATGCTGGGTATGATATCGTTGTCGACCACTTTTAAATCACTCCCAGTCTGACGAACTGTTTCCAACAGTACCCGGGTTCCACTATCTTTTTAGGTCTGCAATCATCTTTGTAGTAAGACCAATCTTCAAGTCCCTACTGGAGACACTATTTCCAGAAGGAGACTTGAGACACACCAGAAAGACTTCTTTATAAGGCATTGAGTTAGAGTAATCCGAGTCCAAGGGGTAAGAAATACCTGGCGTGCCCATTGTTGTGGACCATAATGAGAGCGTCAAAGTGAGTTGGCCGCGCACCAACGTACAATTGAGCGTTGCGAACTAGAACTAGAACCGACTGGTTGGGACTATATCTAGGGGTTGCAGGTGTTCCCTATATCTCCGTTGTTTGTGCCCACCACACAAGATCTGAAATGGGAGCCATTTGACAAAACTGTGTGGACACTGGCTTTATTGAACTTGAGATATTGCTCACATCAGATATACATACATAGATTATATTAGTGAATTACAGGGTTATTTTTTCATGTGCCACACGTTCTGGCGTTGAGTCGACGAAGGGGGGTTACTACCCATTGCCTCCGTCTTTGAGCTCTGTTGCTCAGCTCGCCTTCATTGTCCTCGATGACGCTCACCATTCTGACATGTCTACCAATCTCAGGTGAATCATCCACCTCATCTTCTTGGCCACGATCTTCGTCAACAATTTCCTCTTCCTTCAGATCGATGTTTCCGTCAAAGATTTCCTTTGGGTTTGAGGTACTTTTCCTACTAAAAGTGTCGCTGAAGAAACTGATAGGGCTGGAAATGGCAGTGGTAATAATTTCAGATGCGTCATCAATAATTGTTCGTGTCTTTCTCAACGGCTGAGAAACTAAGTAATGGGCTTTATTACGCCATGAACCGGAGCCATCTTTGTCGGTATCAGTTGAGGAAAGGAGGTATGCTGGATTGTGGTCGAATTCAATGGCAATCTCCCTGGTTTGAGAGTCGAAGCGAAATTTAGGCAAAGGATGAGAGTATGCATTAGGGTATGGGTATGACACCGGGCGACGATGACGCAAAACCAGGCGATCATCTATGTAGTATGCAAAGCTGTTAGAGCATACGGAGAGCACACTGGGTCAGTGCACACCTTCAATATCGACAGCATGTCCAGAGGATCTAGAACAAAGAAAACCAGCCGTGTCGATGAAAAAAACCTGATTGTTTGCGTTTGGATCCCTGAATCCTGGTGCATGGATAAGTACAAATGGCTTGATAATAGGAACAAGCGGACCCTCAACCAGTGAACCTTCTTTCTCGGGCCACAACACAATTTCGGTCCCATCTTCAACGCAGTCACCTTGAACATCCAGCAAGCGATTCGTGGCAACTGAACGAATCACGAAATATCCATGTGGAAAGCCATGGTCATCAATCATGAGAGAGTGAACCATCGTAATGATCAAGATGCCTTGGACGTGCCTCACGAACCAACTTGGGTCATTCATATGTCATCCATATATTTGATGGCTCAGAAGCATATCGACGTAGAGTGGTACACGCTTGAGTTTGAGATATAACTAAGACGCTACAACCTATTACTTTGATTCTATATAAATTTAACGAGAAGGTTGGGCACTGACTCAGTCAAACCAACGGTGGAAAACGACGAAAATAGTGGAAGCGTAAACTACAATCAATGACAGCAGACAGGCTAGAAAGGATGGGTCTGAGGATCGCTTTGCGATCCAAAAAGGAACGAGGAGATGCCGATGACCACCGATACTACCTACTTTGTTGATTAGAAGCTTTACTCTGCAACCACAGGCTCCCCAGGTGACAGCTGCATATTTTCAGCAACTACATTTGAACCATTTCCTCTACTTCCATTCAGAACTCTAGGACCGAGTTTCGAGGACCGAATGCGGAGGGCATGATCAAGCATTCGTTTACCAGGATCACCGATACGTGGACGACTCACAGGTCGACTCCTACAAACTTGTCGTTAGGATCGCATGCGAATCCGATCGGATGTTGGGTCCAGTTACTGTCTCACCCAAAGAAGAGCTGATTAAACTATTCAACGTCGGTTGAGAAGGCAGTGATGGCAGGGTAGGAGATGGTTCCCGATCTCGCCCGCTAGGAAGCTCGGGCAAGGTGATATGCTGGTTGCTACCGTTACTTCCAATAGTATATGGATTACGGTAGTTGGTATTGCCTATACCAGAGATACTACGGGTGTTCGGAAGGACGGAAATTGATGCAGATCGGACATTATGAGAACGTGAAACGCCAGGATTGTGTTGCCCCCGAGAATTTACATTCTGGATTATAGCCTGAGCATCTGGTCCATCATAAGGTCGAATGGAGACAGCTTGACCATCGGACGAAACAAGAATTGGAGGCGGAAATGCAAGAGTGTGGAGATACGCGCGTTTCGCTATGAAAGAAAATATCAGAATGCATGAAACAACAAAATCAGGATGTAGCAAATACGCTGCCCTATTGTATACTCACCCACAGTCGGATCTTGAAACACAATCAAGAGACTTGTGTCGTCTTTCCATTTTATTTTAAGACCTGCAGGTGATTTCTCAAATTTTGAGAAAGCGACTTGAATGTCCCTCGTCTTGAGCTCCTTTGAGAAACCACTCAGATATAAAATACGAGTGACAGAGGCAGAGAGACCAGGGAGATTAGCTGCCATGGAGGAAGGAAGATGAAGGAGAGAATGATCCGGCAAAGAAAACGTGTGTGATGGAGTAAGAGGACAGGGTTGTTGTCGCTTCTGTGATTCATCCCTGGTCACTGTCACTGTCATATTCTCACGCTAAAATGAAAAAAGAGAAATCAGAGAAATCATTGTAGTTGTACGATACATGATCAAAGTTTGTCATAGTACGTATCAAGAGAAGGAATTTCTTCCTAGAGAAAAAAAAACTAAGCATCGCTGCGCTGCAACTGAGATTTGATACATTTACCTTGAGACCTTTTCTTTTGCGAACACTCTTAACCAGTTCCTCCATCTTGCTACCTTTCTCAAGAGGGTCACCGTTCATCTGCTCCCAGTGGTCGAAGACTGACTGGGGGAATGCCTGTCCACCGGTGTGGGCACGCAGCTCACCGTTAAAGCCTAATGAGTCAGCAACGGGAAGGTAGGCCTTCACTGTGAACATGGGTGTTCCTGGTCGCTGTTCTTCACTGAAGACTTGACCACGACGTTTGTTCAGGCAACTGTAAATTCCACCAATAGCATTTTCCGGGCACTGGATTTCGACTGAAAAGCGACTGTCAATCGAACTAACAGCTATTGATCGCGCTGATACCATACCTAGGTAAACAGGTTCTTGCAGTGTCGGCTGCGCAAGCAAACAGGCAGCATAACAGGAACGACGCATAGTAGGAATTATTTGACCTCCGCCACGGTGAATAGCATCAGTATGTAGCTAGATGTAAAATCATAAGAAAAGTCACGAAAGACAGAGGGAAGGGACATACAGTGACATCAAGGATGTTAACGCGAACTCCGCGCATGTTTTCTTCACACAGTACACCTTCTTTAGTCGCCCATTGGAACGAGGCAACGCAGGAATCTTTGATTTCGTTCAAATACTGCACACCCTTGGTGGTGTCGACCAATAAGTTAGGACCGGTAGTGTCGGGACCGAAACACCAAATCTTTCTCGCTTCGGTAACATCCCATCCAAATTCGTCCGCAAGGACACGAGCTCGGGCCTTAAAATCGTCACGGGCATTGATCTTTCCTTCCTCAATTGCCTTCGTGACTTCTTCTTCAAGAGGCGTAGCCTTGCTGAAGATACGATTGTGCTTATTTTGCGATTTGGACAGGGCAACAATGCTGGACTCGGCCCTAACGGTCTCACGGTAAGGAATAACAGGATCAGATATTTTGAGCGGTACACCGGCATGATCTTCTTGAAGATCCTGGACACAGTCAAAGATGTGTTTAGATCCGACAAATTTAACATGACTGTACCTTGAGGCAGATTTCGAGATGAAGTTCTCCAGCGCCAGCTACAATGTGCTCACCAGTCTCAGAGATCGAGGCCTGGACACAAGGATCGGACTTCGAAAGACGCTTGAGGCCTTCAACGAGCTTGGGGAGATCAGCAGCATTCTTAACCTCCACAGCGACCTGTACAACAGGGGAGACGGAAAATTTCATGACTCTCATATTGTGAGCAGTCTCAGACGTAGTAAGAGTACCACTCTTGAGTAGGTACTGATCAATACCAACTAGACCAACGATGTTACCAGCTGGGCAGTCCTCGATGGGTTCGATATAACGGCCCATCATGAGAACAGTCCGTTGAATGGACTTGACGAATAGATCATCTTTTTTCCCTGGGATGTAGTTAGGGCCTTGGATGCGAACTTTAGGGCCAGCTTTGACTGTGCCAGAGAATACACGACCGAAAGCATAGAAGCGACCCTTGTCGGAAGTCGGTACCATCTTGGATACATAGAGAACAAGAGGACCACGGGGATCACAATCCCTGACAGCAATGGCGGATTCGTCATCCATTGGCCCTTCATAAAGGGTTTCAACACGATAGCGTTGAGCGGTGGCGGGAGAGGGAAGGTGGATGACAATCATCTCCAGAAGGGAGTCGCCGGCTGGAAGGAATTTGCGCATGACAACTTTGAGAAGAGCCTTGCCCTCCAAGTCACGCTCTTCACTGGTAAGCTTGATGTCAAGCTTTTCGCACATAGAATTGACAATATCCTTTTTGAAATTCATGACGGCGTCAAAAATTTTGAAAATGGGATCCAGAACGAACATGTTGAAAGCACGTTCAAGAGGTTTGCCATCAGCATCGTTGGGGCTTGTCGTCCATTTACGAGTTTTAGGATTGAAGAAGTTATCACCCCAAAGTTTGGTCATCATTTTACCCTTATCTACACCGAATCGCTTGGAGTAGCGATTGGCGAATTGGAGGAGAGTGAAACACCAGCCGTGGAGACCGGAACCGAAGGCGACAGTCCCTTGGTCAGGATAAACCTGGACATCTCCAAGAGCTTCGTCGTGATATGTGGAAATAATCGCATTCACCGACTCAATGGTACGCTGGAAGGATTGGAAGAGTTCCTCCTTTCCAGATTGCAGTTCAAGAAGGGCACGATCGACCTTGTTGATGATGACGACAGGTTTGATGCGCTCTGTCAAAGCTTGGCGAAGCACAGTCTCCGTTTGTACACAAACACCTTCAACACAATCAACGACGACTAGGGCACCGTCGGTAACACGAAGAGCGGCGGTGACCTCAGACGAGAAATCGACGTGTCCTGGAGAATCAATTAAGTTGATCAAAAATTCGTTGCCTAAGATCGAAATTGAGCCATCTGCTTTATCGAGTCCTTTAATGTCAAACTTACCGTCTGTCTTTTGCTTGATGGAGCTAACTTCCTCCTTATCAACCTCGAAGTACATGGAGATTGCGGTGGACTTGATGGTGATACCACGCTCTTTCTCGTCTTCTCGGGTATCGGTGAATCGCATTTCACCGGCCTTCGCAGTAGCAATGATACCAGCCTTTGAGACGAGAGAATCGGTGAGAGTAGATTTGCCATGATCGACTATTTCCCCTTTAGATCACCGTCGAGTGTCGTTGTCAATGAAAACCTACCGTGAGCAATGACACTCATGTTACGGATATTGGTAGAGCGGTCCATAAGACCACGGATCTGATCTAAATGCAACATCATGAGTACATCCACATAGTCGGCGGGATGGCCTTTACTCGCCTACTGTGAAGTTACTGGGGAAGTCGATTAATCAATCAAATGGAACCATAGGTAAGGAACGTACACCATGGCAAAACTTTTCTACGGCGAACAGAAGAGAGTAGTAGATGACAATCTCTGAAAGATGAGATTGTTTTCAGCAGTTGGGCACTAAAAAAGTTTCTCGACCCTGTCTTATCGATAATTTGAGCATTAGGGCAGGTTTTTTCACGTGACTATTGACTCATGACCCAACAAGACGGGATCAAGTCATAGGGATTTACTCTCTAGTCAAGCAGACTCATGAAGATCTTCTAATACTACTTGAAATCATCTTGACTCTTACTGGCTCTTATTGACTCTTTTACTGACTCTGTCTGAATCTGAGTATGTCTATGTGATGCGCATGGTATGTCTTTTTTTCCCAGAATTTTATTCTGCAACCAGAAAACTCGTGCTAGAATGCAGTGGGCTCAAGTGGGACCCGGCATCAAAGGTGTGATTACAGAAGGCATGCAATTAATGGAGGAAGGAACAGATGAAGTTTACTGATGGGTAGGTAATGATAATGTTTATTAATTTATCGAGTATTAGTAATCATCTGTTCAGAGGCATAGATTTCAACGATAATCAGGGCCCATCAAGGGTACCTTACTCTCATTAATATACTCTGCTTTGTGGACATCGACCATATCATTGCAAGAGTATATTTTATTAGATAGCTGACAGTATGCTTTATCAATTCACCCGCAGATTCAACGGCAGTACATTGTTCAAACTCCAAAAATGGAAAAACTTCTCACGCACTCCTCTTCTCTTTGTCCGACTTGCCTAGCTTCTTTTGCCCTCTAGTCATGCCGCCTCGTGGAAGTGAAGGTCTCGACTTCACGCCAATACTCACCCACTATCTTTTCCTTTTTACTTCTGTTCTTGCGATTGTGAGTCTCCCCTCCTCCATAGAAGTAATCAGGCATGTTCATCCTCAATCAGGCTGCATGGTTTGTCACTTTCATTTCTCAAATTTTTGTCGAAGCTCGTACGTCTTTGTCCACAATGCTTAGAGGAGTGATATTGACATAACTTGTGACTCCCAGGCGGCACTGCCGGCGACCTCTGGTTTGCTGTATTTCTTGAATTATTCCTCATCCTCGGCGTCCTTTACACCCTCGCAACAGATGCAGTATCAATGCATCGTTTCCAAATATCTGTATTTGGCGCAGTTGCTATTGTATTTTCCGTGAACGGAGTGCAGTTCAACAATTCGGACGCTGCAGTCAAAGCTATGTCCGCCGGTTGGCTCATCCTGGCTATCGTCAATATCCTATGGGTTCTCTATTTTACATCTGAAGAAGACTCCCTGGCCTTCCATATGTTCAACTCTATGGGAAACGGTGGTCTTACACCCCCTTCACGTCGTCGAAGGACACGCCCTCAATCTTCTGTGCATAACATGGGAGGAGCCAATGGCTATGCTGGTTATGCTCAAGGTAACGGAATCGGAGCACAGGATGTCGCATATGATTCCAAAGTGGGAGGAAACTTTGCAAACGGAAATGCTGCACTCCGCAGTCAGAACAGTTTTTCAGGCAGTATTGATCCTGCGAATAGAAGTATTGGTGCCGCTACTGGTGTTGGGGGTGCTGCTAGCATTAACAATGCAACGGGCGTTAATGCTGGATCTGTTGGAGCTGCGGAAAATGGTTCTCATTCTCCTTTGATGGCGGGTATTGGTGCTGGTGGTTCACAAGGATCCAATTCTGCTGCGGATCCTGCAGCGCAGCCTGCCGATACTTTCTCATACAAAGCTCGCGCCCTGTATAGCTGTAAGTGTTTCCGTTTCCATCGATCGCTTCCTGATCCTGTCAATCAGACGCGGCAAATCCTGACGATCCTCATGAAATTTCGTTTCACAAGGGTGAGTCGCTGGATATACTAGACAAGAATGGGAAATGGTGGCAAGCACGGAAGCTTGATGGAACAGTCGGGAGTGAGCCCAACAAATTTTTCATCCTTCATGCTTGTAGCTCACGTCAACTGTTATTTTAGTTGCACCATCCAACTATCTCTCACTCATCTAGAATTTATACTACAAGTGCATGCTATGAGTCTATCACACGTATCTGGGAATCGTCGCGATTATCTCAAGCATTTTTTTGACTCTCGACAAATCTGGTGCTGTGAACATTAGAAACGACGTTTATTTTTTTCTCGCTGTTGTTTATCCTATGCATTTTTGCCTTTGATTCCTGAGCTTGTTGAATAGCCTTTCTGAATGGTCGATAGCACCGATACCATCGCACGTGGTTGCGAGTTTCTTTGAACGACTTTCACGGTTGTATTTGTATCACAATGTCTATGGCCTTTGAAGTCTGTCAGTCATAGTGAACTCTGTCCATCCTAGAAATATTTCATATCATGTTTTCTTTCTCTCTTTCCTTTACTTGCTCATTTAGCATTGTGTATTATTCACAATCTAGCTCAACACTTTAACTGTTGAATGAAACATTCATTATAGACCTGCTGAAGCTCCTGATAAAATCATTGCAAAAATTATGCTCAAGGTTGCAGTACAATGTTTCGGTACAGATGATAATATTATTTACTAGCACCAACCAAAAGAGGAAAACAAAAACCTATGAATGCTTTATTTGTCAGAAAGATGAAATATATTTGTCTTCTTCACTAAAGTGTGCATTATCGTCGACGTCCACCAGCACCGCCAAGAACGACAAGCTTAGCGCCCTTTTTCCTCCTACCAACTCGTTGCTCTAGCTCATGCCAAGCGACATCCATATCCCACTCATCTTCTATGTTGTTCCCATCCCTCTGTTGTGCTCGGTAAGAAGGGTGTGCTGGAGGCGAATGCAGTGCTGAAGCAAAACTACGAGTACCCCATGCACCCAAAAATTGCTGTTGCTGTGGCGACGAAGGCTCACAAAGTTCAGACTCTTCTTGTGGCGTTCCTGTCCCATGTGCTGGAAAATTGTCTACTCGTGGAGGAGTCGAGATCAAGATTGGATCTGAACCAGCAATGGAGTTTGCCCCAGAAGACGCCCAAAACTTCTCTTTCTCTCGCTCCCGTTCCTCTGCCTTAGCCTTGGCCCGGTCATCCTTTCTCCCCTTTTCTTTCCGCCTCACAGTTCGTGATTCAAGTAATCCTTCAAAATTCTTCAAGCCCTCAGAACCAACTACCCCTTCGAGATTGGCTTCGATAAATACGACATCAGCACCTTGAGGAAGATGTGCGAGGTATTTACAGCGTTTGCGCAGGTCATCGTTTACTGTACTTTCTGAGAACGCATCGACCCGGATAGCGATTGTATCAGGAAATGCAGAGTAGCTGTTAAAATGCGCAAGAAGGATGCGAATATCGAGTGGATGGAGATAAATAGGTAAACCGGAGGCCGCTTGATAGTAATAATATGTCTGGTTCGTTGGAGGGGGAGGGTTGATGTTCCGTCGCGGGCGTGGTTGATTACGTGCCTTGGAGGCTACTAACCTTGGTGAAGTTTCTTGGACTCGCCAAAGCTCTGAAGAGGATAGCAAAATTGGCTTGCACGTTCCTGGTAATTTCATAGCTAAGAAATCGGCGGGTATATCCTCTTTGAAAGATTGTACGTCCAGCTGCCTTTTCTCACGATACATTACTCGTTCCTCGAGCTCGAGCTTATCCTTGTATGCCCTTTCAATTTGCCCTCTCAACATGGGAGTGTTAAGAGCGGTTGCCCTTGCTATCTGTTGCTGAATTTTAGTCACAGCCCCATCTATAAAAGAGACTCCGAGATCATCTTTCATGCCAGCTAGGAGGCGGCGCTCCGCGGTCAGCTCTTCCAGATCATGTGTGAGATCTGAGACGAGATATGATGGGGTAGCAAGCATGAACTTTGAAAACTGGTAAACGTCGGGGAGAAAATGAAAGGGAGCCTGATGAAGTGGCAGCAATTCGGAGGGCCATGTAGGAGAGCGTGGCAGAGCAAGTGTAGTAATCTGTGGGCGTTCGATCAGGCACATATGAAGGACAGATCCCTGTCGAGGCGAGTTCTCAAAATTATCTTGAACGACGGAGGAAGACGAGGAGGCTCTGGACACAGTATCATCGACGTTCCGGTCAAACCATTTGACGCTCTTGAGCTGCTTTTCATTGACTGAATCGAAACAGATCGGACATCGAGCCCACTTGTTGTCGGAAGTCCCGAAGTAGTGGAGGATGCAAGGGAAGCAGAAGATCTAGAGGAAAGATGAGTACTTGCGAACCAAGAGATAGAGACGAGCAACACACGTGACCACACCTGGTCATCCGTGGAGCAGCAGGGGGAGACAAGCAGATGGGGCAATTGGTCTGGCTATCGTCCTGAGAGAGCGATGTTGCGGAAGCAGATGCCAATACCGGAGATCGAGGTATGATGACCTGCAGGATGTCTGGCCATTGAAAGAAACTATGAGTACGCGATGGTGAGTTGTTTCAAGTGATTGCGACAAGGGACTGACATGTCTGGATCCGCAAAATGTACAGTATAGTCGCCATTTGGATTCATGACAAAACGATACTGAGCATTGACAAAGCCTGTCAAGTCTGAGAGGTCTTGAAGGGAGATAAGACATGACGAGCTCACGTTCTTTATTCCATGGGCCATGTGCTGTGCCCGTCTTCCTGCTCCTCCGGCAGGTGGTGGACGGGGGGTGGGGCTGTCTGGGGGGAAGAGAAAAGTTGAGGAGATGGTTGAGGTTTGTGGGCTGACTAGCAGCCATCTTGGGCCCAGGCAAGAGGGACATGGGACATGTTGCGAGCAGAGGACTCGAATGTCGTGACTCACCGCCACACACGTGCCTCCTTTCTCCTTCATGCCCAAGGGCAATCTCAATCCCGCAGACGCCTACCGTAAGTCCACCCTCCCTGCCCTGCTCCTCTATTCATGTCTCCTAGGCAAGGCTCAGCGCAAAAAAGAGCTCAAAAAGGCACAGTTTTAGCTTGCTCTTCCACAGCACCAGACTCACCACGTTCAGGCAGTAGAACAAGGCCGATCGCGCAAAAGCCCGCGACTTTGCTCTTGTCAAGAAGGACACGACTGGCATGTCTCTTCCCTTCTTTGTGCTCCTTCTGTCTGACTATCTCATAGAACTCGAGGAGGAAATCAATCAACTCGAATCCACCAACGGTGACAAGACGCGTCTTGCACAACTCAAAACTGAACTAGAAAAAATCAGTAAGAAAAAAGAGGAATATGTTAAGGAGCATCCAGAGCAGCGCAATATTGTGTATCGCAGACACAGAAAGCATGGAGACGACAACACAACTGCACAACCCGATGAGCCTGTACCGCAGAAGAGGAACTTATTCAACAAGAAAGGCCTACCCCGTCATCCAGAGCGTAGTCTCTACTATGACCCGGTGCTGAATCCTTTCGGTGTTCCCCCTCCAGGTATGCCTTACCTGGAGCGTCGTGAGTTGTTCGCTATTGTTTTTCATGCCAATCATTGACCGTCACCCAGCGCTTCGACCTGATGAGGTGGATAGTGGCGCTGGTGAGTACGCAATATTAGGTATCTCGTATCTTAATGATAAATTTCCTTCAGGTGATGCAGATGTTCCCTTATTGAGTGCGCCACCAGCGGGCTATGAGTTTGTGGAAAGTGATGATGAAATATTCCTCCCTGAAGGTCCTCCTCCTAGTAAAGATGAATCTTCTAATTGCTTGATCCTCCATCTAAAGCCCGCGCACAGGTCCCATGCAGCCGCCTCCATTAACACAGCCATCCTCTCACCCGCCTCCTGGTTTTCCCATTGGAAACGTGACGCCATCATCACCATTTCCTCTTATAGTACCTCCTATGGTGCCACCCCCGCCAATCCCTGGTTTTCCTCCTGGTGCAGTTATGTTTCCGCCACCTGGTGTCCCATTCTACCCGCACCCTACCTTTACCATCTCCGGCACATTTCCCTCCTGTGCCTCCAGGTTTCTTTCCACGCAACCAATCTGTGTCCGCTATCCAAGATCCCCTTTCGTCCATTCCTCATACAACCTACCAAGCGCACCGTGTCAATCAATACGCATCGCACTCTATGCTTCCATCAAATCCATCTCTCCCTCCTAAACCCATCGCTGCAGCTGAGCTCGCTAACGCAACCGTAATTGCTGCGCCTCAGTTGCGTGATTTCCAGAAGGAAGCAACTGCATTCTTGCCAAAATCCCTGATGAAGAAGAAGAAACCAGGAATGGCCACGACTTGGAACTCGCAAGTGAACGCTGCCCCTCCTCTGGAACTCGCAGTCCCAGGAAACAAAGAACAAGATAAAGAAACAGGGTCCCCCCCAGCCAGTGCACGCCCAGATCTCGTAGGTGTGCTTAAGTCTCAATTCGCCGCTGCACGTACTTTCTCTCGGCAGTCAAGCGATGTCAAGAAAGGAAAAGCTAAGAAGAATGATGACTACGAAAATTTCATGGATGAAATGAGCGATATATTATAATTTTGTGCTGGTCCTCTGTGGTTATTTTTAAATTATGTCGTGGGGATCATCTGGAGATAAACTTAGATTCTGTGGTGTCACCCAATCTCGTCCTCTCATCCTGTGATCATTGGTCATCTTTAATTTCTGACTCTTAGCTAGGCCGAACGGGCGACGGTTTTGAACACGTACTAAATTGCCCTGAAATATACTGCCGAGACTTTTACTCTACCTTTTTCTCCTAATCGACTGTCCAACAGAATGGCCTCAGCCGGTGCTGAAGTCATATTTCTTCAACCTCGTTTATATGCTCAGCGACCTGGAAGACTTCTTCTGTTGCCACTCATGCCTTTCAAAAGACCATCCAAAGCTTTACCTTCTGAAATATGGGGTGATATATTTGCATTCGCAGTTGTTGGTGGCGGAAGGGAAGCTACTACATGGGCATTTTCATACCTGACTATCTGCAAGTCTCTTAAAGTAAGCCTATCCCTCTTCATAATAACTGTCTCAGACTGCTCAATCCTACCTCCAGTGTTCCTGGTTATTTGCCAGCATATGTTTTGCGCAAGCTTGGACTCCAACACTTTGAATTCCTGTGATTGTCTCAAAAGCGCCCTCTCCAGTTAGATACGGGTCTGGACCAAAGCTGAAGGACGAACATAACATCAGAAATCACCAAATGATTTATGAATACCGGGGTTCAACATGCCTTTCCCAGCCACGTCCCTGCCTTGGGATTGCGCATCTAGAAAGAGCACATTACAACGTACAACAATCCATGGGATGATAAGGCTCACGATATCCATAGCAGGACCCAGTAAAACACTGTCGGTCGCATAAATTGGCGTTCCTTTTCACTGGAACCGTAGTACTCACTGAGCACCCTTTCCTCGGAATTCTTCTGCCATTGCTTTCCCTCTTGCACGCATTAACCTTCGACTGAATGTTGACGCTACATTGATGCCTGCTGGAAACCCGGTTACATTCTTTGTCAGCCTCATCCCTGCAGGACCATCTTCGAAGCAAAGAGAGGGAACGCCAAGCCGAGTTACAGCTGTCGTATCTCCGACACAACGACCTGATTTACAAAGTCACCCAGAATGAAACCTGAACGTCAGCTTCTCAGGATAGGAACACGAAAAGACACACGATTGCTGTTGAGCTGACCGGTACCCGTGACAATCCCTATCTTTTCATCCAATGTCATTTGGGCGACGGTATTATTTGCTAGCGCGTATGCATCATCCCATGATCCTACGAGGTTTTGATCAAGAAGTTAATTCAAGAGCAAAACCTCACTTACGTGGTGTGAACTGAGTAGAACTCTGAGAGACCGCAGCTAGGAGAACTAACGCCTTGAAAGGGATAATCATCTAGAAACGTCTCACCTGACAATGCTCAATTGAGTCATTAGCTCAAGGCAAAGACAGACGATACTGACTTGATAGAGCAAAAGATATGTGAACACTTCGAATTGAGCAGGACCTGGGTATTTAAATGCTGGACTATGCGGAGCAAAGAAGCCAGTTACGTTCAGGCTCATAGTACTGCAGCATGTCTCTGTCCTGTACTACATAATCATATGGCATCAATCGTGGAAAGATATTTAATCGTGGGTTTGATTTTAATCTGGCGTCAGCCCAATGAGGAGCAGGAGGAAAGAGTTGTGAGAGACTACAAGATGCTCATAGACTATTGCTCCTGCTTTTTCACCCTAAATTAGGGGCCAGTCTGATTATGTGGAGCGGCGGGTGTTAAGTCCCGGACCAATTCGTGTATTCTCAATAGTTGTGGAGTAGTCGGTACTCACTGAGAATTTCAGTTAGACGTTCAGAGACTGTCGCAGTTGAAGCCGAGAGATGTACTGACAGGGATCAACTGTTTGGAGAAAAAGAACAAGATTACACTCATATATTGGTGTCATCTTGTACAATCTCTTGATCCGTCTTTCGTAATTGAATGGTTCTCCTCAGAAGGATCTGTACTCAAGGGGCCAGACATGTACTTCCCAGGCATTTCAATTTCAAGACGTCATGGTCTAGAAAACCAGACTCTCTATACTCTCCTTCTGTAGATAAAAGTTGCACAAAAGTTGTCGTTACAGATCACATATACAGATATTATCTCCAAAATAGAATAAAGCTAAACTTTTTTATATCATCAATTCGTTAACGCAGGGCTCGGTCGCAGTCCGCGGTAGGCATAGCACTGCTGAGGCAGTCCCAGAAGCTGACGTGTCCCTATGAAATAAGTCTCTAGGTGATTTGTCCCCGACTAATGAATAGGCCTGTCCCGAATGGACGGTAGGGTGACTGATGGAAGCATTCCCTCAAGTGCAGCTTATTGATCATGGGAAATTTTAGGTGCTAAATCAGATTCTACTTACCCGCATAGATAATCTCGATGTGTCGTAATGTACTAAATCGAATGCTTCCAAACGATGACAGCCCACTTGGTATCAAAGGTACAATGCCAAAAAATTTCTCAAAGTCTCGGTTCCGAAAAATCGACAACGAAAACGCACTAAGCTGTAGGACTCCCGCTTGTCGGACACCTTTGCATATCCCCTCCCATCGAGGCTTTCAATGCTGATAGTCGCCTTTTATTATCTCGGGGTATATCAATCCAAGCGTCATTTCTCTGAGTAACATCTTCGCGGGCTTAGGCTCCCGAGATGTTCTCATACCCTCGTGGAAGAATGTCACTTCTGTATGCGAACACCTCAGAATTAGTCCGAAATTCTATTCAAGCAGCTCGACAAACGTCAAGTCTTCTTCGGTAAGTCTTCCCTATCAGCTGACCCATGCGTTCTCTAATGTTTTACGGTGACCGTTCACCGCACTGACGTCCTCTGAAGTCTTCTTTCACGTCACATTTCAAGTTTTCCCGTTTCAAGTTTGCCGGGACCCAGGAAGTCCTCGTCTATAAAAGCCTGCATTCTTCCCCAGGAAGAAAAGTATCGGGTCTTATCTACTTCGACTTTGAACATCCATCATCATCATGAAATTCTTTGCCACCCTCGCCGCCCTTTCTGCTGTTGCGTTCGCCTCCCCGTCTACTCTCAGCTGGGACAACACCTACGATGACAGTGGTGCCAGCCTGGCTACTGTCGCTTGTTCAGATGGCTCAAATGGCCTCCTTACTCGCGGCTTCACAACCTTCGGCAGTCTGCCAAACTTCCCTAATATCGGTGGTGTCCCAGCCATCACAGGCTTTAATTCTGCCAGCTGTGGTACATGTTGGAAAGTGACCTTTACCAACGGCCAGGGAGCCCAGAAGAGCATTAACGTGCTTGGTATTGACACCGGAGCGAAGGGTTTCAACGTCGCCAAAGCTGCGATGAACACTCTCACTAACAACCAAGCCGATCAGCTTGGGAGGGTCAATGTTGACGTAGAGCAAATTGACGCTTCTAACTGTGGATTGTGAGTACCATAAATCTTGAGCTGCGATCAAAGTTTTCAACGTTTCCCTTCCACAGGTAATGACTGCATCGTAAACCATTTTCTCAAGTTGATGATCAAGTGTTGTCATGGACTAGCGGACATTGTATATTTCGTTACCTTGTACTGATTCTGGTCGATTCGAGAGGATAGCTGTCTATTTTGTCTATGTCGATTTGATAGTCTCTATAACCTTTGATTCTCCGTGCCTCAGACCCAACCAGAATCCACTTCGATACTCTTTTTCTGATTCACCAGATAAAGTACCACGGATTTGGGCCATCTCAATTGCCTCGCTGATGTACTGTTCTGTAAAGCCGAGCTTGGATGCTCCGTAGATTGCAAAGACCTTGGCTGTCTGAAACCCATCATCGAAACCCTTCCTTCGAGCAGGATCGTAATTAGGAGAGCTGATACCGTCACGTTTCCCAGAGTTCCAGTTCTCAACAGCAGGATCGGTAGTATTCCAAGCTGGGGGCTGACTCGTGCCACTACTTTGTCTTTGATAGATTGCCTCGAAGCGGTGTTGACTGTTGCCTGGAGAGACATCAACAGCATCTTGATGCGCATTACCTGAAGCCTGGCTCAAGACCGATACAACCTCAGCATCATTAGGATAGTCCATTCTACGGGCCTTGGCGGAAAGATCTTGACCCTGAGCAGAACTCGCGATATCTCCGTATGAGTAAAAGGAAGTCGGCAATACTGTACCAACAGCATGCTGGAAGCACCATCCTGGATCAAATTCGCATTGTTCATTCTTCAGAGCTATGATGACGTAAGTTATTGAACCGAGAAACAGAGAAGCAGACAAACACCAAAACATCCAACCAGCGGTAACGTTTGTATAAACCTGCATCTGAGCGGTGCAGAACTCCTTGCGTGCCTGCAATTTATCTTTTTGATCCTTCAAACTTTCCTCACTTAACGCGCACGACCATTCTCCGATTACGAGGTTCCGCCGTTCTCCATTAGCAGCACTCGAAAATGCATCCGCAATCCCACCTTTGATATCTTTGGTGTGTTGGATCGAAGGTTTTTTAGAATCGTTGTCAGTGAACACAAAGTACGAATGGTGATCCTGGACGACAAAGTCGCGGCGATTGTTGATGTACGGTTGGAAGCGGTTAAGGTCAAATCCATCATGGATGTAGACCGGTAGACGCTGACCATACCATGACGATTGGCGAATGGCATCTATAGCCTGGTTATCTACCCCAAGATTAACGATGGACACGAGTCAATCAAGTCCAACGTACTCACAGAAATTCTCCAATGATGGATGTCCAGCTGGCTCATTCAACAACTGCACCCCAATCACATTGGTAACAGCCCCCAGCTGTTGCACAAGAAACTTGATTGCTTCAATCGTCTTCCATTGATAATCATACGAGTTGAAAAAATTCGTCTGGCCATCTGAGGTTCCTGAATGTTGTTGACCATTTTGACTCCCAGGAGCTCCATGCATGTCAACTAGAACGCTGATACTAACATCAGCTGCTTGACTAATAGCTCGCAGAAGTCGTGGCCACGCATTCTTGTACACCTCGATGTAGGGTTCGAAAGGGGTGCCAGCCATGAACTGGGGACCGAGAGTAAACCAGGCGATGGGAATCCGCACAGTGTTAATTCCGATACTTGCAAGATAGTTGAAATCCTCCGCCGTGATGAATGTATCCCAATGCTTTTCGAGCACAGCTCTAGCATTGGTAACACCCCCCCAACCTGCCGCGATGTCGATTTCTGAAACTTTGGGGGCGTTGGCACATTCAAACAAAGACGGGGTCATCCATTGCTCGTGCACAAACCTGAGTACTATGCTCAGTGAACAACAAAAACACCAGCCTGCAGGAACTTACCAGGACCCTAAATTCACCCCTTGCTGCTGGCGGTAACGAAAGACGTTCGCTTCGGTCTGGTCAAACGGTGGAAATGCTGGTGCTTGAACGGGAACATCGTAGGGGTCAACTGCGCAATTTTGCACGTGCCCTTTGGATGCACCACCCTTTACAGCTGAATGCTCCAAGAACCCAAAGTCAGGTTTTATCTCGTTCGTTGCGCCAGGTGAGGGGTTGACAAGACTCTGGGATAGTCGAAGCGCAGCTAGAACGACCGTCAAATTGTACATTTCGTAACCAGTAGGCAATGTCCAATGGAGGTTGGATTAACGACAGAATGCAGCGATAGCCAGCTATCGGTGTCAATCAAGGTAGAGAAGACAAGGTGCCCACATATTACATTGATGTTTAACGAACTAGTGACAGTCTGATATCGAATTTTTGATTCAGACTGACTCCTGCCAAAGAGGTCTTAAATATATGTATTTGTATTTATACAATGCGATATGATTAAGAAAATACATTGCGAGAATGTATACGCGATTATGTGTCATGGGAAGATCGAAACACGGTAATGGCAACTGAACCGACGAGCCAAAGGCGACGTGCACTACAATCACGCAATGACTAGAATGCGTCGACACATTTTGTCACCTCTATCCATAACCTCAAGACCGTATGATATCCAAAGATGAGACAGACTCAGCAGGAAAATGACAAAGCAGCCATATCGAGGAAGGAGTCAAGCGGGGGCGGGGCCAGGAACAACAAAATTAACCGGCGAGTCCATTTACGGTTTACGGAACTCGCACAGCACAGTATAGATTGTGTTGAATGCTGTGTAAATTTCCTCTCGGACCTGATTGACATCAAGTAGCGTTAGCATGTGATTATAAACAAGAGAACATGAAGTTAGGGTTTGTGACAACAAACTCAGAGTACACGACTTTGAAAGAAATCATCTCACCTTGGCACCGGTCAAGACAATCTTTCCGGAAACAAAAATGAGCAACACGACTTTGGGCTTAATCATCCGGTAGATCAAGCCAGGAAAGAGCTGAAAGGCGGACTCAGGAAAGTCGAATGCGAGAAGCAATGAAAACAAACTTCAGGCTCATAGCTACTAAACTGACCATGGCTGTATGCAAGCCCTTCAAGACGGATAGGAAACTTGACATCACAGGAGCCCACGATGTTCTGAATCTTGAACTCGGAGAATTTGGCATCAAAGCCCAATTTTTGCACAATACGCGCGTATTTACGCGACGCCAGACGTGAATCGTCCTCCGACTTTGCACCCGTAACGACCATCTTGCCAGACGCGAAGATGAGGGCGGTGGTCTTCGGATCACGGATACGCATAATGACAGCCGCGAAACGCTACATCATGCAAAAATCGGGCAGTTCGATAATGCCATAAACAGATGAGAGAGCATCATATACCAACCTTGGGATTATACTCGGCATTCCTAGCGTGCAAGGCAATAGTCTTAAGATCAAGGCGACAATCTAAGTTGACGGTGGCCACTATATTTTGAAGGGTGGGAACGATACCCTCAACAGCAGTGATATGTTGTTGCTCAAGTGTCAATGGAACTGGAGTTGAAGGCACTGGGGTAGGTACAGATGAAGCTGAAGGCCCGGTGGTGGTGGCGCCAGAGACCGTTTGGGTAGAAGGTTTGGTAACGGCAACCTGAACTTGCGACTGTTGCGGCGGGACATAGGAGTTGGACAAGGGAGAAGGTCCTGGCAAGGCGATACCAGAGCTCGACTGCTGAGGCGCGTTATATGGGTTACCCGATGGAAGTGCAATACCATGGGGAGCAGGCTGGTACTGAGATTGCTGAGGAGGTTGGTACGGTTGTTGTTGTGTAGCATTGGAGCGAGAAAAGGTAACCTGGCGAGCGGGCAGCGCGAAAGACATTTGTAAAATTTTTTCAAGCGTGGGAAAGTTGAGGTCTGGGAGGAAGAGTGACTTTCAACCACAGAAACAGCATCCTTATATACCCAAAACTTTTTAAACTCCGACAGTTGACTCAGAATTGCATTACGTAATGCGGCTTTGCTTACACTCTTCCTGAGCACAGGCCCCGCACAAGTCCCCCTCCCACTCAATCTCTCTGGCTTTCTTCGCATCTTGAATTTCTCGACATCACAAGATTTTCAGGCATTTTATGTCCATTCACAGCATCCCGCGCACCACAATACTACAGACTACAGATAAAGGGGGAGCAGTACAATCTACTCATTACCCTCCCTCTCATCCATCCACATCAACACTGCCATTCCCAACCCACTTGAAATCAAGGTATCCAAGCTATTATACTTCGGCTCGGATCATATCGGGGTACGTTGCCCCGCGCGCAGTCATGTTGATTACGTCATGTGCTTCTTTTTTCCCGCGACCGTCGCTGTCAGTCGGATTGTAATTTTGCCCTGTCGGCGACAAGATTTTCTTGTCATAATGAGCAGTTCAATATAGAAGAAATCACTCCAACTCAATAGCCACCAGATTGAGTCACGCTGTCGATCTCATTCATCGTTCATTGATCGTTACAGTTCTTGGAATAGATCCCAGATCAAGGAACCCTCCACAGCAAGTGATCATTAGGAACGATTAACATACTTGGAGAAAATGCACACTTTGCTAGCAAAAATGGAGAAAAGTAAGTGTAATCCAAAGAAAGCACGTATGCAGCAAGTGGGTATTAATTAAAAGGTACTAGACAGTCTATGTATGGAAGAAAACATTGGCTGAGCATGGTTCAGAGGTTGCCCAACAAACCACGAATGACGACCTGGCCACTATAAACACGTCTGATCATGCTCACACACCAGCCACAATCCTATGTGTAATTAATTGTATTAGTAAACAAGAAGGCCTAAATGAAAGATAGGGACATACTCTTCGGCCTTATTAAGAGCCTGTACCATACTGATAACCTCCTTCCTACGGCTGACGACATACTCGCTCTCCTTCATCAGTTCATCAAGGACATCAGGTTTATACAACTCTTGAAGAAGTTCACGTTGCAGATTATCTTTTGAATGATTGACGAGGTTGAGTGAAATTGCCTTTGGGACCATATCAATCATTTCACGCTTCACAATGTTGAAATACGAATGTATCAACAGCTCTGCAAGCATAAGCAATCGGAGAAATTAAAACAAGGGCGAGTTATAAGTCAATGATAACTCACTGATGACTTCAGTCTCCATGACTTCTCGCTCAGTCAACGCCGTTTGTGGTCTGATGACGGGTGGAGGAGCTTCCATCGCCCCCTTCTTCGCCTGCTTCTCGGGTTTCTTGGCTCCAGCTGAGAAGAATGAGGCAAAAAAACTTTGTTCCTCCTTTTTAGGATCAACATCAAGGTCTTTGTTATTGTTAACTGTAAGCCGTTGGTTCTTAGGATCATTGGGTTGAGACTGCGGCTTGTTGGCATTAATGCGTTCTGTGACAAGTGCAGTTGCCTACGTTAAGGCTAGTAAGAGTATTACTTGATACTTTGAAAATGAGTTAACCTTGTGACCGGAAATGAAATCTGGATGAGTGGTATTGATGTAACATGCCTGCATACTAGGCCTGTGAGTTACCAATCAGGGCCGAGAGGCGAAGCTTACGCGACAAGGTCTGAAACCAATTTGGTAGTCGGCGTCATCGATTTCTTGAAGAAGTTCACGACGACACCATTGAATCGCTCCCGTAAAGCTGGGTAACGTCGGAAGGCTTGCTATAAAATTATTTGAGCTCTAAGCAGTTCTAAGTAAGAAACATCACTCACAACTTTTCCCAGCAATTGTCCCAATATACGAATGAGTTCATCATATACGAGCTGGCAGCACTTGAGAGCCGGCTCCTCCAACCGCTTGATCTGCTGCTTCACAATCGCCTCAAAGGCCATCGTGCCCACAAATAATGCTGGTGTGGAACCCTGGCGACAGGTTGGTAAGCAGTCAGACAACAGGAACCGACACACTCGCCGAGGAATTGTACAGCATGGTCCGGATGTCACCATCCTTAACCTGGTCAAAAGGATCGATATTCTTAATGCCATTGTTGAATAGTTCATGGAAGACAAAACTAATACGAGCACCACCAGACAGTTCGTTCAATGAAAGGTCATTCGTGTTACCATCAATTGTCGTTCGAAAGTCGGAGGTGAATTCTGTGATGACAGACAAAACGACGTTGCTTGAAGAGTCTCCCTGGGGACCGCCCAGGCTTTGTAGCTCCGCATTGAATTTTGCTAATTGTTGCGATATACGGGCTTTGATGTCAGGAATAGTAGCTCGAATGTGGTGCATGAGGATCTGTCAGCGAGTCAGATGAATATTACACCAGCCCAGCTCTTTTCAACTAGCCATGTTCAGTTTACGCGCTAGGAACGGCGTCCCACAAAATTGGGCCTTGCTCTTGTATGATGGATGGTTCTCAAAAAAGTCGCGTTCGAACTCCAGAGCTTGAACGATGGGTTTGTTGGTTTCAATGTCACGCTGGCCACGGTTGACAACGGGGACATATCCAAGTCGAAGTGGGATAATTCGTCCCGCAAGGATATCAACAACATCCGTTCCCTTGTCCCTGTGTGTTCATGAGACCCTATCATACTGAGGTACAGATCGTTCAGCTCACATTAAATCGACCTTCGTCAAAACACCAATAGTCCTGGTTCCTTCAGGATCCACCTCACGCGCCAGCTTCAAACCATCGGAATTGGCCAGATCGGTATTGGCGGCAGTAACAGCAAGGATGATACACGCTGGCTTAGAGATATATTTGACCAACATGTCACGAATCTGCTTCTCAATATCTCGAGGCTGATCTCCAACAGGAACTTTTGTCAGACCCTGGAAGATCAACAAGAGTGAGAGTCAAGACGTTGGGTGAAAAGACACGCAGATTAATGGGCTGAGGGGAAATGCCTGCATTTTTTCCAGTCTTGGCTTCTGTGTCTCGTACAATTTCTTCTCGGATCTTATTAAAGTCGAAGAATTTCTCTCCTGGTATATGAAGAAATTCACCCCATTCATTGGGATTGGCATGTTTGTCATTAGCCTTGTCGGTTCCGTTGATCTGGGCTGTAAAGAGGTGGTCGGACAAAAAAAGGGAGACAGAGGAAGAATACTCACGACCGCCAGGAGTATCAGCAGAGCGATGTATGAGTTGCAAAACCTGTAAAGAAATTAGCATGGCTGTCCAGCCATTCGTAAGAAGAGTCACTTACTAGTGGCCGCCGCGTAACGATACCAGTGCCACGAGGAAGAAAATCACGACCGACAATGTTCTACGAAGGAGAGTTCATCTATAATTCAATTTTCAGAAGGTATGGGACTCACCTCCAGCACACTGCTCTTTCCACTACTCTGACTACCAAGCACGCAGATTTGCGGCAAGTCTACCGATGAACCGGATTGACCAACAGTAGCAAAAACATCCTGTAGTTTGTTGACTACGGAGACGATTTCTGTTCCAAGACCCGATGAACTCGTTGCCATTTCTTGATGAGCAAGAAGAATGAGGCGATGGAAGGATAAAAAGAAATGATTATGTAATGAGTTTTCAAGATAGACTTATCAAGTGCTAGCAGATCTACTAAGCACCACTTTAAGCTACTGACAAATAATGATATTATATAATTTCAAAACCAGATGTACCTCGGCCTCACAATCTCAATATTGAACCTCCAGTCCCTGAGAGCTACTAATACTTGTGCTAATTCTTTTTGCTGTCCATTAACCACCACACCGCACTCCTTGAGAGGCATATTATACTGAAACAGAGTGACAAAGCAAGGTGTGGGTTATGTAATCAAATCAAAGTCAAAGAAAAAGAAATGAATCAAGTCCAAAGGATCGCATGAAATAAAAGGTTCAGAGATAGAATACGGCGGGCTCTAATGATGTCCATGTCATATAAAAAGGGGATCACAAGGGCTGCTCCAAAGGACAGACAGTAGTAAAGGAGGGTGATAGGTGTTTGGTAGAGGAGGATCCAATTGGGGGGATGATGGTGTTTAAACCAGTATACTGATGCAGCTGATCAGTTGTCCGCTGTGTGAAGAAATTGATAGGTACAAAACTTATCCAGAAATAACTTGTGGTCGACATATGGTCATGTGACGTTTTTGTACTTTGCGTGATAGGCGATCCTTGGACAAACCCACCACGGCGCATACAAGCGCTTGCGACGTTTACCGTATGTTTTCGACAGCTTTGAACCAGATCACAACCTCTTCTAGGATCATGCAAAGATGGGCGGGCATTCTACATGTCATAATATTTGCCAAATTCGTCATCGACTGCAAGCGTCTGTCGGTGCCCCGCGGATTTCTCTGCTGTTGTTCAACTTATCAGCCGTGATTTATACATGATACGTAAATGCTCTGTAGGCTGTGGAGATGTAACGAAGCAAAGTTAATGAGTCTAGACGCCTTCCACGTTTGGAAGACCGAGAGGACATGCTAGGGGTTCACGGTCAGGGTCACTAGGGTTCCCTGGATACCCCTTTAGCTTGACACTCCTCTCTTTCTCGACAGTCATCATGTACCAACACTGTGGACCAGTCTCAATGTACAGTCTTCCCCAGGAATTGACTGAAAAGATTGTCCATCAGCTCAAGGGTGACCGAAGATCACTTCTTTGCCTTTCCCTTGTCTCCGTCAGCTTTCAAGTAGCAGCCCAACCACATCTTTTTCGAAGAATCGCATTTATACCTGAAAATAGGAAGGGCGATTCAAGATACAAGGATGAAAGTGAAGAGGAGCTCTTTGATTGGGTGTTGCCTTCAAACAGAGTCCACGCCTTCCTTTCAATCCTTGAAATTCGTTCTAGTCATTTTATTGGGGCTCTTGTTCGCAATTTATCTCTCGCCTTCTCGGAACCTGAGCCTTATGCAAACAACCTAACTGACGATTTGCATCATGCACTTCAGCAAATGATCAGCCTAAAGTGTCTCCAGGTAACACTTGGCCCCCTGACAAACGTCTGCATGGCTATCGTATTGGCCGACCTACCTTGTCAGCTCACCAGGTTCTGCCTGTTGGACAGACGACAATACCCTGAGGAAAACGACGTCTACATCACCTTCCTTTCTTTACAACACCATCTCAAATACTTCCATTTCGTTTCCCCGCTCCTCGTCCCATGTTTACGATCATTTAATTGCCCGACCTTGCAAACTTTTGTTGGTGACCCCACACAGTCTTCCACTATTTTTCCAAGCCTCACCCAAATTACATCTTTGGGATTGGTAGACTCTCCATGGTCTAACGCACTTCCTGTCTCATCGCTAATCCCCATGTCTTCCATTCTATCGCAATTGCGAACGTTAACACTTTATTCTTGCTTCTTCAAGGAACCAGCTCTTGAAAAGCTCTTCGGATATATGTCGTCCCTAGAAATACTTGAGGTTGCATTAGATGAACGTACAACAACAAACCGTCTGACAAAAGTAAGTGATCATTTTTATTGTAGCATTCTTCAACCGAACTCTTTTATAGCATGCCATCTTAATGCTCAATTATATCCATAAACTCGCCCACTTACGCCAATTTCTATGGCATGTATTTCCCGACAAGTATCACCAGCGTCAGTTATCTATATTGACGCGAGATACTCAAGAAGGCTGGACCACGTATTGGTTTTCTTCCTCCTCATATTTCCAGGAGGCATACTTTGCTATCGGCCCTGACGTCGATACCTATTGGCATTGGACTCGAGGCAAATCGGAGCCAGATGAAGTCTCCTCTGTCTCTTTTCGTGGCCGCACTCCGTTCCGTGACATTGTCTTTGATCTGCATTTGGCAGGATAATGTTCTATATCCATGTATAAAGACCACCTGTCTTGACCCTTGCCTTCCAAGGGTAATATAACCTATTGATACGCTTATTGGTAGGAAATTGGTAAAGCCAACCAACCCTACATGGCGGTCCAGATTGCCAGTTTTCTGTCATTTTTGCCGGCCAAGACCCTCATCCATGGTCACAATTAGAATTGCATTACCATCAATGATCAAGATCAACTAAAATGATACTCGCCCACGAGGCAGCCGAGCGCAAGACCCTGCATTGGTTGATTTCTGCCCTGGCAACACTCTTGCATTTGCTCAAGTCACTGACTTAGGACGCTTTACGACCCTCATCATGTATCTCATATCTCCATTGGTGGAGGTGTTTCGCTACACGTTGACGCCTATTGCACCCTTCACATGGTTCGATGTGCCTCTCAGCACGCTTGACGTTATTGCGGCATTCCGACTGTGTATTATTTTACGACAACTGAGGGAAATAGCACACTCAAAACACGTGTTGAGTAAAGGGAAGGTTGGGGTAGAGGACAAGTCATTCGTGAAAGCATTGGCTACCACACTTCTGGTGGTGTATGGCGGCGAAGCCATCACATGTAAGTTGTCTGCCCATGATATTCTGTGCCAATTTTCGTCTTACTTGTATCAAAGCACCGTTTTTGGGAATTCCACCTTCGTTTATGACAGCCGGTGCCGGACCGTTACTATACGCTGCTGTGCAAGCAATCGTGGAGTACGTGCCAGAGATTCCCGAGTTGACAGGGGAACTTGAGCTTCCGCTGTCACTAGTTGACGGATTCACTCGTGCCTACCTCGTTTGCAGCCTCATTCCACCCTCGGTGACCCAACACCGATCTCCCATCATCGCCTCCTCACCATGGACTCTCCTAGTCACCTCGCTGGTAAGTGCAATGCTATATCATCGAGGCATCATAAATTCAGGTCTGTGATTCTGCAGTTTACAGCCAATGGAGGATTTTTCTTGGCCAATCTATTCTCAATCCTGAATCCCGGTTCAATGACAGTGCAAACGCCCCCAGAGTTGCAAGCATATGGATGGTCAACAGTTGATCTATGGTGTGCGCCTGCTATGACGGGTTTATACGCCTTCATGACGCATGCTCAGCCGTTCTGGGCTGACCTGCATGCAGTGCTTGATAAGATGCTCGGTGGTGCCGCATCTGGACAGGCTACCGACCCAGAGGTTGCCAGAGTAATATGCGCAGTCGTTTTATCCGGGCTGTTCGCATCGCGAACAGTTGTCAATTTCGGCTTGTTTAAATCTATGCAGAAATGTGAGTCCCATATACTCAGCCTGACCAGTCGCTGATGGTTTTCGGTTAGCTGAGAAAGAAAAGACTCAGTAGGGACTCGTAGATATCAATTATGTCATTGCACGTGAACCAGATCGACATCTAGAAAGGGCAGTGTAGCCCGATATTATATATCACCTATCGCTATATGTTTTTACTCTTCCGGCATGGAAGCTACAGCTGAAGCCTTCCTTTTGCTCAGTTTCCCTAGTTGCAGCCTCTCAGTCAAGGATTATACAGAAACAAGTCCCCTTGGCCTGCAATGTGTTACCGTTCCACTTCCCGATGCCTCCAGCGACTGGGATAGGGATGTTTATCTGGTGCTCAGGCTCAATATGTCTGAAACTCCAATAGATCCTGCCAGAGTCGTTCAGCGAACGGTAACATCTACAACAAGAATCTATACATTCAATGCGACCTCTGCTGAACCCGACGAGCTTGTACTCACTATACCTTGCCCTCCCGGAGACAATAAATCTAGTTATCTGCACGAGGATCTCGACACCTTTGATAGCATTCTTGAACAATATGCGATTGAATTCCGATCTTCTGCTTCCCCTGGGGCTCAGGAGCAAACCCCTTCTATTCCGGATTTCCCCCCCACCAACATACGTGAATGACCAGAAAGACCTATATGGTCACCTTGTCATGATTGACGAAGATACCGGTGAAGTAGTCGGTGAAGTTGAAGATCGTTTCCGTATCCAAGAAGACCCAATGATGTATCGACAAGGACATAAGAATGACCCAGTTATTATTGAAGTCCCTGACGAAGGAGGTCTACGTGAAGACGACGCAGATGCTTTGGCAGCCTTTGCAAGGGTTGTGCCTCCCGAGGAGCAGGATTGGATCACTAGATCCGCCTCTGTCGTTTAGGTATGTACCCTTATTTCTATCGCGAGACATGTATTCCAACGCATTCCTTCTAGTCGTGTGATTTCATCTGGAACGAACCTCTTAGTTACGACGATCGCCACTGCTTCTAATTACTATATCACAAGATCTAATCCTTCGCCGCATCATTCCTCGTTTCATTTGACTGCTCCAGACCACGGCAATACAAAACAACCGCTTTCTAGCAGATCACATAGTCCTACGCCTCCACCTCTACCTCCACGTGCACTGGTATTCCTCACCTCTGACAGAACGCGTAGAAACCTCCGTGCTGTCCACGCTGTATCGGGACAAGCTGTCAAAGTCAGTGCCAAGACAGTCAAAACTATCGATAACATGATACGCCGTGCAATGGGCGCCAGACCCAAAGAGAATAGATTGAGATATAACCCCGCACCAACCTCTGTTGCTTCTATCTCTCATGCTGATCTCAAGCCTCCTCTCCCCCCTCGCCCGAACATTTATACCCCATCCTCAGATTCTGGATCACCCTACGCTCCTCCTATTCCACCTCGATCATTTCCTCCGTCCCCGTCTGCTCATCAGCAAGATTCCATTACAACTCTTCCGCCTCAGCCAAGACTCACAACTACTCGTCGTCTTCTCATCTCTGCCGATCTTATTCTCTCCACGATCGACGATTCAACTCGCAAGCTTCTTGATTCTGGGACGATCAATCTCGGTAGAATCGTGCATCATAAATATGGTGTTGAGGCTGCTGAGAGTTCTCTGCTGGTGGCCGGGACCGCTAGGAACATCGGGTTGGTCTATATCGATATGTCAGGAATGGGTAGAAGGGCATTGTTGAGAAGGGCTGGGATGAGCTTTGTCAAGAGCGCAGTGCAGAGAAGAGAAGATGGAAAGAGACCAGTCCCTCCTATACCTGGACAAGAAACACGAAAGTGAAGTCTCGTCATAAGGAATTAGATTCAAGATCAAGATACCTCCAACTGTGCTTACCATGACAGGATTTAGGCTTAGATAGCTAATGATATATGCTACAGGATGAAATATATACGGAACATATAACCAATCGAAACCATCCCAAAGATTTACAGTGCATCAAAATTGATGTGATGTGATGCACGCCTTCGTTCCAACTCGTCTTCTCTCTGTCCATGCCATGCCATTAGTACATCGAATTAAACCAGACTTGAGGACCCACTTTCTCATTTAAATGCAAAACAAATACAATGATTGCCAGAATCACCATACCTGCAACACAGGTAACAGTCACCCAAGGTACCCAGCTTCCCGGCCGTAGAAATAGTTCTCGCTTCCAACCATCACCGCTCCCATCTAGTGGAGGTACCACCACAACGCGGGAGTTGGGGATCACGCCCTCCATATTAATGTAGTGGTCTGGTGCATGGATGGTTGTGCCGACGAAGAAATTCTCAATATAGTTATTGGTACGTCCAAGACCAAAGAACGAATAGGGAGGTTGAAGCGCATGGTAGGACGTTTGAGATAACTGGCCAGCTGATGAGAAGAAATCATCCAGTCAGGAATGGCTCCAGAGATGGTACAAAAGGAGAAAAACCAACCTTGGGCAGCTGACCGATGCCCTGCTGTATCGAAAACAGTGTACTTGTACGAAGCACCTGAATAGCTGACACCAAACGGCTAGATAATTCTGAGTGGCTGGAATGAAAAAAGAAACAAAACGCGTACCTGATATCTCTCAGATCCGTTGGAAGAGTAACACCAGCCACCGTTGCATGCGCCATTTGAAACTAAGGCAATTCCCGCAGCTCACATGAGAAAGCATCCATTCCAATAGAAAAGAGAACGCACCAATTGCTTTGAGAAAGAAAGCATCGTAGTAGAAATTATTCTGGATGAACAGGACCTGACTGCCACTCTGAGATCCAATCCTTTGGACCATGATATCCAAAGTCCCCTGGATATTGCAGAATATAGGTAACACTCCTTTCAAGAAAAAGGAGGACGAAAACAACTCACATCCTCATCCATGTCTAGAAATGTCACTCCTCGTGCGTCTTTGACGTTTTCCAATGACGTCGTTCCAATATTCGCGACCCTCCATCCTCTCTTACCAGAGCCATCAGAAGGATTACACCCCACCACTCCGGGCGCACACGGCACAGAATAAACAAGATGCGGGGTACGATCATCGCCTGAAGCACTTATCGTAAGAAAATCGAGGAATCCATCCAGATTAGCATCGCCAAGTTGGATTGAGAGGGGGATAGATGGATCATAGGTTGTATCACTGACGAGAAGAGAAGCATTTTCCGGGAACAAAGAAGAGACAGCGAAGCGGGAATAGGCCTGCAGAGGCATTAGCAGGTCACGGTGTAGGTCCAATTCACATACATCATTGTCTGGGCTGTCTCGGAAGTCGAACTTAAAATGGTCGTCAGGCGTACAGAGATTATTCGGTTGCCTACAAACTCTAACACCGTTCTTCACTTCAGATTCGGTGCTTGATGAACATAGACCAAGCTGCTGATTGTACACAATATTGATGAAACAATCTGAGCCAATTCCTTTGGAATTCACGTTCTTACAAGTTGTAAACATCATATCAATCGTACCGTCCCTATCTGTAACGAAAGAATTACAACGTAGGGACTACGAAGAAGGCCTAGCTTACCTATATCGCCGAAAGAAACACTTTGCGTCCCAGATGGCAAGGGCCCTTGTCTGGCCATCAGGAAACCCTGAGACTTTTTATTCAACCAGATCTGATATGATTTCTGGCCATTTCCTTCGTCACAGACGAGGAAGATATCTATAGGAAGAAGAAAATTTAGCCTGAGTCCAAAACTCACTCATGCACTGGCTACACACCCGCCAAGCAGTCTCCATTGAGATCTACAACAGCATTGCTGTGAGGGTTTGCGATCTTACATTGAGATTCATTAAAATGCGAGCTTTGTCTGTATAAAATCAATGACGTGAAAAGGGACGAAAAAAATATCCATACATCTCGAACAATGGTGAATCTGACATTGACGAATTCCAGACGTTTTGCCATACTTGTAGCTGATCCCTACCACTTCTCGTCAAACCAAGTAAATCAATTTTGAGATCACCATCAACGTCCAAAGGTATAGGTTGTGCGGAGGTTGATGATTGGATTTTGACTGGATGGGCAATATCTGGAACTCTATGAGACGGCCGATGAAATCCACCATATCCATATTACTCACCGAAACCTTTATTTGGTATCGACCGATAGACATACATGTCAATCTCGTCCTTGTTCCGACCCTGGCTCATGACAAGAAGGTCGAGCTTCCCAGTACGTGTAAAATCGCCAGGGACAACATTCAGTACTTTAGCTGAATGGGTAAAGCGATCTCCTTCATGGAATATGAAATTCTCTAGAGCAATCAAGTCCCAAACTGTCTTGGACAAATGATTCAGGGCATACCATGGTTCCAATAGTGAACCGTGAACGTCCGCTGGTCTGAAGCCAATGATAAGAAATCTAGGCTAATTCCACAAACAATTATTCGGACCCTAGTAACGATCGACATTTGAACCTACAACTGATCACCACTGAAATCACCAAACGCTACAATTCTCCTGTCTCCCGTTAACCCAAGAGTTCCTGCATCCACCAATCTAGTTCCAGTGAATCGTTTCTTTGGAAATGGCCAGAACGCTGCTCCATGTAATGGTGAACATATTAGGAGAGAGAATATAAGACCCTTCCATGACAGTTGCAGTCCACTTGGCATGTCTACAAGCGTGGCGGAAGGGGTCGTGATATAAAGTCTAAAATCAATACAGTTCTCTACGGTAAGTTAACGTCATTGCTTTGTACTGTTTACTCGTGTGCTTACGTTTCTCAGATGTGATTTGCCTTAGTGTGTGGTTTATTAACCGCAACAGGCCAAGGCCAAGACGCGGCGAGCTAGGTATATAGACAGACCCCCAGGCACAGCCCAATGACTATCTACAGACTCCAGTTCAAGAGGTAACGAACTAAGGATAGTCCAGTCCAATGTCTTCGGTACTGTGTTATCGGCCCAACTACCGGCAGGATTTTGAGTGTAAAGAACTTGTATCATTATATAAATTCAACGTCTTTCGCGAACCTTGAACCACACAACTCCGATCACACCAAAACCAAAACCAACAATGAAAGCAAAAAGAACAAGGATGTCACGGTAATAGTTGTTCGAACCAAATCCAAAAAGCTGGCAAACACGTTAGTTTCAAAATTGAAAAAGATGAAATCACTAACGAGTTCCATAATCAACTTTGCAGAAATGTCGACAGGAACGCCCTGCAGTGTATCCTGAATCATCAGACCAGAACCAACTTCGTTGACAGAAAGCGCCTCCAGGCTATACTTCAGTGGACATAACCACTGCAACCATCGGAGGACAGGAGGTATGGAGTTTAGATGGACAAAAAAACCCGCATATGTCATCTGATACAATGCAGTCAGAGCAGAAAGTAAGATGGCGATGCCTCCGTTCTGGAACAGAGTGCCAAGCAGGAAGTTCTACAAGAAGTGAAATTTAGAAGGAGTATGGGCACGGAGAGATAAGAACTCACAAAGAGGGTCATCGCTATACTATAGAGCACCAGAACAAAAAGAAATTTGAAGAAGTTAGCGGGGTTTTTGGACAGTCCAGCCATCCAATAGGTACTGAAGGATGTTAGATACGAGGTGTAAATGAGGTAAGTGGTAGCACTTACACAGATGAAACAATAATAGTTGGTATCAAACGAAGTGGTATCATATCAAATAAGAAACGAGAGAGGAGCCATGAAGTTGGGCTGTAGTAAGCACTCGCACGCTCACGCAGAAAGAGAGGTCGGATTTCGACGATATTATACAATGCACTGAGCGAAGAAAAGGCAATAAGAGCACCCTAGAGAAACGTCAAGACTCCTCACAAAAACATCAGTCAGTGCCTTACCAGAAAGAACAAACAACCAATACGAGACTGAAACCCAGCAATGGATTCATTGGTTTGGTAATACAGGCCACCTATTGATAAATGAATGATCAAGTAGCAAAGTCAGATATATATATACGAACGTACCACAAAATACACCCAGTACACATGCTACTGCAAGATGAGTAATGAACAGAGACTTGTCCCTAAGTCACATCAGATAAGAAAATTGAGATATTCAGGCTCACTCACCTCCGCAAGATTTTCCATTCCCTCCCACATAGATATTGGAACTGAGTCAAGAATGTCGTCGCGTAAGTCAGCCTGGGCCCAGCGCCAACACGACGCCCAACAGTCGTATTCAATGCAACTGGAGAGCCAATACTGCTACCATCCTTACGCTCCTTTTCAATAGCTTCCGAGTCCGAACCACTAGAACGTATACGACTTTGCGGTGACAAGCTAAAAAGCTGAACAGGGGGATGACTGGCAACTTCGAGGAGGTAGTCTGCGACATTGTATCCTTCGCGATGATACGGAACACCGCTAACCGCACTTGCTCTAAAATGGTCCACGGGGGCCATAGAACCAGGGCCAGAGTAGAGCATATGTCCTTGAGAGAGCACTAGGATGGTATCGAATTGTAGATAAAGCTGTGAACTAGACAATCGTTAGAAGATTCTCGACGAAGGAACAAGTGAACAGCTAACCTAGGTTGATGGATAGAAGCAATGGCAGGGATGGGATTGACAGGATCATGCGCAATATCAGAAAGAAGACTTGCAACACGAGTGGCAGAAACAGAATCAAGCCCTGCACGACGCGGAATTACTTAAAAGAGTGAGGATAGTGATAAACTCACCAGATGTGGGCTCATCGAGGATGAGAATATCAGGCGCGGCAATCAATTCCATTCCAATACTGACTCTTCTCATCTCACCACCGCTGATCCCTCTGGCCTTTTCACCAGAGTTGGTCCCAATACGCGTGTTGCTGATATTCTCAATTCCGAGCTTCCCTAACAAAACCTTCACGCGCTCAGACTTCTCCGTATCAGAAATGGTTTCAGGCAATTTCAACCGTGCAGCAAATATCAAAGCTTCAAATACAGTAAGCATGGGTGGAAGTATGTCTTGTTGAGGCACAAAGCCAATCCGGGGAGCTCTTGAGAAATTGCCATTAGCCTGGATACGAACTTCGCCTGTGGTAATCCCAGACTTGGTCTTCCCTGCAAGAATCTCAACCAAAGTTGTTTTCCCAGCGCCTGGATGAGATACTATCAGTGACATCGATATGCAGCTCGAATGAATGGGGATCTACCACTAGGCCCAAGAATTGCCATCATTTGCCCTGGATCCACACGACCATTGAGGGCGTTCAGAACCGTTTTCTCGCTATCATTGCTATTGTCTCTGCCAAACCATCTCAGCAGAGAAAATCCTTGCGACCTTGGTATGATATAGGTCAGATCGATCCACTCTAGAGCAGCTCTCCATCGATCAATGTCCTTCCATCCCGAAAGCCTGGCCCTCCTCTGCAAAAAAAGTCCCCACAGGAGTGTCAACAATGCAAGAAGGACAAGCCCGCCGACTACAGCCAGACCGGCAATAACGCCACCGCTGAGTCCTGGGCCGCTATTCATTGAACCATTAGTGGTGTCAGTGACATTTCCACCACTGTCGATGACACTTTGTTGCACACATTCTCCGAATGTACAACCATCAAGTGAAAGACCGTCAGAACCAAAGAGGTTGATAAGTGTCTGCTGCTTGAAGCTACAAGATGATGAGTGATTGGAAGGACTGGGGGCAGCACATTCGATATTGAGAGTACCAACAAGTCCATTGATGGGACTAGTTAGATCAGTAATTGGCACTGCACCACAGAAAGTGGTGTTCGGACGACAGGTGCACTCAAGATTATTACAGCTCCAGAAAGCACTCCCATCCGCATCATTGACTTGCTGAGTGCATGTGTCTGCTTGACAATAGAATTGTTCGACGCCATCGTAGAATAGTTGAGCATACACGCTATTAGAGGCACCAAACGCTGTGACATTTGGTAAAGGTGTGAGGGAAGATTGGCGCGTCCGCATGATATTAAGAGTGGATTTCAGAGGGTAGATAGCTTGGAGCGTAGGGTTCTGAAAGATCATTCAGTGGAATGTGATGTTAATTTATTCTTAGACACACATGGACATCGCAGCTCATTTGACCTGCAGCGTATACTCTTGGCGCAGTGTTGCACACCAAGGAGTTTCCCGTTGATTGACTACCCAAAGAAGATGATGGATCAAAAGGCGCAAAGGCAGACTGACAGCTACTAGAACTTGTGCACACATTACACCCCGTTCCGGTCCAACCCGACTGGCAAGAACACCCAGCACTGGTAAGGTTAGCAAAGTCTGAGGAAGCTGATGCGAGGGGACGACCGGATCCTTGAAAGATCGTTCCACCACAAGCAATCGATGAACAAGTGGGATCACCAAAGCCTGTGGGACATGAACAATTTGATCCGTTTGGAATGCCATAGTTGTCGCAGTTTTGAGCGTTGGCAGATATGACCCCAAGGAGTATCGGGGACCACACAGCCCAAGTAACCCGCATGTTCTTTGCAAACTATTGAAGTCCTGCACTGGAGTGCCAGGGGCTCAGGTCATGAACATCGAGAATTGGAGTTCCGGTAATAGAAAACGTACCATAACAAGATTGCATCACGTGCATGCGGTGTATCTCGAGGTACCATCGATGTCAGACACTGGAGGGACCATTCTCCATACAATTATAAACTGTAATACAACAGACTCAGACATCACCGATGTGGTAGACGACTATAATTATTTACCTGTAATACAACAGACTGTAATACAGGGATGAGAGCCGATAATAGTGATAAAGAACTATAGCTCACCTCAGATGTCACTGATGTGGTAGACGACTGAGTGAGCCTAAGTGTGGTCCAGGTATTTATACTAGAATGAGTGTTTCACATTTGTCATACAGGTGAAAAGAAAGTAAAGAGAAGATGATGTCACTATTGATCAGTCCTGTCCAATACTCCCCCTGGACTGGTCAAGTTGGTAACCTCCTAGGCAGATTGAGTTGTGAAGTAAAAGATTGGACTTTGTCCCATGCAAGAGGCTTTGTAAAGAGATCTGCAATATTATCAGCTGTGGGAATGTACTTGAAAATGATATCTCCTGATTTGACCTGCTCCTTTGTTATGAGACAACTCCCAGGAATGTCATAACACAGTCAAAATGGCTAAGTCATTATTTATTTTCTTTTTCTTTTTCTTTTTCTTTTCTTTTAATTAGGAAACTGGGAGAATGACTAAAAGAGATATGTGGGAGTCCATAAATAGAAGTAAACACAGGATATGTATAAGTAGTATACCATAATCAAATGAGAACTCTATCGAGTTCTCCCTGTTAACTTGGACTAGGAGTAGTTCTAAGACACCTCAGTCTAAGTTCTTATACTAGAACTCAATTCCACATCTAAGAGCACTGTCCACCTTGGACCTTGCTCATCCTTACTCTCATAACCATCTCAACCCTCGACCAGTGGTCACCACGATCACTAGTCACCTCCATATATAGCTGGGCTCCTGGCTTAAGGGGACTTATCAATCAGTTAGGGATTGATGGTGGAAGCGCAGTACCAAGCTCAGGTATTGTGTCTAAGACCTGACCTTGCAATTGAGTGGTACTCAGTAGTTTACTCATATTCCTTTTGCTCTATAAACCTTGTGCTGAAGTTCTATTGTGGGCTGTATATGTAGAGGAGTAACACTGTATTTTTAGGAAGGTGTTTAAGTTAGAGATCCTCTCCTCAGGGTGATAGTATAACCATAGTATTAGGGCAGTAGCAAGTAGGACAGTAGGTGTCTAGCTGGGTGAAGATCTTGTGCCCCAGTAGATATGTTATAAGAGCCCCAAGAAGGAAATGGTCTCCCATGCATTTAAACACTTAATCCAAAATCTCAAGTCATATAATAAGATCAAGGGAACTTAGGTAACCAAATCACGTGATAAGGTCAAGTGACCATAGAACATTCTGGAAGATCATATGACCATAGACTAGTAGTAGTACAGCCACTGTAAAATAGTATAAGTAGTAGTCCAATCCAAGAAAGAACTCCATCAAGTTCTTCTTGAACATTCATCTAGGGTGATCACTAAGGGCATTCACTGTCTATCGATAACAAGATATAACATTAGTAAGATCACTCCTATTTTGACTTCTTCAGAGATGTAGCACTATGTCTCTGGAACAATACAACTCTCTTATGGGCAGTATGCTCAACCAATGGCATGCTCTGGCCAAACTAAGAGCAGAAATAGAGGGAAGAGAAGGAAGGGGGTATTGGGGGTATAGAAAGTTTGGGCACCTGGCCCGTAACTGTAGGAATATGAGAGAAGCAAAAGAGAAACCGGTTCTCTAGAATAGATTTGAGGTGATAGCAAGTAGAGTGATGCAATATGAAGTGAGAAAAGAAGCAAAAGTAAGGAGGCAAAAGACAGTTGAGGAAGGGATACAATGTTTCAGATGTTGGGGGGTAGGACACTACAAATGGGAGTGTCCAAATATTAAGGTGAAGAAGGAAAGGAGAAGTGAGGAAGTGGTATGTGCAGCTAGTCTGCAAAAGGTACAGCAGGAGGAAAGACCAGTGCACTCCTTATGGAGAAAGGCACAGGAACATAGTGGTGCATAGAGAATGCCCCCAAGAAGTACAACACTGGAGCAGAGAGGGTGGACAGCCAAATGGGAGGTCATGACATTTGTAAAGTGTAGAGAATGCAACTACAAAGGTACTAAGATATATAAAAACCAGGGGTAAGAGTTTGTCTCTGGTGAACAATTAAGAAATGTATAGTGCAGCAGTTGCCTCAAAGTATAGAAGTGGAGAGAGGACACAGCAGAAGAGAGAGGAGCAGTTGTTGTGAAGTATAGTCAATGTAGAAGAAAAGATACAGTTGAGAAGATACCAGAAAAAGATAGGAAGAAAATCTTGTATCCAGAATATGGGATGGGAAAGAAGTAGCTATAGTAGGACTGAAGAGTAGCAGTACACCCTGGAAAGGGAGAAGCACAGCAAAGCAACACAAGGAAAGGAGCTCTAAAAAGCATAGAGGAAGAAGAGGACAGACAAAGGGATGTTAGGAGAACATTCAAAATGTTAAGAGAAGTATAGTTAAATATAGAAGTAGAGAAGGTAGACATGCATAAAGGCATAACTATAAAAGCACTCCTGGATAGTGGTGTGACAGGAATGTTCATGGATAAGAAGATGGTAGCAAAACATGGGTTTAAGCTACAAAAGCTAAAAAGACCAATAGCAGTCAGAAACATAGATGGGACAAACAATAGTAGAGGGGCTATTATATACCAAGAGGAAGTAAATGTGTACTACAAAAACTATGTAGAAAGGATGAGAATAGATGTGTGTGACTTGGAAAAAACAGATATAATATTGGGGATACCATAGTTGCAAGTACACAATCCAGAAATTAATTGGGAAACAGAGGAAGTCAAGATGACAAGATGCCCTCCATTATATGGGAAAAATACAAAACTGGAAAAGGGGCAGAAAGCAAAGAAAGGAAAGAGAGTAGTGACACTAGAAGAAGAAAAGGTAGTAAGATGGGCAGTGAAGGATAAAAAAGATTGGAGAAGAGAGGAAGAGGTTGAAGCAGATCATAAGAAGATCAAGGAGATGGTTCCACAAAGGTTTCTAAAGTAGAGAAAGGTATTTGGAAAGGTAGAATTGGAAAGAATGCCAAGAAGAAAAATTTAGGATCACACTATAGATTTACCCTTTATCCAGAGACGAAAGGGAGGAAGTTCAGAACTTCATAAATGACCAACTGAGAAAGGGGTATATTAGACCATCAAAATCCCCTCAAACATTACCAGTATTCTTTGAAGACAAGAAAGATGGGAGTAAGAGAATAGTAATGGACTACTGCAATCTAAATGACCAAACAGTAAAGAATAACTACCCACTTCCATTAATCATAGACTTAATTGACAACATAGGGAGTAAACAAGTATTTACAAAAATAGATCTTTGGTGGGGGTTCAACAATGTAAGGATTAAGGAAGGAAATGAGTAGAAGGGAGCATTCACAACCCATGTAGGGTCCTTCGAGCCAATAGTCATGTTCTTTGGAATGACAAATTCACCAGCCATATTTTAAGCAATGATGAATGAAATTCTGAGAGACATAATTAATAAAGGAAAAGTGGTGGCCTTTGTGGACAATGTGTTAATAGGGACAGAAATAGAAGAAGAGTATAATAAAATTGTGGAAGAAGTGCTGAAAAGGTTGAAAGAAAATGACTTGTATATCAAGCCAGAAAAATGCGTGTGGAAGGTATGAAAAATTAGGTTCCTGGGAGTTGTTATAGGACCTGACAGGATTGAAATAGAGAAGGAAAAGGTGGATAGAGTACTAAGTTAGCCAGAGCCAAAGAATGTAAAAGATGTCAGGAAGTTTTTAGGCCTTGCCAACTACTATAGGAGGTTCATCAAAAACTTCACTCAAGTAGCAAGGCCAATGAATATGCTGATAAGAAAAGATATAAAGTGGCAGTGGAAAGAAGAGCAGCAGAAAGCATTTGATGAGCTCAAAAGGATCTTTACAACTAAACCAGTACTAGCAGCCCTGGATCTAGACAAAGAATTCAGGGTAGAGGCAAATGCTTCAAACTACGCTACTAGAAGAGTATTATCAATGAAGGGTTCTAATAAGCTGTAGAGACCGGTCACTTTTATTTCTAAATCTCTAAGTGATACAGAAAGAAACTATGAGATTCATGACAAAGAAATATTAGTGGTAGTCAGATGTCTGGAAGCATGGAGACATTTTCTGAAAGGAGCAATAATGAAATTTAAGATTTGGACAGATCATAAAAACCTTGAATATTTCATGAAGGTACAAAAATTGAATAGAAGACAAGCCAGATGGACATTGTACCTATCGAGGTGTTATGAGAGCCCCAAAAATGGAAATAGTTTCCTGTGCAGTTAAACACTCAATCCAAAACCTCAAATTATATAATGGGGTCAAGATATAAACAGCATGGAAACTTAGGTAATCAGATCACATGACAAGGTCAGGTGATCATATAACATTCTGGAAGGACATGTGATCATGAGCTAATAGTAGCACAGCCACTGTAAAGTAGTATAAGTAGTAGTCCAATCTAATGAAGAACCCTATTGAGTTTTTCTTGAACATTCACCTAAGGTGATCACTAAGGACATTTATTGTCTATCAGTAATACGAGGTTCAATTTTACATTAAGGCATGTTCTAGAGAATAAGATAGGAAAGGCGGATAGCTTAAGCAGGAGGCTAGACTGGAAAGTAAAAGTAGAAAGGGACAATGAGGATGAGACATTGGTAAAACCTGAGTGGTTAAAAGTCAGAAGAACAGAAAGGGTAGAAGTAATTGTAGAAGGAGTGGATTTGTTGGAGAAAGTGAGAAAGTCAAAGGTAAAAGACAATGAAGTAGTCAAAGCAGTGGAAGAAATGAAATGAGCGGGAGTAAAGATGCTGAGAGATAAAGAGTGGAGAGAAGTGGATGGCATAATGTATAAGGAGGGAAAGGTATATATACCTAAAGACAATATATTAAGAGCAGAAATAATTAGGCTGCATCACAATACACTAGTGGGAGGATATGAAGAACAATGGAAGATAGTGAAGTTGGTCACCCAAAACTTCTGGTGGCCAGGAGTAACTAAGGAGGTGAAACAATATATAGAAGAATATGATTCCTGTTAGAGAAACAAAAACCACACAGAACAGCCGGTAGGCAAATTAATGCCCAATTTGATACCTGAGAAACCTTGGATATATATATCAGTAGATTTTATCACCAAACTGCCAATAGTATAGGGATATGACTCAATCTTAGTAGTAGTAGACAGATTAACAAAAATGGTCCATTTTATCCCTATTACAGAGAAAATATTAGCAGAAGGGCTAGCCAGATTATCACAAATGGCCACTTACTGATTTGTGATTGCTTGATTTGATAATCAAAGTGTTCAAAAAAGCAAAGTTAGACAAGTAGCAAAAGATGTTGTTAAGTCTGAGGTTTATCCTCAGACATATAGTTCTTAAATACATGATTGTGGTGGTCTGTACACCAGAACAGCCTACCACATGATCACTACCTATTGTTCTACATATAGGAGTGCTATTGTTCTTGAAATAGAGATAACCTAACCATCTTAGGGCAGTCCTTTGTTCTATTCAAGAACAGATGATAATCTATAGATAAAGATTAGTGTTATGTACAAACATTGAGGACCTTGTATCTCCATGGGATCTTATCACCTCTGGTTCTATTTATAACCAAAAGAAGCGCATTGAAGAGAGCTTTACGATGGTCATTGAAGTGAATGATTATGTTAAGCAGTTCCTGAGATATTGGTAATTTAGTGTCTGATAACTTGGTGATCACTGACTGATCTACTGATAACTTGGTGAATACTGATTGCTTTGAGATGTTTTTGGTACTGTTTGAAAGGTCTTCTTAAGAGCTTTTGGTGGCCATTTAGATTGTTGAAATTGGTCAAGTATTCCTGGAGTTATGGTCCAAATAAAGTTTGTGACAGAATACTACCTTCCATTTGTCTCCCTCCTTGATCCTGACATTATTGTATCCCCATCTCAAGTCTAATTTTGTAAACACCTTCCTCTTTCCTACTCCATCCAATATATCTGCAATGAGGGATAGAAGGTATCCATTCTTTATTGTCTACTGGTTTAAGTGTCGATAATCCTGCACCATCCTCTGCGTGCCATCCTTTTTTGCCACAAAGTGTACTGGTGATGTTTGGGGTGATTTGGAGGGTTGGATGTATCCTTTTCTCAATTGGTCTTCTACGAGTTTCTGTACTTCCTCTCTTTTTTCTCTCAATAGTGAGTATACCTTCCCATTTCTTGGCATAAACCCTTCTTTTAGCTCTATGGCATGGTCCTAGGTTTTTCGCACCGGCATCCTTTCCGACTCCTTTTTTCTAAATACTTTCTTCCACTTCCAGAATCTCCTAGACACTAGTTCTCTTAATACTTTCTTGTCTTCGTTTTTTTCTATCTTCCTCACTTTTTTCTCCTTGTCTTCTTGCTTTCTTTTTCCACATATAGGTGGGCAATACATCATCTTCACCTCTCCCTTTTCCCAATCTATTTCTGGGTTGTAGGCTACTAGCCATGGTATTTCCAGTATCAACTCTGTCTTTTCTAAGTTGCACACATCCATTCTTGCTCTTTCCATATGTCCCTTGAAGAACATGTTGCACTCAACCTGGTATGTTATAGCTCCTCCCGCATTTGCTGTTCCATCCACATTCCTAACCAAGAGGGGTTTTTTTAGCTTCTCCATCTTAAACCCCTTTTCTTTTGCAAAGGTTGTGTCTATGAACAGACCTATTGTACCGCTATCCAACAATGTCTTCACTGCTACTCCTTCATGACTCTCCAGCTTCTCTAACCCTACTTTCAGCCAGACTTCCCTCAATGGCCATAGTGTGCGCCGTATATCTCTTACTCTCTCAGTTGTATTGGTGGACATTAATTTATTGCCCAGTTTTTCCAGGCACAATACACTGTACATATTATTGGAGGCCAGCTGAGAGCTCACTGTCCTCCATTTTCTTTTGCTGACTCCTGCGGCATTTCTACTATCCTTTCTCTATGTCTTTCCCAGCAATTTTTGGCCATATGGCCCTATTTTCCACATATGTAGCACGTTCTATCTCCTCCTCTTCCTCTATCCACATCCATTGCATTTGGGTCTCTCCTTAGACCCATTTGAGCTCCCCCTCTATTAGTCATGTTTCTACCACCACCTCCTTTGTATCCCCCTCCTGTTCTCTACATTATTTGTTCTCCTCTTTCTCCATATGATCCTCTTCCTCTTGGCTATGCATTTCCCCTTGGGTGTGCCACATTTCTTCCCAGCACTCTTTCTTCTGCTCTGCTTTGTCTTTGATTCTTGTCCAATCTTACTGCTCTTTCCTGCCACTCCCCAATGGTGGTAGGTGGTTCCTCTGCTTTGGCCAACTTCCTTCTGATAGCCCCATTCAATCCCCTTTTGAATTCTTTGATGAGGGGTCTTCCCTCATAGCCACTCTCCCTGGCAACCTTTTTGAACTCCTATACATACTTGTCACAGATCCTTCCTCCCTGCTCAATTGTTCTTAGCTGCTCTATCTTTCTTTTCTCCTCCAATGTTTCTCCAAAGTCGTTCTTTATCTTTGCAAACAACTGTTCTGCTGACTCTACCTCTGATTCTCCTTTTGCTAACTTGTCCAATAGGTTATCTTTCCACGCCTCTGCTATTCCTCCTTGCACGTATGATAATACCCAGGCTGCCTGGGTTGCTCCCACCTTCTCTATCATCTTCATTCTGATATATAGTCAAGCTGCGTTTACAAATGTGCTTACTTCCTCCATCTTCCCACTAAAGACTTGAGGCCTTGCGACCTTTACTCTGCTCCCTTGTTGCTGGAGGAGCATGGTATTAACCTGCTGCTACAGGGTGGCAATTATAGCAAGGAGTTGTTCTTCTCTGGAAGAGGTTTCCCTCTGTTGTTGTTGGGATATATTGTATGGTGGTAGTGGTGGTGGTGATAGTGATGGTGATGGTGACAACTCGTACTCTAATGATTCTTGATCCAGGGTTGCTAACTAAGGCCTATATCCAACAGGGTATGCAATCTTCACCTGTTTAGATTCCTACTACCTTACTGACTACTGCCCTAATCAAATTTGGTATACAATTGCCTCTAAGAAGAGGACCTCTACACTAAGTGGCTTTCTAAGGAATAACCACCAATCTTCTGTGTATACTGTTCACAATAGAACATAGCACGGAGTTTATATGGAGAAAGAAGTAAAAAGCAACATCCAATTGTGAGGTTAGGACTCGAGCAGGATACCTGGACTTGGTATCTCATCTCCTCTCTCAGTCCCTAACTGACTGAGAAGTCCCCTTTATAGCTAGGGCTCACTATCCAAAAAGCTTGTGAGCACTGTGCTCACTAGCGAGGAAGATGTGAGAGTAAGTGGGTGGTGAGGCCGTGAGATGCGAGGTCACTATTGGGAATTGAGTTCTTATGTTATTGAGAGACAGTAAGTGTCCTTAGTGATCACCCTAGGTAGATGTTCAAGAAGAACTCGATGGAGTTCTTTATTGGATTGGACTACTACTTATACTACTTTTATAGTGGCTGTACTGCTACTAGTCCACAATCACATGTTCCTCCAGAATGTTCTACAACCTCGTGTCCTTATCATGTGACTTGGCTTCTGAAGTTCCCCTGCTATTTATATCTTAACCCCATTGTATACTTTGAGGTTTTGGACTAAGTATTTGAATACATGGGAGACTTTTTCCTGCTTGGGGCTCTTATAATACCCTAATCCATTCTGGCTTTATCAATTTCTGATCCTTGTTGTCCTTTTCCACTCCCTTCTACTAGTCTGGTCTCCTGCTTAATCCATCTGTCTTCTCCATGCTCTTCCCTGGAATGTGTTTTAGTGCAAAATTAAATTGTGATAGATATAGGGCCTATCTTGCTTGTCTACGGTTTAATTTTTGGCTTGTTATAAAATACTAGAGGTTCTTATGGTCTATCTAGATTTCAAATTTGGGTTTCGCTCCCTCCAGATAGTGCCTCTATGCCTCTAGACATCTAATAACTGCCAGCACCTCCTTATTGTGAATTTCGTAATTTTGCTCTGTGGTGTTTAATGATTTAAAGATGAAGGCCACTGGCCTCCACTTTCTGTCTTCACACTTTGTCAACAATACTCCTCCTATTGCATAGTCTGAGGTATCTACTTCCACTCTCATTTCCCTATTAATATCTGGAATTGCTAAGACAGGTTCTGTGGTGAATACCACCCTTAAGTCTTTTAAACGCCTCTTTCTGTTCTTTTTCCCATTTCTATTTCTGCTCCTTCCTGACCAGCATATGTAATGGTGCTGCTATCCTAGCAAAGTTCTTTATAAACCTCCTATAATAGTTAGCAAGACCTAAGAACTTTTGTACTTCTTTGACATTTCTGGGTGCTGGCCAGTTCAGTACTCCCTCTACTTTTTCCTTCTGCATTTCTACTCCTCTTGGACCAATTACTACTCCCAGAAATTCTATCTCTCTTACTTTCCATTTACACTTTTCTAGTTTCACGAATAGGTCATTCTTTGCCAATCTTTTTAGTACCTCTTCTACTAATTCATCATATCCTTCTCTGGTATCTGTGGCTACCAGAATATCATTGATGAATGTCGCTGTATCTCCTTGGTTTATGAGATCTCTGAACAGGTCATTCATCATTGTCTGGAAGGTAATAGAGGAGTTTGTTAACCCAAAATACATAACTGTAGGCTCATAAGCTCCAATATGCATTGTAAACACTGCCTTCCATTTGTTTTCCTTTTTGATCCTAATGTTATTGTATCCTCATCTCAGGTCCAGCTTCATAAACACCTTCCTTTTCTCTACTCCATCCAATATATCTGCAATGAAGGATAAAGGATATTCATTCTTTATCATCCACTGGTTTATGTATCAATAGTGTCACAAAAAAGTGACTACTAAATAATGACATAGAGGTATAACAAAATACCTGTTCAAAGAACTACATAAATAGCTGGGCCCTCATTAGTAAGTAGCCTTGCTAATATCACTCTTTTGGTGTAGTGGTAAACTATACAGTATGTGACTACTGGTCCATAGTACAACTATAACAACATGTCCCTTAAAGAACATATTGTACTTTACCTGGTACGTTATGGCTCCTCCCGCATTTACTGTTCCATCCACATTTCTAACCAACAGGAATTTCTTTAGCTTCTCCATTTTAAACCCCTTTTCCTGGGCAAAGGTTGTATCCATGAATAGACCTGTTGCTTCGCTATCTAGCAGTACTCTTACTGTTATCCCTTTATGGTTTTCCAGTTTTTCTAGCCCTACCCTCATCCAGACTTCTCTTAGCAGCCATAGAGTATGCTGCACATCTCTTACTCTCTCAGTTATATTGGTGCAATTGAATTTATTTTCCAGCTTTTCTAGGTGTAATACACTATACAGGTTATTAGAGACCAGCCAAGAGCTTACTGTCCTCCATTTTCTTTTGCCAACTCCTATGGCATTTCTACTATCCTTCTTTTATGCCTTTCCCAACAATTTTTGGCCATATAGCCCCACTTCCCACACACATAGCATATCCTGTCCCCTCTTTCTTCTTTGTCTATATCTATTGCATTTGGGTCTTTTCTTGGACCCATTTGAGTTCCCCCTTTATTAAATGTATTTTCTCCTGCCCCTTCTCTGTACTCTCCTCCCGTTCTTCATGTTATTTGCCCCCCTCTTCCCCCATATATGTTATAAAAGCCCTAAAAGAAGAAAAGTTTCCCAAGCATTCAAACACTTAATTCAAAACCTCAAGACGTACAATAGGGTTGAAGATATAAATAGTGTGGGAACTAGGGTCATGTGACAAGGTCAGGTGATCACAGAACATTCTGGAAGGATATGACTAAGAGTACAGCCACTGTAAAAGTAATATAAGTAAAAGTCCAATCCAACAAAGAACTCCATCGAGTTCTTCTTGAACATCCATCTAGAGTGATCACTAAGGGCATTTACTGCCTATTGATAACAATATGATCCTCCCCCTCTAGGCTGTGCATTTCCCCCTAGACATGCCATATTCTTCTCTAACATCCTCTCTTCCATTTTGCTTTGCCTTTGATTTCTATCCAGCCTTACTGCTCTTTTCTGCTACTCTTCAATGGTGGTCGGTGGCTCTTCTACTTCTGTCAACTTTCTCCTAATACTCCTATTCAACCCTCTTTTAAATTCTTCAATGAGGGGTCTTCTCTCATAGCCACTCCTCCTGGCGACCTTTTTGAATTCCTGCATATACTCATCACAGGTCCTCCCTCCTTGCTCAATGGTTCTCAGCTGTTCTATTTTCCTTTCTTCCTTTGATGTTTTCCCAAAGTTGTTTCTTATTTTTGTAAACAACTGCTCTGCTGATTCCACTTCTGATTCTCTCTTAGCTAGCTCATCCAGCAAGTTATTCTTCTATGCTTCTGCTATTCCTCCCTGTACATATGACAACACCCAGGCCACCTGGGTCACTGCTATCTCTTCTGTCATCTTTATTCTAATGTATAGGCGAGCCACGTTAACAAACGTGCTTACCTCTTCTATCTTTCCACTAAAAACTTGAGGTCTTGCGACCTCCACTCTGCTCCCCTATTGCTAAAGAAGCATAGTATTGACCTGCTACTACAAGGTTACAATCATAGCAAGAAGTTGCTCCTTTCTGGTGTGGTGGGGGGCAGATGTCAAAGGGAGTTCCCTCTATTGCTGTTGTTGTTGACAAGACATATGCAATGGCAATGGTGATAGTGATGATAATGGTGGCAATGGTGATGATTCCTTGTAGGAGGATGAACAATCTTCTTCATCTGTACTTATAACTAACTACTAGCTAAAAAGGGTGAAACAGTACTATCCCTAAGAAGGGAATCCCTAAGCTAGATAGGCCTTTAAGAGGTTACTGTTGTTCCCCTGTATAGACCGGTCACAATGGATTGGTAGCATGGAGCTGATAGTGAAAAACTAGTTATGAGCCCACTCAATATAGAGATCAGGTCTTAGGCAGGGACACAAGCTTTGTCTAGGCCATCTACCCACTGTTCCTATCACAAATGGCCACTTACTGATTTGTGATTGCTTGATTTGATAATCAAAGTATTCAAAAAAGCAAAGTTAGACAAGTAGCAAAAGATGTTGTTAAGTCTAAGGTTTATCCTTAGATATACAGTTCTTAAATACATGATTGTGGTGGTCTGTGCACCAGAACAGCCTACCACATGATCACTACCTATTGTTCTATATATAGGAGTGTTATTGTTCTTGAAATAGAGATAACCTAACCATCTTAGGGCAGTCCTTTGTTCTATTCAAGGACAGATGATAATCTATGGATAAAGATTAGTTGTCATATACAAACATTGAGGACCTTGTATCTCCATGGGATCTTATTGCTTTGGGATCTATTTATAGCCGAAAGAAGCGCATTGAAGAGAGCTTTATGATGGTCATTGAAGTGAATGATTATGTTAAGCAGTTCCTGAGATATCAGCAATTTAGTATCTGATAACTTAGTGATCACTGACTGATCTGCTGATAACTTGGTGAATACTGATTGCTTTGAGACATTTTTGGTACCATTTAAAAGGTCTTTTTAAGGGCTTTTGGTGGCCATTTAGATTGTTGAAATTAGTCAAGTATTCCTGGAGTTATGGTCCAAATGAAGTTTGTGACAATCATGTGACAAGGTCAAGTGATCTGATTACCTAAGTTCCTATGCTATTTATATCTTAACCCCTTTATACAATTAAGTGCTCAAATGTGTGGGAACTTATTTCCTTTTTGGGGCTCTTATAACACAAGGAGAACTTGATGGAGTTCTTATTTGATTACTATACACTACTTATATACCTTTTGTATTTAATTGTATTTATAAAGTCCCATATACCTCTTTTGAGTCATTCCCTCTCACATGTTTGCTTGGTTTCCTTAATAAATAAAAGAAAAGAAAAGAAATATTAAATAATGACTTTAGCCATTTTGCCAAGTTATGACAGCCAGGGCCCATAACCAATTATAAACTATAATACAACAGACTCAGACATCACCAATGTGGTAGATGACTATAATTATTTACCTGTAATACAATAGACTGTAATATAGGAATGAGAGCCGATAATAGTGATACAGAACTATAGCTCACCTCAGATGTCACTGATATGGTAGATGACTGAGTGAGCCTAAGTACAGTCCAGGTATTTATACTAGAATGAGTGTTTCACATTTGTCATACAGGTGAAAAGAAAGTAAAGAGAAGATGATGTCACTATTGATCAGTCCTGTCCAATACATACTGCTGATTCAGTTGCAGCTGCCATAAACCCACAGTCCATGTTCTCAATACTCTGTATGTGATCCTGTCAAATATGGACTGGTACATCCATCCTTTCTTTCATGTCAACAGATTCAAGATCACTTAGCTTGGGTTATTTTGGATTAGACAAGTTCTATGATCAAGTTATTTAACCATTATATCTAGAAACAGCATAATCATCAACCTGACAAGACTGTCATACCTTTTCTACAAAAGTGAGAATACAAGAGATGATACAATGTCTGAATCATCACTATCCCTCTTGGGCGAAGGAGTTCCCATTTCTTGTCTAAGATTTCAGAACAACTGTCCTGCATCAACATTGAAGGATGCACTAAATTTAAACTTTGGCACAACTCCGATATATGTTCCCACAGCATCTGTGACCAGCACAAAACCTCTGTGCTTTTTCATACTATGCCAAATGTTATACTCCTCCGTACGCCAGCAGAATCTCCTTCAGATCCATATGAAACTGCACTCCATGGTGCCTCCCTTAACGCTTTCTCCATTCCTGTTCTCGAGACGTCATTCGTAAATCTCCCACACTTGCAATCATTAATTTTGGATGGACCGCAGTGCGGGACATTTGCCGGAGTAATCATTACAAGCAAACGCTCCTGTGAAGCTTGGACGGCAGCTGTGAAGAACCTGTTCGCTTTCCTGCTTCCTAATGATGATGCTTCTTGCACGAAACTTAAGGCCTCATCAGGTTGGTCATTACCTTACTCAATGTAGTGTCAGTAGCTCAGCGACCGTCGTCGAATCGCAGCTGCGTGGGGAAATATTCCATTCTATGTTGTAGGCAAGGGAACTGCAGCTGCACTTGAGGAGTTCCGAGAACTGTGTTCGGATTCAGGCGAAAGCATGATACTTGACATCCGAGGTCAAGAGACTGGTAATGGCGAACAGCTTGCCAGATTCGTGTTAGAAAATAGAGACAAAAATACAGACAACAAAAAACTACTATATCTTACCGGCGACAAAAACCGCGATACAATACCCAAGATACTAAGTTCAAACAAAGATCAAGGCCCTCCGATTCTTCTTCATTCTCTCCAAGTGTACGAAACACATGGTGCCACGGATTTGGAGAAAAATATCAGACTCTTGGTGGCACGGGAGGCGCAATTGCGTCAAGGTACTTCCATTTGTACCTGTAAATAGGTTGCTGACTCTCGCTCAAAAGACAACATCTGGTGGGTTGTCTTTTTCGCTCCTTCATCCTCCCTGCTAGCCTACCATGTGCTCCTGAATCACTTCCGCTTTGTGCACAAAGACGGTTCCGATACCAGATCGCCACTCCCTGTTGCCAGAGTCGCTGCCATAGGATGCACGACGTCATCCTATCTGGAGGATGAACTTAAAATCCATGTAAATGCGATAGCAGCGAAGCCCTCTCCAGAGGCCTTGTCCGTTGCCATAACATCCTCCATGCATTGACTTTTTTCTATTGCCTCCTTGAATGTCACGAATGTAGGGGATAAAAGGCTCCCAAACATTTCCTTGTTTCACGCACCCTCTCGCTTCACGCTCTGCCGAGACAAAATAAGGACCTGATATAGGCTTGATCCTGGCTTGATCAAGTACGATGACAGGGAGTTTGATATAATGCTATTCATCGGTGAGTTGTTTTTTGCTTTTCTTAATCGTTGAGGGGAATCGGGAAAAGACGTATTCAACGCTTAGCTTCGGTTCGCATGACAGAAAAGTGCAATCCTAAACTGAAGCAATGACAGCGGCTCCCGGCACTGCACATCGACTCTATTTCTTATGACATGTAAAAGTATATACCATTCTTTAACATCCACCAAAAGTGAGACTGGGGCGCATGATCATCGTAAATTGTTGCCACAGACTTGGATTGTAGAGGTATAGCATTGCCGATGGCCAAGATAATCAACACTTTGAATCCAAGTCCAGTTTACTCACACACAGAAGATAGATAGAAAACAACACTCACAATACAGCAGATGACATACAGAGAATTATCAACTCACCATTGTATCTACTGAGAGCTGGCATGCTGATAGTTTCAGCTCCATTCTTAAGACTAGGAGAGAGCAGGAGGACACATGAGCAGGCCTTTCCCCCCACGAGGTATCTCACTCTTCCAAGTCCCACGAGTGATTATCAGCACATTGGTTGGACTGTCCAGTCAGTGCATCATGGTTATAGCGTCAGATGTTTATAGTTGTAAGATGGTATTCGAGGTGATTGTGCCGCAGATAAAAACTGGGACGTTGCTGGTGTTTGAGGCTACATATAAGTTGGCTGATGGGACAGATGGGAGTGCTACCAGGCATGCTAGCAGTTTTTGTGGTACTGAACTAAGTGTAAAGCTGGCCCGGCACGTGACTCTGGAGATACTTGCGCTTACCCTTCCTTTTCTATCCGTTTCATAACATGTTCGGGATAGTAAGCTTTCGCCTAATATTTCAGTACATCTTGCACTGACGCTTTATGTGCTTCTAGATATCTTCATGGTGGTCAGGTTCGCCTTCACCAACTCCCGAAAAGCCGTATGATCCTACCGACCCCAAGCAGAATCCTTTGAATCCGAAAGGCCTTAAACCGTGCGTATGCCCATCCTTAGTGCCTTTCTGGTGAGCTGTATATCCGTATACTACTGATTAATTGATTAGCTGCTGTGCTTGTCCTCAGACTAAATCTGTAAGAGACGACTGTTTCTTGAAATATGGCGACGAAGCAACCGAGAAATGCAAACAAGTGGTTGAAGATCATCTTACATGCATGCGTAACCTGGGTTTCAAACTTTGATAATGAACACTTTCGCTACGCTATACATTTGTCAATCTGTGAATATAGAATAATAGAGTAGTTCCTTCAGTTTGATTATTGAAAGTTGTGAGAGCAGATATTCATTCATTGACAATTATCCTACAGGCACCAGCTTGACATCACATCATTATACCCGAAATACAAACGATTGCATATACGTAGCACGATATCGATTTGCCAAAAACGACATAATAAAAGGAGGTTCTCTGACCATAACAACGAGACCCGACAACACTGGGACGACGATACCCGCAATCGAGATTACTCTGCGTGTCTTACGAGACAATTTACCCCAACCATTACTATTTTTGAACCACGTATTCCAAATGAGAGCTGTCCCGTCTGCGATATGAAGAGCCACGGAGCCGATCGTGCTCACATACAAGAACCAACTTCTCCATGGCCAGGTATATAGCCCATATTTGACAAATTCATAATCCAAGGAGGAGGGTCCTACGGAGGATATAGAATCTGTGCGAAGAGTCGGGTAATATCGATGAACAAGAACGTGGACAGGGAGGAAGACGAGGACTATCGCGTAGCCTGAGAGACTCAGTAAACTCGTCAGAGGTCTCCAAAGCAACGGACGTCTTCCAGAAGGTTCAAGTCCTGCTATGTTCGATGACTTGCTCAAGGACGAGCTGACCAAAAGGCGTTTGGATATTCCAGCAACGGCATGGACCACTATAGGCCCAAAGACTAGTAGTCCTTCTCCTACAGGAGTTTGATAGTACTCCCGGCCCAGAAGCTACCACGATGAAGAAAAGTTCAAGATGTTAACCACTTTTTTTTGCAAGAAACAAAGACGCGTTACCATTGTCCGGGATGCGAGATTTGTTCCACCAATATTAGCGAATACGGGTGCCGCAAGATGAACAAAGAGAAATGTGGAAATGAACGGGGTTGTAGCATGGGAGATGGTCGTTAATGTGTTCACGACAATGTGTTGAACACGGTCTCTCGGATTTGACATGTTTGCACGTGAAAGAGTTTGTTTTTCCATCATTTGTCCTTGAGACAAAGATAAAGCACAAATGAACGATTTGTCATTCCTATCCAAGATACAAGGTCTTTCCTAATTTCGCGACTTGAGCGGAGAACGCGAAATGCAATGCAACACACAGAAAAAAGAACTGTGGTCCTTATCTGTTTTTTTTTGGACTAAGCTTCCTGGTTCTTGAAATAAGGCAACTTCTCTTGCGCATCAGTACATCTCACAATTGATGAGGAAAAGCATTCCTGTTTTGCTGTGGCCAAAAAAAGCTTTTTCTAAACATTGTTGCCAATCAAAACCAAACAAAATACCATTCACATTCGTTTGACAACGTGTCTGAGGTCATAAGCCATGATCACTCTCAAAAAGCTCATTTGGCTAGCTCTAACCCTCGTCTCGTCTATTCATGCCAAATCAAGTACTGGTGATTCTGTTCTCGTCATTGTGGAGCCCAAAAAACAAAATAATTATAATATCTTCTTTGACGGATTACGAGGTAAGCTCCCTCTCTCTTTCTGACTGTTTGTTTTGAAGTGATTGATTGATATTTGTTTTTTTTACAAGAGCGAGGATTTGAGTTGACTTTTCGAACACCTCGAACGGAATCTCCTGTTCTTATTCAAGATGATGTACCCAATTTCTCGCATGTGATTCTTTTCGCTTCTGAAACGAAATGTATGTTTTCAGTGTTTCAATGGGAGAGAGAGAAAAAAGGACATTTCTCACTGTTTCTTCTAGCTTTTGCAAAAGACATAACACCACAATCGCTTATTTCCCTTGCCAAACACAACACCAACCTTCTTATCGCGCTTTCGACCAAACAAACTGCTCTTACTTCTCTGGCTGCTGAGTTCTCTCTTACTCCAGCACCTCCCAACACACCTTTGATTTCTTATTTCTCTGAACGTGATGATGATACACCTTTCAATGTTATTCCTATTCCTCTTGAACCCGAGAACGACAAGAAAAATCTCATTTCCTTAACGTCAAGTAATACCGCACCAGTGTGGTATTCCGGCACGTCCATGCTATTGGGGAACAATCCTCTCATTGTACCTATACTCAATGCACCCTCTCATGCTTTTGCATCGGACGTTGATGGAGGCTCAGCGGATTCATTGGTTGATGCTAGTGAGAGGGGAGGGGAAGGGTTATGGGCTGGTAGCCAACTGGGACTTGTTACTGGATTCCAAACTAGGAACGGTGCCAGAGTTGTTTGGACGGGTGGTGTCGAGTTGTTCAGTGATGAATTCGCTCAAAAACTCGTTGCGTGAGTGGTTTTTGTGATTGTAGACATGTTTTGACAGACATGTCATAGCGGAAAACCTTCGGGGAATCAACAATTTGCACAAGATGTTGTGGCCTGGGCTTTCCAAGAATCTAATGTGTTACGCATTGATCGCGTTGATCATCACAAATTCAACGAAACGAAACCTTTAGAGCAGTATACTATAAAGGATGAGCTCGTTCGTCCTTCCTCTCTCTCTTCCCTTTACATTGACGTCGATCATTGTCATCAGGTCTACACGACCCATATCTCAAAATACAACCCAATAAATGGGAAATGGAACTCATACTCTGATATCGATGACCTGCAACTTGAATTCACGATGCTAGACCCTCACATTCGCACCCAAATGCAAAGCACTTCAGCCGGTGACTACAGCGTACAATTTCGTGCACCAGATCGACACGGAGTATTTAAATTTGTGGTGGATTGGAAACGGAAGGGCTGGACATTCTTGTCCAGTTCAAGTACGGTTGCAGTTGTCCCACCCCGACACGATGGGTATCCTCGCTTTCTGAGTGCTGCATGGCCTTACTACATAGGGGCTGTGAGCACTAGTGCGGCGTTCTTCTTGTTCTCAGTAATTTGGCTGGGTGGAGAGATTAAGGAGAAGAAAAGGGGCAAGGGAAAAACTGAGTAGATTCAAGTTGTACAGCTACTAGAGTGTCTCCCCACGTCAAGATGGACCTGAGATAGTTGATTTTTTGCTTTGGCTAAGGGTCGACACGGGTTATCAAAGCGACGAGATAGCATGGCTGCATAGGGCCTGGGTGATATGATTGGCGATCGGCAGGGGGAGGACTGGGGTAATTGATTTGAGGTCTCTGTGCTGTGGCGATGAGGGATAGGAAAGGCAGTTAGGGAAGAGGACAAACCTTTTAGTAATTTTTTTTGGTAAGAGATGACAACAAGAAAGAAGAGACACTAGGGACACATGGTTGTCGAGGAAATTAGGGAGAGAAAACAGCGGCTAAATAGTCCTGGAGAGGGATAGGAGAGTCTTGGAGGTGAATAGGAGAGGATGCACGTGTGTACCAGGGCGGTGATCGCCGAGAGTCAGAAATTAAAACCACAGCGATCATTTTAGAAAAAAAATGATGAGTTCTGATAGTCTTTCCCCAGGTTCTGTGCTCTCTTCCCATCCTCCTGCTATATCCCCTCCTGACGCCGTCCCTGCCCTCGACAACGATGCCGCCCTTCTCCGCCTCGTTCAACCTCTGGCCCAGGGCGCCTTCTCCAGTGTGTGGCTTGCAGAGGACCGCTCATCTCTCCCCCTCTCCCTCAAATCCAGAAATTCCATCAGAGCTTTGAGGAGACAGGCAAGTCTCTCCTCTGCCTCCAGGAAATCCAGTAGAAGTGCCCGCAGCACCCCACCCACGTCTCCACCCATAACCGCCTCCAACTCCAACGACCCCGTTGACGCCCATCTCCCTGTTTTCGTTCCTCTCACCTCACCCAGACAACAAAAGCCCCGAAAGCAGAGGTGTGTCGCTGTCAAAATCACTCCCCGACGTCCGCCCGCCGTCTGCATCTCTCCCACTGCTACTTCCAGAGTTAGTCAGCAAGAGGAAGAAGAGCGTGCAAGAATCGGCTTCGCTAGAGAGGTGGAGATTCTGAAGGTATGAGTCGCCCAGCCACAGTCGCAGAATAGCCCTTCGCCAAGGTCACATCGCTATATGACTGATCATCTCCTTTCCTTTCAGCACATATCCCATCCCAACATCACTGTTCTACTCGAACATCTCTCAACCCCTTCCCACCATGTTCTCGTTTTGCCTTACTATCCTGGCGGTGACCTCTTGAATCTTGTCAATGATGACATCGCTTGGTCTAACCTCGGTCCGTTCGCTCTCCTTCGGCTCTTCTTGCTGTTTATCTCCATTCATATATAGGCGAACATGTGCTCAGGCGCATATGGTGCGAACTCTGCAAGGCCGTTGGCTGGATGCATGGTGTCGGTCTCGTTCATCGTGACATCAAACTTGAAAGTATGTTCTCAGCTTCTCCTTGCTCTCACCTCCACCAACTCACGCCTTGATTACAAAGACATTCTCCTCACCACTCAAATTTTCTCATCTCTCAGCCCAACTTCACCTCGTCCGACACTCGATGCACTCCCCCTCAGTCCCAAACCTCTGATCAAATTAGCTGATTTCGGTCTCTCTCGATTCATCAAGGTCGATGAAGCCACAGGTCAAGGCGAATTACTCTGGACGCGATGTGGAAGTGAAGCCTATGCTGCACCTGAGTTGGTAATGGGTACCGGAAGCACTCGTACCCAAGCACGTCCTAGAGCAGCTTCCCTTCAAGGGGAGCAAGAGGAGACGGTCAGAGGCTTTTATGATGCACGTGAGACAGATGCTTGGGCGTGTGGTGTGGTGCTCTATGGACTTGTGGTTCGACGTTTACCTTTTGGAGAAGGGGTTGATGATGGTGTGGCTCCAAATGGTGATGGCAGAGTTATGATTGGAGGGGACGGTGCACCTGGCCATGGACATGGAGGAGTAGATATAGTGGCGAGGAGACGTTGGTTATTGAGAATTGCAAGAGGGGAATATGAATGGCCTACTGACTCTGATGATGAAACTCGATGCGACGGCGACGATGCTAAAGAACTGGTCGGGCCAGAGCTAGCTCGGTCTCAAGGCTTGAAAAGGATCGTGGGCAGACTTTTGGTTCGTGATCCAAGGAAGAGAGCCAGGATTATGGATTTGTGGGAGGAAGATTGGATGTGGGGAGCCGGTGGAGGATTGACGGTTGGTTTGACTGAGGATGAATGGAGATTGAGGGAGAGACATGATGATGGTTGTAATGGTTTGGAGTTGAAGATTTGTGGTGAGCGTAGTGATGATGGTAGTGAGGAAGTTGAGATTGATGAAGAGAGGTTTTTGGATGAAGGGATGGTGGATGAAGATGAGATGGAAGCTTTCGAAGAAGTTGTGGATGGAGAAGAGGGTTGGTTGCTTGACCAAGAAGGGATTGGAAGTGTTGCGCGTCAGGAGATGGTATGATTTTGTGTGTTTTTTGTCGTATTTCTCATATGTTGTCTGTATTTTCTTGTACCTTGGTGATATGTAATTAATAATGTGATAGATGCATGAGTATATATGTACTTACTTTGTAATAGAAATTATTTGTAAAAGACTGAACAACAGATTAAAGAAGGGCTACCCAAATTTGGTTATACATACTTTATTCAAACTCGGTTTTGTTGATCAGCATGAACATCATTGAAATTCATTTATTTTTATCTACAGGTGCAAAAACACCAGTGAGAAGTGGTATATGATTCTCGACGTATAAGGCAATGAGGACAATCCACTGTACGGCAACGTGCTATCGAGGATAGGTATTTCTGCCTAATACGGATCATTGATGGTCTGTATTATATCTACCTTATTAGGTAAAGATGGCGAGTTTCACATCTCGTGATTTTTCTCAGACAAGAGCGACGTTGCAAACGTCAGTACCTCGTTCCTCCCTATTCCTCCCTTGCTGTGTGCATGATTAGAGTCAACTATGAGTACCTCGGACGAAATTGCTTATCTGAAATCACTTGTTACGCAACTCGAGGATAAAATTAATGCTCTTGAGGCTGCTGCACCGCCGAAGAGATCTCCTGTTCAACAGCTTCGAACTATCTTGATGGGTCCTCCTGGAGCTGGTGGGTCTATCTTTTGAGAAAAATTAGGAAAAGAGGAGAGAGTCATTCGCGTGTATATCTCATCCTTTTTTTTACTCTCTAGGCAAGGGTACACAAGCCCCTAGGATACGTGATGAGTTTTGCGTTTGCCATCTGGCTACTGGTGATATGTTGCGCGAACAAGTTGCTGAGAAGACACCTTTGGGGGTCGAGGCCAAGAAGATTATGGATGCTGGAGGTCTTGTTTCGGATAACATTATGGTGGCCATGATTAAAGACCAACTTGAGAATAATAAAGCTTGCAAGAATGGGTGAGTTGTAAATCCAGGGTCGTGGTTTCTTGGCGTATCTTTAGTGTGATAAACTTACGTGGTTTTTTTGTAATCAGTTTTGTCCTTGATGGTTTTCCAAGAACTGTACCTCAAGCTGAGAAACTTGATGGAATGTTAGCGTCTCGTGGAGAGAAATTGGACTCTGTTGTTCAGCTTCTCATTGATGATTCGTTGCTGATTTCTCGAATTACGGGTCGTTTGATTCATACTCCAAGTGGTAGAACGTATCATAAAGAATTCCAGTAAGTCGCTTTTGTGCGTTTGTACATTGATTATGAATTTTCGATCTTTTTTGAATAGTCCGCCTAAAAAACATGGCTATGATGATGTGACGGGTGAACCTTTGATTCAACGTTCTGATGATAATGTTGAAACGCTTCGCAAGCGTCTGACTACGTATCACCATCAAACAGGTCCTGTTGCTGATTATTACAAAACAAAGGGCCTTTGGCAGGGTGTTGACGCCACTCAGTCACCTAGTCTTGTTTGGGACAGTCTTTCGAACATCTACAGTGGCAGAAAGTAGATACCCTTCCTTGGACGTTTTCTGGAAATTAGAGAACTTTGTTGAATGTAGAAATTGTTGATCCCTGTTTGTAGTTGCAAGATTCCAAGGCGATGAACTGTGCAGACCTTGTGGTTAGTGATTGATGACGATAAGCTGTTGTTTGTGAAGAAGGGTAAGCATGCCAGAATTGGTTGGTTGTTGTGTGTAATTTTGTACATTGGTTTTCATAGGTGGTAGACCGCGGTTTACTAAAATGTCTCTGGTTTTTGTAGATCAAAAACAAAGAGTGGAATTCAAATAAGAATTATGTTTTTTGCCAAGTATGCTATAGAACAACAACACCCTTCCCTTCTCAAGTTCAGTTTGTTTTTTTGTCCAATTGGTGTGTGTGTGGGGGGTACTCTTCCTGTATGTGCTCCATTGACCCCAATGTTGTTTTTCAGGAATGTGAATTGTATTTCAAGTAGGATGATAATACGATCTTGAAACGCCCTTTGTTGTAAGGAGGCTGGAAGAACAACCGTGTCAGTCGATGGTTCTTGTTGTGAATCTTCTCTCTGAATTTTCCATCAGTTTCAGATCCTCATGGCTCAGGTGAGTACCAATGTTATGATTTCTGCTTAAATCACGACTAGACTTGGTCTCAAATACATTGATACACTTGCTGCTGTCCGAAAATGTTGAATATCAAACGCTATACTAAAATCAGTTGATTGATTTCATGTCTTGATGTTGAAGGTAAATTGGGCGTTTCACTTTATTGTCTTCAGCTAGATATCAATAGTAGTTTATAGACGAGACTCGTTGTGCGATTCATAACTCAACAGAAAATCATTTGTGGAGACTAAGATGTCAACTAGATAATGATTGGTATAGTTTTACGTCTCATTTTGTATCTACTATTTTGTTTTATTACCTGATCAAGCACGGTTCCCCATCTATGAGTTGGGGGATGGGACTATTGCAGCCTCTTCATGTCACATACAAAATAGAGTCTCTGAAGATGGGATTAAAATAGATTCGAAGTCAGATTGGCTAACAATTAGCTTGCCTGATTTTCAGAAGTTGAAGGGCGATCGATCCCCACGATTATTATCTTTTCTGACAGAAGGAGTGAAAACAAGGCTGTGTTACAGTCTACTCTGCGCTTGTTCCCGTTTTCTTCTGAATTCCCTTTGTGTCCTCTAATCAATTCGTCATCTTCCACGTGGTCCTTTTCTGTAAAGAATTGAAATGTCACCCGATCTCCACCGAGAAGCTTTGACACCAGCCATACGTCCATCCAACTGACTCATGAAATATTTCTACCAGTATCTTGATGCGTACTGTGCGGATCCACAAACAAGAATCAATAATTGATCAAATCCTGGTGAATTCCTCTGACAGTAGCCGTCCGTTGGATATCCAGACTACGAGATACATTCTTCAATGCAGGGCTTCAGCGACTCGGAAAGGTTGATGGAGCACCTTCTATTCCTGGTAATATCAATGTTGCCTGGGAACCATATGAAGCTGGGATTCCCGTGCATCAATTCCGTGGACCTTACCCGTTGTCCCTGATTGAATTTTCCCCACTTCAAGCCCCAAGGATGGTTGTTAGGACTTGCCCGGATGATCTCTAGGGTTAGTCCTAATCAGAGGTGCCATGTCCTGAGGGGAAAGCCAATCTATCCCATTCACGATCCAAGGCACACGATCGCCGGTGTCGTTTCCTGTCGATGCCCAAACGATATCGTGCTCAGACTCCATCCCCCTGAATGAGTCGTCATCGGAGCCTAAATCCTTTCACATGTACTTCCTCTTTTTTTTCTCCGAGTCGGAGAATCAATTTAGCAAGTATGGATCAATACTTTCATGACAAGTGCACAATGCACAATGCACAACCATGGCTCTTCAGCTCTCCCATAAGCATTTCCGCAGGCTTGCCTCCCAAATTACACGCTTAAATCCTTATCTGGTGAGATATCAATTTAACAGCCTTCATGTATCCAGAACACTGTTACGAAGTGCCCTTCGTCAGGTAGTACCACTCTGGCTGTGTAATATCCATACAAATGAAACCCAGGGCGGAATGTATTCTGGCCTGTATTTGACCATGACGCCAGAGGATACACGACATAGACTCCGGCGATCCCTTGACAATGTTTCTGCAATCATTGATGATTAGCGTTTGAAGTTCTTTCACAGATGACCAGGTAAGACAAATTCTGTTCTGTAGGATCACCGGCCGGGAGCATTGAGAAATGGGCCCTATGACAAAAATCTGGCTCATGGAACGACATCTTGATGATATCGATTATCGGGTACTTTCTATTCATTAGAACCATAAGCAACATCTGTCCAGCCTGATGTACTGCTCGAATTCGTTTAGGGACTGAATAGCCCATCGTCCTCTATCTGTTGCGTGTATATGTCCCACGGAATTCTGAATTATGGAACCGCACATTGAGCCGAGGAGTTGAAATGATACTGTAGACCATTGGTCTCCTTCACTATGGCTTGAACAATTTTTCCTGTGGTCTCTGGCTAGTTCGGGGCTTACTTATCCGGATCTGATCGGCGCTATTGGTTTGACAACTTGAGTGTGCTCTCATGGATAGATAGAACTGTACATCGAACTACATCTCTTTTTTGTGTTGCAAGGTGGCACACACTACATATTGAACCTTATCCAGTCTGATTCCTTCCTGGTGAAGATCGGGCTGAGGATCTGATCCGATAGCACTTGAATCAATCCACGACTCCCTGGAGATACCACTGAACTCGGTCCCTCCCCTCCCCCGCATATACACTGTTATTGGAAGGCTCGCCTCATGAAATTTCATCACTCAAAGCGACAAATCGACACCAGCGTGTTGAACTGGGTGGGTACTCCCTCTGATTCTTGTACATCAATGGGTGATGCGTGACTTGATTAAGGTTTATATTTTCGGCACACTAATGTTCAATGTTACAAGATACAGCAAACCGACATGCCCCGAGATACAATTCAGCGGGATGATTCACTGTTAAAAGATATACCAACTTCTCCCGTCCTGGTACATTGGCAGTGATGTACCGGAGCGTTCAACTCCGGCATTGACGGAAATAGGACGACCTTGACTACGTGGAACAGTCTCATATCTGATTGTTACCAATAACCAAGCTGGGTGAAACAGACGGGTCACGTAAGCATATAGGCCAACGGAATGCAGAAGACACGGGTAGAACGGTTAAGAAGCGAGATCATCACCTGATAAGAGCAGAATGCAGACGGCCAACAAGGCCGAATGTGATTGGAGCGAGAGTAAGTAATGCTCAGTACTAGTGTATGGTGGAGGCAAGAACGTGCTCGTTTACGTTACGTTGAATCTGTCGTTGTCTGACGGGGGGACACTCAGATGGAGCATTCCAGAAATAGAATGTCTGCCGATTTTGTTTTGAGCATCCGACATATCGGGATCCGGGTCGACCTCATAAATAGATACTGGGGCTTTGATCGAGGTCTTTGGATCTGTTTCCCTCGCATATCCCCAGTCCAAGGTTCTTCGTCTGCTATTTTATAAGGTGACAAATTAGTCGTCTTGACGCGCCTTCTACTGATACTTTTGTTCAACTAGGATATACTGTGTGTTGTGGAGCTTACGCCAGGATCACCTATCGTTGCTGAAACATATCACAACTTTTTCGTGGGTGTCCACTGTCTTGTATCCTATAGTATTTTCTCAGAGTGTTCACATCTCGGAATGCCTGTCTTCAGCTCGCGCTCAACATTGCATTTAGTGTTCCTTTTTTCCAAACCACGGAGTTCGTTCGCTGATTACTCGAGTAAGTCAACTTCTCACTTCTGACTTCAAAATACAAAGTAGATTCTCCTAGGATCCTCATGATTTCTACTATTACTGTCGAGTATCCTCGAGAAGTATTTCATCCATCGGATCCCCAGAGCTCGCGAAATCCAAACAGGGCTGGGGTTCCTTTATCAATTATTCCTCGACGAGCCGCGCGAAAGCAGACCCTGCCAGTCCCCCAGTCTTCGCGGAAACGACCCGTCATCTCTTTACTATCTGATCGTCAGGGCTGTACCTCCGTCGATTCTGACTTCAGTTCAAACTCTTACGACGGTTCTTTGTCAAATTCCCGATCTTGTAGAAAGCATTTTGAAGAGGTTCGCATCAATACAACAAGCCCGTCCAAGCCGATCTCCGTCCCATGCCTCCGTCGTCATGCACAAAGAGCATTTGATGATCAATCAGAATATGCTTCGACAATTGCAGCACCACGACCACTTGTTTATATCCCAGGAATGCTTCAATCTAGTGTTGAAACTATGCGTTCTCATATGCTGTCCAATTCCCGGCACAACCCTCGGTCGATGTTCGGAAACGGATCAAAGTCTGCTCCTCCGCAGGGTAGTGGTCCTGACCAAGAGTCCCAATTCATTCGAAAGAAGCGTCCTCAACCCATTAAATCTTCGCTGAAGTCTTCTCGATGTACCAGGGGTAACTTGTCTGTCGTCACCATGGGATCCTCGAGCAAGAGTGAGCCACCGACACCCAAGGTCGTTCACTTCGACCCTCAATTGGAACATGTAAAGCTCTTCTTGGCAGAGCAAAAACCTTTGGCTGTATCGCGAGACGGGAGTCCCACAGAGGATACGAGTGGGACCGATAGTGATTTCCCTTCGTTCATCTACGGAGATGGCAATGATTTACGAAAAAGATTTGTGATGCAACATATCAACCCGATTTCCAGACCAAATGCCAGTCTTAATGTTGCACTTGAGGATTTTTATCTCAACCCTGATGGGACGACTGTCCTGGGAAAAGTTCGAGTCCGTAATATTGCCTTCGTCAAGATCGTTGTAGTCAGGTTCACTTTCGACGCCTGGCAAACGATCAGCGAGGTCGCTGCACATTACGTGGAGTCTCTTGATCAACATTATGATCGCTTTTCGTTCAGCATCCGTCTCAATGATCTATTACCGAGGATAGAGGGGAAAACTCTGGTGATGGCAATACGGTACAATGTTGCGAACCAGGAATTTTGGGACAATAATTATCACCAGAATTATGCTGCAACTTTTACGAGGGCAAAGGCCTCTCATGAAACCAAAAGGTCTGATAGTGACATGGAGAACCTAAGAAGCAGGTTGGAACGAGTCGCTCTGCACGGCAAGGAGGATACTGTCAATTCTGTTGATACACAAAAGTCCTCAATGCGGCAACTAAACGAGACGCCTCCTTCCCTGAACTCCACTTTCGCATTGTCGTCCAGATATGACCTCGCAACGTCCCTACAAAACAATGTTCGAAAACATGCCGACGACTCTTCCTCTCGCCAAGATACTCGATCATTGTCTCCTCCGAAACGTTTGACCGCATTGTCCATACCCTTGTCCTTGTCTGATGGACGGCTTGTAACTCCGAGAAATTTGGATAAGGAACATCCAATGGGGATGCAGAGCCTTCCAGACAAGCCGGACAATATTAGCTCCTTTGATAGAGGAAGAAACCATCGACGTGGATTTTCGGCAGATGGAACGTTGATAGGACTAACTAGTGCTGTGAGGAAAACATCACCAGGAACTCCAATATCAAAACAATCTTATCTGCCTATGACTTCAACTTCACCATCCCTTGGAGACTTAAGCGGTGACAGCGAGCTATCATCTACTACAAGCTTATCTACTCCGACCTCCTCACGTTCTCCTACTCCGTCACCGACTATCTCTTTCAAGAAATCAGTTTTGCCTCCCTTCTTCGATGAATTTTACCCTGGTACCAATCACGATATGTCGCATCCTACGCAATTAGTCAGCCCTAGGAATCACTACACACATTTCTTGAGCAAGTGAGTTGATTCATGTATCGACTCGGATACCGTTTGTGACCCGTATAACCTCAGGTTCTGTTTCTTTACTGGTTCTTCACCCGATAACGGAGAAGGGAGACCGAGTACAGAAGACATTCATCAGGGAAGCTCTTCGCGCTTCCAAGATCAAGTCCAAACAACCTCGCACGAGTCAATGTTATCCAACCCTAGTCTGGATGATTTTGTAACAGGATGTACGGATTCTGGCGCATCCACGCCAACGATGTTGAACGCAAGATGGGGATCGAGGACTGCTACGCCCGTGCCTCGTTAGGATCATGTTGAACGGTTGCTTATTACGTTCATTTTTCTGTCACTTAAAGTTCATGTTTGAGTCCACCAGAGATCTACCACAGTGCTCTTTCGAGACTAGTTTGCTAGTTTCGTTGTGGTCGTTACTCATTCTTTTGCTCTAGTAATTATGATGATGTATCATTAGGCTCCTCTCCGACTCTGATTTCAGATATTATTATTTCTCTCTGTCCCTTTCATGTATCGCATAGTATGATAATAGGTCTTTAATAATGAAGTCATGACCTTGTGACAATTTCTGAATCGTTATCCGGCGACGGGTCTGTCCCTCTACCGCCTTGGAAAAGTTGCCTGCATCAGTGTCTTCAGGTCTCTATATTTTTGTGACATTGCTGTCCAGATGAGCTGGAAACCAGATCGAGAGACCAATTCCTTCTCTATTTGAAGTCAAAACGTTGAGGCTCGGATGAAAATCAGACAAATATTTGATGGTTTTTTGATGACTTTCCCATCAGACCACAGCCGAAATTAGGTATCAAGTTTGGCTTATTGCACGAAAGTGGTACTGATTTTGGTGTAAGCTCAGTGTATGATATACTTTCTCCCATCTGATGGCTATCAACAAGTCGAGCTAATTCTTTCTGCTGCTTCATCATAAAAGCTTGCACGCATTACAGCCATTCTGCATTTGTTTTCAATGTCATCCCATTCTCGTTCAATTGAGCATCGCTTTAGTGCTGAGACTTGTAGGATCCGACCATCTTCGCATTTGAGAGAGATGTACATCGTTCATCAGTACCTACCGCGTCGCGAACCCCATCGCCCAGAACGACCGTATGCACTAATTCCACTGCCTCGACTCCAATCCCCATCCCTATCTCTACTGTCTCTTGAATCTCTCTCTCTTCCATCTCGGCCATTCACCGGAATATCTCGACCAAATTCATCCTGCATGTTTCCGCCTCCATACGTGTCTTGATCACGATAATTCTGTGGTTGCGAAGGGGCAGAACGACCGAGCTGGTCCGAGGCAGTACCAAATCCGGGAATGATATCATCTCCACCTCCATCGTGGTTCCTACCACCTCCAAGATTATTGTAGTCGCTCTCTGTCCCTGGCCCTGGGTCGGAGGGTTGACGGTACTGGTTATCATCTTCATCTCTTCCTCCCCAACTTCGGCCGTAGTTTCCGCGACTTGCACCACCATACGAACTTGTACCTCCCCCACCAGCGATGAAGCTTGATTGGGCTGAAGACGAAGCAGCACCGAATCCTGGGACAAACACATCATCGTCATCATCTTGGCCACTCAGATCTATCACGTCGGACGGCTTTTCTACTGATAGAGCTTCTCCTGGTCGTTCACGAGACCAAAAACGTGTTGTATGATCATTCGAGCCTGTGACAAGGAGGTGACCAAGGGGATGGTAAGCGAGAGACCAGACATTGGAATCATGTGCTTGTGAAAGGTTTGCTCGAGGTGAGGATGCGGCGATGGCGAGAGAAGTGAGGGAAGATGATGGAAGAGTAGAAGGTGAGGTAGTGTCAAGGGATGTCGGTGGTGTAGGGGTGGAAAGGTCCCAGTGGAGGATAGAACCTTCAGAACCTCCTGAGACAAGAATTGGATGGACTGGATGCCATGCAACAGCTGTAAAAATAGTTTTCGCGGATTATGAGAGGAGGGGAGATAAGAAGGTAGGTTCAAATAACATACAGCAGACTTCTTTTTTATGTCCCTTCAGAACGCGAAATTCTTTCATTGCGCGGATGTCAAAAACACGGACGCTTTGATCTCGCGATGCACTGGCCACAAGGCTGCCATTTGGGGACCATGAAAGAGCTTGAATCGTATTTTTGTGAGGATGTCTGGTACAAACGATTAGGTCGACATCAGAAGTCGATGCCATGGGAGGTGACTGACAGTGTTGAGAGACAAGTCCCTGTTCTGGGATCCCAGAACTTGATGAGGTTATCCTTTGATCCGGAAACAATTAGACCTTTTGTGGGATGCCATTGTGCGCATTTCACGTCCCAACCATGACCTGAAAAACTTACTTTGATAAGAGAAAGCAGAGTTTTGAAGGGATAACGCACCTGTGAGGACACTTTCCACACGACTTTCGGCGAATGACCAGATACGAATACTCGAGTCATCGCTCGCGGTTGCAAATCTCTGATCGTCTGGACTGAAGCTTATGTCCCGGATAGCTTCACGAGAATTTGAACCCTGCCACGCAGTCAAGTTGTTCATATTGGGCTCAAAGTATTTTATGATACCGCTCTTGTCCGCGGACGCGAGATAAGAGCCAGAATGATTGAATGTCATGGCACATATTGCAGTATCGTGTGCTTGGAGGATGGTTTCGAAGTTGAAAGTAAGGCCATTCCAGAGAGTGAATTCACCACTCGTCGAGCCTGTGAGGACACGACGGCCTTCAGGTGTCCACTACAAGTACGTTCAGGTTCAACTTGATTGGTATGAAAACAGATTGGACTGACCGAAACGACATTGACGGGGTATCGGATTTTATTTGTTGAAGTATGAATAAATTTGGTGCACAATGATGTCGAGCAATTGTCTGGATAAGCTTTCGGTGGTAGCAGCTGCAAGATGTTGTTTGAGTTCCTCTTATACTGTTTCTAATGAATACGCACATCAATGACATAGGGTATTGCTGGTCGGAGGGAAGGAACGTAATTTGGATTTGGCCGAAGCCGCTTGAGCTATTGATTTAGATGTTAATTTCAAAAGTGCAAAACTGCATGTGAAGAGCACAAACAAGAGCCCATCTTCCCATTCCCCCATTGTAATCAACAGTCCGGCGAGGACGTGTTTTCTTTATGAGTTTTCCGTCGATCATAAGCCTGGCATTGGCCAGAGTCTCTTCTTGGAGCTTGGACTCATCCAGAGGGGGTGGCTGAGGATCACATAGGTAGCGGCTAGGTTTCCATTCTAATTGAGGCGCATTCCGGAGCTGAAAATCGGACCTCTGTGGGAGTAGGAGAGGTAGATTACTTGCCATGGACTAGACAGGAGTCTGTGAGTGGTAGCTAGGGTCTGCTTGCCCGTGTTATTTTCGGAAGCCATTCACGGTAAGTACGGACAAACAGCTTCCTTGCTGCTTCCATACCCAACTAATGTCAGACGATTATCCTAGTCTGTTCCGTGAGTGTTGCCTTTCTGTAGATGTTATTCCAATGGCTGATTTGAATTCTAAAGGATCGGAGCAGATGAGCTTGGTGCAGCTTTTTGTTCCTACAGAAGTTGCGCACGACACCGTCGCCGAGTTAGGCGAACTTGGCAACGTACAGTTTAAAGATGTGGGTGTACTGCTCTTAGTCTCTACTCTCAAAGCTCATCTCATTCTTCAGTTGAATCCAAATGTCAATCCTTTCCAACGCTCCTTCGTTGGCGAGATCCGCCGCATCGATGAAATGGCACGGCGTGTCCGCTTCTTTTCTGGCCAGATAGAGAAGGAGAAAGACGTAATTTCTATTCGTCCTCTCTACGACTCGGTCCCCTGCATCACTGTTGGTCCCCGTGCTGCACAAACCATGGACGACTTGGGCACCACACTTGTTGAACACGAGACGAAGCTTACTCGTATGAACGAGAATTACAACTCGTTGACCGAAAGTCTAAGGCAGTTGACTGAAGCTCGGCACGTCTTAAGGGAGACCGCGGTGTTTTTTGACAGAGTGAGTGTTACATCATTACCATGGGCCGTGCTTATCAGTGGGTTAGGCTCAAGGTCAATCCCCTGACATTAGACCTTCATTCGACGACAGTGCTGCACCCTTGCTGCAGCATGACGACCAAGAGAGTCAATATACCCCAGGTGACTCCCAATTTGATCTTGAGTTGGTATTCAATTCTTGTGGTTGCTCTCTCTAATCACTCGCAACTTAGGTTTGTCGCAGGAACTATTGATCGTACTCGTATTGCTACCTTCGAACGAGTTCTTTGGCGTGTCTTGCGCGGCAACCTTTACATGAATCAGACCGACATCACTGAACCTTTCGTTGACCCAGCAAGTGGAGTCGAGACTTGGAAGAACGTCTTCATCATTTTCGCACATGGAGACGTCCTTCTTTCCAAGATTCGCAAGATTGCTGAATCCATGGGCGCTACCCTGTACCCAATTGATGCTAACGCGGATAAACGTGCAGATGCGCTTCGCGAAGTTACTGCTCGTATCGAGGATCTCCAAATGGTTCTTTTCAACACTGGTCTGACTAGGCGCGGAGAACTGGTCAAAATTGGGGAAAACCTCCGCACCTGGCAGGATGTTGTGAAGAAAGAGAAGCTCATCTATGAAACTCTCAATCTTTTCAATTACGACGTAAGGAGGAAGACCCTCATTGCGGAAGGATGGGTGCCAACGCGGGACATTACAAGAATCCAGCTGGCCCTCCGACATGCTACTGTTAGTGTTACTCTTCATACCCTTGTAAAATGTTATTTAACCATCAATCCTGAAGGAGGAGTCAGGAACTAGCGTTCCCCCGATTCTTCATGAACTCAGGACTCACAAAACTCCACCTACGTTCATGAGAACCAACAAGTTTACAGAAGCTTTTCAAACCATTATGGATAGTTATGGTGTTGCCAAGTATCAAGAAGTCAACCCTGGATTGTTTGCAGTTGTCACCTTTCCTTTCCTTTTCGCAGTCATGTTTGGTGACATCGGTCATGGTTTAATCATATTAAGCGCAGCGATCTACTGGATAGTTAACGAAAGGCGCCTCGCTAAAGCTGACCTCGGCGAGGTACGCTCCATCAAGTTCTTATCTCGGAAACTTACCAAACCTTCTATATCCATAGATTATGGGTCAATTCTTCTAGTTGGTTTCATGTCCCACTAGCCTGTCTTGATTGACTGACAACTTTTTCAGTGGACGTTACATTATCCTTCTCATGGGCATCTTCTCCGTGTATACCGGTCTCATATACAACGACATTTTCTCCAAGTCTCTACCCATCTGGCAATCGGGTTGGACCTTTACTGGAGGTACCGGAGTGGGTGTTGACAACGACCACACGTATCTTTTTGGCTTGGACCCAGCATGGCACGACGCGAGCAATGGACTCGTATTCGCCAATTCTTATAAGATGAAGATGTCTGTCGTATTAGGTGTCATACATGTAGGACATCATTTCGCTGCATCTGATTTTCGACTCAACCTCTCTTCTTCAGATGACGTTTGCACTGTGTCTTCAAGTTCCAAATCACCGCAAGTTTAAGCGCGGGCTCGATATCTGGACAAATTTCGTCCCTTCAATGTTGTTCCTGCAATCCATCTTCGGTTATCTAGTGGTTTGTATCCTCTATAAGTGGTCTATTGATTGGTCGACTGCTTCGACCCAACCGCCTTCGCTTCTCAATATGCTTATCTCCATGTTTTTATCGCCTGGCAACGTTGCTCCCGAGACCCAACTTTACCGTGGGCAAAGTACAGTTCAAGTCATTCTCCTGCTCGTGGCTGCTATCTGTGTTCCCTGGCTATTAGTAGCTAAGCCTTACCTGGTATGGAAAGACATGAGGAAAATACAAGGGCAAGGGTATTCTAGCCTCAGGAACGACGTCGATACTCCCCGAAACAATGCTGATGGTGTCCTAGAAGGAGAAGAGGAAGGTGATGGTCAGGCTATCATAGAGGATGCGGATGAAGGAGAGGTAAGTGCATCGCACCATGACTTTGAGCTAAGCCTGACAGGTTTTCAGGAGCATCATGATTTTAGCGAGGTCATCATCCACCAAATTATCCACACCATTGAATTTTGTCTTGGTTGTATCTCGCATACGGCATCGTATCTTCGTCTTTGGGCATTATCACTTGCACATGCACAACTATCAGAGGTGCTATGGACCATGACATTGGAGGATTGGCTCGGCCCAACTACCATATTTGGTTGGCTCGGTCTGATCGTGATGGGAGTTTTCTGGTTTGTTTTGACAGTTTTCATTCTCTGCATCATGGAGGTTCGTCTCGTCTCATATTGAGATGGTCAGGGAGTAAATGCGGTGTTATTATAGGGTCTTTCCGCTTTCCTCCACGCTCTTCGTCTTCATTGGGTGGAGGGTAATAGCAAACACTTTGAAGGTGGAGGATATGTAAGTTGGAGCGCACGTTCGACTTTTCTCGTGATTCTGACGTCTTTACCCTAGGCATTCGTTCCGCTTACGTTTGCACGTTTGGAGGGTCAGGAGGTTTGAGGCTACCCATAGATTTGCTGTGTGCTATCCAGTGATGATAATGATGTGCTTGTCTATATCAGTCCTCCAATGAGTGATAACATCATTTCAATTACCTGATGGTGTCGAAAAGTAGTGCCACACAGCCATTTATCATCTCCGGTATATTAATCGCGCCGAATCACCCACGCCTGCAATTTTTTCAAACTCCGCTATCAGCCTGTTATAAGCCTAGGCAAAATATTGTCGTCTCCTTACCCTCCCCACTCATTCTCTTTTCTTTCTCTTCTCTATTAGAGGTGAGACATGCCGATGTCCTACATCTGTTCAACACGCTAATGTATCCTAGATATCTTGTCTAGAAAAACATAGAGTGTACTTAGTACCTTTTATCGTCTACCTTAACGACATAGACATTCCCCAAAACTTCTACCATTAGAATGTGGGTATTCTGTGTGTCCATTATGACTTTCGACTGACGGTGATCTGTTTCAAGATATATAGAAATGCCAGCCGCCACCGCTTCCGCCGTCGCTGCTCCTGTTCCCGTATCGCTCAAGGTCACCACCACCAACGGTGATTCTTTTGACATCAATAATCTTTTTGTGAGCGATGCCAATGTTCGCTCCTCGACTGCTTCTTCCTTGGCCGTTGTCGCCCAAGAACACGGTACGGATGGTCTCACCTCCGTCAAGTTCGGAGAGGCCGTCGTCAAGGCCCTTTCCGACAAAAAGAATCCCGCTGCTCGGGAAGGTGCTGCAGATTCTATCCGCGCCCTCGTCAAAGCCGGTGCTACTAAAGCACTGGAACCTATCTTTGTCCCGTCGGGTATCTATAATGGACTTCTTGAAAATTTTGCTGATAAGGCCCCTGCCGCCAGGACGGCCGCCATAGAGGCTGTCCGGGAGTATGTGGTTTCCATGAATGTTTGGGCTACGCCCATTCTTCTTCCTGTCCTTCTTCAATTTATCAAGACCGCTGGAAAATGGCAGGCCAAGATCGGTGGGCTGACCATCTTCGACCAGCTCATTGTCAGCGCTCCTATTCCGGTTGCCCTTGCCATGGATGAAATTATACCGGTTCTTTCTGCGACTGTCTGGGATACTAAGACGGAAGTGAAGAAGGCTGCTCGGGATTCATTGACGAAAGTTGCTACGCTGGTTTCCAACAAGGATATCGAAAATTTAATTCCTGCTCTTCTTAAAGCTCATATTAACCCGACTGAGGAGGTTCCGAAGACTATCCGTATCCTTTCGGCCACCACATTCGTTGCAGATGTTGACTCGCCCACACTTTCCCTCGTGGTGCCGCTTCTTTTGCGTGGCCTGAATGAGAAGCTCACTGCCATCAAACGAGGTGTCGCTGTGTATGCATTTATCCTGCTTCTTTTCTTCAATCTGAGATCTAACCTATCTGTAGTATTGTTGACAGCATGACAAAGCTTGTTGGTGATGCTGATACTGTTCGCCCATTGGTTGTCGCGCTTCTACCTGCCCTCATCAAGAATGAGGCTGCTATTGGTGACCCTGAGGCACGTGCCGTTGTTGGCAGGGCTATCAAGACCCTTCGTCGGGTTGGCCAGGTGCCCGAGGGTGATGGCTCTAACCTTCCTCCTCTCAAGCGTGTTGATTCCGCTCAGACCTCTGCCTCTCTCTCCACCGTCTATCAGAAACATGGCGGTTCAGTCGAAAACTCCAACGTAGTCGCCCAGTATGCCTCTACCTTGGCTGCCAATCTTGCCAACGCCAAGTGTTTCGACGTTTCTACGTGGGAGACCATCGCCCCTTTCCTTACTGCCATTGCAGCATCTCCTGATAGTGTCGCTGTTTGCCACGAGTGGGTTGTCATATGCACTGCCGAATGCCGAGATGATAGTGAGGTTCACCAAGAAGAGGAAGAAGGGGATGTTCTTTGCGACTGCCAGTTTTCCCTTGCTTACGGTGCCCGGGTTTTGATCAAGAATGCCCGTCTCCGTCTTTTCCGTTCAAAGATCTACGGTCTCTGCGGTAAGAACGGTACTGGCAAGTCTACGCTCATGGGGGCCATTGCCAAAGGCCAAGTTGAAGGTTTCCCTTCTCCTGACGAGGTCCGTACCTTCTCTGTCGCGCACGACCTAGACAGTAGTGAGGCGGACATTTCTGTTTTCCGATTCATTGTCGAGGATAAACGTATTCAAGCTACTGAATCTGAAATTAAAGAGGCCCTCACTGCTGCTGGCTTTGATGAAACCCGTCAGAGTCAACCCATTGGTAATCTGTCTGGTGGTATGAAGATGAGAGTGGCTCTTGTTCGTGCCATGCTCTTCAAAGCCGATATTCTCCTCCTTGACGAACCGACTAATCATTTGGATGTTATCAACATTGCTTGGTTGGAGAATTGGCTCACTAGTCTCACAGGTTGCACGTCAAGTTTGTCCACTTTCTTCTTCTGGTGTTTTTCACCGCTTATAACAATTTGTAGTCATTGTCTCTCACGACACTAGTTTCCTCAACAACACTATCACCAACGTCCTTCACCTCCATGATCTGAGGCTCGATACTTACCGTGGTAATATCGAAAACTTTGTGAAGGTCGTTCCTGAGGCCAAGTCTTACTACACCCTTGAGCCTGCTGAGGATTATGAATTCAAGTTCCCTGAGCCTCCTTTACTTGAAGGTGTCAAGACTAAGGAAAAGAGCTTGGTTAAGATGTGAGTGCTATCGGTTTATCATGTTTTGCCCAAGTACTGATTTGGAATGTCAGGCGTCATGTCAGTTTCCAATATCCTGGTTCTAGTCAACCGCAACTCGATGATGTCTCTCTTCAAATCTCCCTCTCTTCTCGTGTTGCTATTCTCGGTCCCAACGGTTCTGGTAAATCTACTCTCGTCAAGCTTATCCTTGGTTATTTGGAGGCGAACAGCGGTGAGGTTTGGAGGCACCCGAACGTGGTTATCGGTTACGTTGCTCAGCATGCCTTCCACCATATCGATAAACACCTCGATATGACCCCCCTCGAGTACATGCTCTGGCGTTACCAGACGGGCGAGGATCTCGAGGACTTGGACAAAGCTTCTCATGTTATCTCTGAGGAAGAGAAGAAGAAAATGGAGGATGGAGCGATCTACATTGTTGATGGTCAGAAGCGGCGCATCAAGGACATCATTTCCCGAAGGAAATCCAAACAGTCTTATGAATATCTGGTTTCATTCGAGAACCTTAGTTCTTCTGAGGACGTATATATATCTCGTGAAGAGCTCATCAAGCGTGGTTTCGAGAAGGTGTGTTCATCTGAGATTCTTTTCATATACATATGCTAATAGCGGCTATAGAAAGTCCTCGAAGTTGATAGTCGTGCTGCCCAGGAAAATGGCCTTCAACGACCTCTCGTACGTCGTGAGATCGAGGCCCACTTCCGGGACATAGGCCTTGAGCCTGAAATCGTCTCCCACAGTCCTATGAGGGGTCTTTCAGGTGGACAAAAGGTCAAAGTCGTAATGGGAGCTGCCTTCTGGCGTCGTCCACATATCATCATCCTTGATGAACCTACCAACTACCTTGATCGTGAGTCGCTTGCTGCGCTCATCAAGGCTCTCCAAAAGTTCGGAGGTGGTGTCCTTGTTGTGACCCACAACCGCGAGTTCTCCGAGTCAATTTGTTCTGAGGTGTGGGCTATGCGCGATGGCCATCTCGAGGCATCCGGACACAACTGGGTCGAGGGCCAAGGGTCTGGCCCTCGCATTGATAAGAAGGATGGAGAGGATGAGGATCAATTTGACGCCATGGGCAACAAGATTGAAGTCAAGAAGGTGAAGAAACTAACGTCAAAGGACAAGAGGAAACGTAGGGCGCGGAAGGGCAAGGACGATAGTGATGACGAGCTGTAACTTGGCTATTTTGTCGTCTATGTGTGATACTCATGATACCGTTCCTATGCACCTCTTCTTGTACCCGCCTGTCTTGTCACGTTCACATTTCGCTATCTCGTATAATGTTGTTAAATGTTCATAATCATAATATCTTCTTTCTATTCAAGTGCACATAACTAGCCTACAGTGATGGGCTCAAAGTATTGGTAACCAACTTCCAAGCAGTATCCACACCTTCTCCTCCTAGTCTATCTATGCAGTGGTCCTCTTCAAGTTTTGTAAGATGGAGATGAATGCTTCGAGCAGCAAACAACAAGAGGTCCTCGGGATATGATGCGTAGATGTCTTTGACGATAGCCCAAGTCGACCAAGTGTTCCCCTCTGCCGGTTCTTTACGCAGAATCTCCAGAATCTGCTCTTCACGCTCAAGCCGGTGTCTGATGTAAGTTGAGATGAACTCACGCCCGTTTTTGACAACGGGGCCGTGACCGGGATATAAAGACCGGTAACTCGTTGCATCGTTCTGACCGTATTGAAGCATGCTGTTGAGACTTGAAAGGTAAAGTCTGAGATCGTCGAAAATGGAGGAGCCTTGTCCCAAGATGGTATCCGCTGTGTAGAGTGCGTAGTCATCGACGATATGCAAGGCGATGGAATCGATGGTGTGTCCTGGAGTGTGGAGTACGCGGATTGTGGGAGATGAGGGTGAATGAAAGAGTTGGTTATGGTGTAGATCGTGGAATGCATTTTTGTCGTCTGGTGTGGGTGTGAATGTTCCTGGGGATAGAGATTGGATGATGTGAGGTAGGTGGTTGTGATTTGATGCTGCGGCTCCGGTGGTGTTTGGAGGGATGGGGAATTTGTGTAGTCGTGGTGCTGGGTAGGAGGTTGGTGGAAGGGTTGGATTGCGGGTTTGCCAGCGGGAGAGGAGGAGTGAGAGGACGGTTGGGAGACCGCCGATGTGGTCTAGATGCCAGTGAGAGATGATGATGTCGGAGATGTCTGGGAGGGAGGGAGGTGTTGTGGGGAGAGTGTCGAGGGCGGAGGAAAGGACGGAGAGATATTCAGGCTTTCCCTCTGCGGTGTCGAGGAGAATGTAGGGCGGTTGGGCACCGACGATATAAGTGTTGGTTCCTGTGAGGGTCGTTAGAAAGGGGTTTAAGGTATATGGTCAATGAGAAATGGACCTTGCAAGGTGGCTTTGCCTGGGTTCTGGGTGGCCTATGAATCCTGTGTGGCGGATGCAAGTAAGTAGATGACTGACCTGGCCGAGGACCCGCACTACATTATCACTGATCTAATAACCAGATTATCTAGGTGAACTTGGCGACGGTTGTGTTCTCACCTTTGAGATGGAGGGCAGATCTTCGAGTTTCTGTGTCATTTTACAAAGCCTGGTATTCGACGCAACGCTGTAAGATCTGTGAAGGAACGGGGCAGAATTCCTCCGAAATAGCCTGTGAAAGACCAGCATGTGATTTTACTTGGATGACGACCAGATGATTTATTCATGCTGCTGTGCGATTTATTGATCGCTGTCATTTTTTCTGGAGGGAGGCGGAACTATAATTACCAAAGTGCCGGCTAACCGGCAGAGAACACAAACAAGGCAAAACACAGTGCTGTTCAACGACGTTCATGTCTGCGACTGTTCTTAATCCTCCTCGCGACAATGGCTCAGCTTACAAAAGGAAGAGGTATAGTACTGTATTCTATATACATTCATTGGAATACTGACGAATGTTCAGATCTCGTTCGACCTCTGTGGCCGCAGACAACGCTCCACCATCAAGTCGTCGGCGGTCTCGTTCCCCGCCTTCACCCTCCCGCAGGAGAGACTTGCCGCGTGTTACTGTCAACGATGTTGATCCCATCCGAAAAGCAGAGCGTGAACGTCAACTGACTGCCCAAATGGCTGCCAAAGAACTCCAGAAAATTGAAGGTGGAAAGACGAAGGAGAAAGAGAAGGAATTCGATGCCCAAGCTGAGTTTGCTAAACTCACAAGTCTGAGATCTGGGGGTGTTTATGTACCCCCTGCTCGTTTACGTGCAATGCAGGCTGCTGCTTCGCAAGACAAAAATGGTCCAGAATACCAGAGGATTACATGGGATGCGTTGCGCAAGTCCATCACGGGTATCGTCAATCGAGTCAACATTGCGAATATCAAACAAATTGTCCCTGAACTTTTCTCGGAGAATTTGATTCGAGGCCGTGGACTGTTTGCGCGAAGCATGATGAAGGCCCAGGCAGCCAGTTTACCTTTTACGCCCGTGTTTGCTGCTCTCGTCGCCATCATCAACACAAAACTTCCTCAAGTCGGTGAATTAATCCTCACGCGTTTGATAAGTCAATTCAGACGTGCTTTCAAACGCAATGACAAGGTGAGCTAAATACGTCTTTTTTACAGTCTGCGGTACCTTGACTTGATGGCCCAGATAGTGTGTCACTCAGCAACCACTTTCCTTGCCCACCTTGTGAACCAGGCTGTTGCTCACGAGATCATTGCTCTTGAAATTCTTGTTTTGTTGCTGGAACGACCGACTGATGACTCGATTGAAATTGCTGTTGGTTTCATGCGTGAAGTTGGTGCTTTCCTTGTCGAAAATTCGCCAAAAGCCAATGGGACTGTATACGACCGTTTCCGTGCCGTTTTGAATGAGGGCAGCATTAGTCACAGGGTTCAGTATATGATTGAAGTTCTCATGCAAGTTCGGAAGGACAAGTATAGGGATAATCCTATCATTCCTGAAGGTCTCGATTTGGTAGAGGAGGACGACCAGATTACCCATCAGGTTCAACTGGCAGAGGAGCTCCAAGTTCAAGATGGTTTGAGTAAGTTGAAAATTTCTCATGGGGTCATTGTATCTCTGACGTGTGTTGACAGATATCTTCAAGTTTGATCCTAATTATTTGGAAAACGAAGAGAAATATAAAGCAATCAAAGCTGAAATTCTGGGCGAAGACTCGTCAGAGGAAGGAAGTGAGTCGGAATCAGACGAAGAGTCTGAGGGTGAGGACGAAGGTAGGTTCAGAGTTCTTGTACGCTGAATTGACATTGACTCTCATTACTAGTGGTTGCGGAGAAGCCAGGAATTGAGGATAGGACGGAGGCGAATTTGGTGAACCTGCGTCGTATCATTTACCTGACCATCATGAACGCTCTCAATTACGAGGAAGCAGTCCACAAGCTACTCAAGGTTCAGTTGGATGAAGGACAAGAGGTGCGCTTGGGACTATCTTTCTAGAATCGTGTTCTTCATACTGCCGATTAGATCGAGCTCATCAACATGATCATCGAATGTTGTTCTCAAGAACGCTCTTACTCTAATTTCTATGGCTTAGTTGGCGAGCGATTCAGCAAACTCAACCGTGTCTGGACTGAATGTTTCGAGATGGCGTTCCAAAATTATTACGATACCATTCATCGTTACGAAACAAACCGGCTACGGAACATTGCTCGATTTTTCGGACACATGTTCTCCACAGATGCGATCTCATGGGTTGCTCTGGAGTGTGTCAAAGTCAACGAGGATGATACAACGTCCAGTAGTCGTATTTTTGTGAAGATTATGATGAACGAGATGATGGAGGTTATGGGGCTGAAAACGCTTGGGGAGCGATTTAAGGATCCTGAGATTAGGCACGCGTGTCAAGGCATGTTTCCGATGGATGTTCCGAAGAACACGAGGTTTTCCATCAACTACTTTACTAGCATTGGTTTGGGTGTCCTCACGGAAGAGATGCGGGAGTACCTCAAAGTAAGCGCTGTTTTTCCTTGTTATCATTGTGTACTGAGCTATCGATTGTTAGAATGCACCGAGACTTATTATGGAACAACGTCGTGCAATGCTTGAGGCTGAGTCCTCTGATTCTGATTCTGATTCTGATACCGATACCTCGGACAGTGATTCAGATGATGACACGAGCTCGGATGTTAGTTCGTCTGGTTCTGGTCGTTCTCCGAGTCGAAGACGATTTAGCTCTTCGCCGCCTCGTCGACGTGTAGGCCGTGACTCTCGTTCAGTTTCGCCGCCTCGCCGATTTGGACGTCGTGATTCACGTTCGGTATCACCGCCTCGTCGACCTGGACGTCGTGAGTCCCGTTCTGTTTCGCCGCCTCGCCAACTCAGACGTCGTGACCCTCGTTCAGTTTCCCCACCTCGCCGACTTGGACGTCGTGACTCTCGTTCGGTTTCACCACCCCGCCGACCTGGACGCCATGATTCCCGTTCGGTTTCACCGTCTCGTCGGCACGTACGCCGTCCTGTTTCGCCACCTCGCCAACGCGTACGTCGTAATTCCCGTTCCATTTCACCGCCTCGCCGACATGGACGCCGTGGCTCCCGTTCTGTTTCACCTCTGCCTGGTCGTGGCGGTGGCCGAGGGCATGCTAATGACAAGTAAAACTTATATATATGATACCGACGGAGTGGACTACTGTATTACAGTAGTGAGTCAACGAAAAAGTCAATTAATGATTATTATCTATACTGGGCACTATTTTTTTCGAAAGCTTTGGAATCATTTTATGTGATGAGCAGAGCACACCTTGTGTCTGGCGTTGCATGAACTGAAAGATAAGACGTGACATACGAGTTCAACTGTGAATGAGTCATTTGATGCACTAGCCTTAGTGTTCCATACACAAAAAATCAATACCCTTGGTGCGTACAAGAATCAGGAAATGGTTTGGGATTTGGTGATCGTAAGTCCTCCGTTCGGATTTTGTCGAAGACTTTGGTAGTCCATACGGATATTTGTTTGTTTGCTAAATCGGTCTTATCGCCGAATATCTCCCGACAATCAGGTCACGATGTCTATCACTTTCTGGGTACAAATAAGGCAAGCCCCTGATAATCATCATAGATCATCTTGTCCTCGTCCCACCACCTTCCTCGACTTCACTGATCCTGCCACTCTCTTGCCCATAGCCGTTGTCATTGATTTGGCGATCATATGGGGTCATTGAGTGGTTTATGCGTACCATGCAAACCTGTGTAGGCGCAAGAATATGGCCCATGCTGTATGAAAAAATATCTTTGCTATCGTCTTATATGATTACTCCGATCTCTTTATCGTAGATCTATAGCTCGGCATTTGTATGTCTTGAAACCAGGAAGGGTTAGATGCAACCACTTCCTTTGGGTATCTAGACCAGTTCATGATGCTCACTCTTGTGGTATTACAGCTGATCTTGCAGTCATTTATGTCACACTATTGAGACTATCTGCTCAATCACACTTTTGCAGAAGATCATCCCAAGAGGAGGTAGCTTTTCTCTGTTTAAGAGAGAGAGCAAATTACCTGGATACTCTTGGTGAATAGTGTGACATGATTGCAAAATCAGCTATAATATTGTAAGTTTAGGTATTAGAAACTGTTTTATGAGACCCAAAGGAAGTTGTTGTATCTTTCTTTTCATGATTTGGAGATGTGTAATGCTGAGCTAGGGATTGATGATAAAGACAATGAAATAATCATGTACTAAGGTAGTAAAAATGTTTGGTTATATGCTATAGACTAGATTTTTGAAACTGTATGGGTTTGTCTGTTATCAGTAAACTACTTTAAGACTCTATTATTGCCAGACTGATAGTGATAGCTAGGAAAGAGTAATTGGATTAATGTTGTAGAGTATTAGAGTAGGGTAGGAAGTTGTGGATTTTAGGTTATTTGTAGTCTAAGAACATAAAAAAATAAAGAATTACTCCAGAGTCTAAATATAAGGGAAACACTCAGAGGTGCTATCTAATAAGCTAGATGGGGGTCCTGAAAGCTAGTGTGATATTTGAGTAAAGATAGATCTATCCATACAGGCTATTATATATACTATAACAGGTGGTCCATGCACAATTACATGAACACTAACCAATAATACCACAATATCCTTATATAGTTAAACAGGCATCACTATATATCACAAATGGCCACTTACTGATTTGTGATTGCTTGATTTGATAATCAAAATACTCAAAAAAGCAAAGTTAAACAAGTAGCAAAAGATGTTGTTAAGTCTGAGGTTTATTCTCAGATATACAGTCCTTAAATACATGATTGTGGTGGTCTGTGCACCAGGACAGCCTACCACATAATCACTACCTATTGTTTTACATATAGGAGTGTTATTGTTCTTGAAATAGAGATAACCTAACCATCTTAGGGCAGTTCTTTGTTCTATTCAAGAACAGATGATAATCTATGGATAAAGATCAATATCATATACAAACATTGAGGACCTTGTATCTCCATGGGATCTTATTGCCTTAGGTTTCATTTATGACTGAAAGAAGCACATTGAAGAGAGCTTCATAATGGTCATTGAAGCAAACAATTACATTAAGCAGTTCCTGAGATATCAGCAATTTAATGTCTGGTGACTTGGTGATCATTGACTGATCTGCTAATAACTCTGTGAATACTGATTGCCTTGAGATGTTTTTGATACTATTTGAAAGGTCTTCTTAAGGGCTTTTGGTGGCCATTTAGATTGTTGAAATTGGTCAAGTATTTCCAGAGTTATAGTCTGAATGAAGTTTGTGACATTACTCTCCCTCTTAGTTCAAGCTCCATTGAGAAGTTATCTCATTTTTGGTAAACTCTGAAGATATTCCTACAGCTTTTCACCTGCATTATGTAGATTTTCCTTAGGTTTCCATGTGTTGTCTCCTTGACTGTATCCTTTCCATCTAACAAGGAATTTGTTTTTTCTATGTCTTTGTCATGAATCTAGAATCTTCTTTACCTCCTATTCTTCCTGGCCCTGTATCAAGGTCAGTGGTGGGGGTGTGGATTTCTGTCCATGGATGGTGGATTTGGAGCACTGTGCTAACTTGCTAGCATAAAAATGTCACAAACTTTATTTGGACCATAACTCTGGGAATACTTGACCAATTTCAACAATCTAAATGGCCACCAAAAGCCCTTAAGAAGACCTTTCAAATAGTATCAAAAACATCTTAAGGCAATTAGTATTCACAGAGTTATTAGCAGATCAGTCAGTGATCACCAAGTCACCAGATACTAAACTCACAAATCAGTAAGTGGCCATTTGTAATAGAAAAACTGGATGCAGTGTTCAGTAGTGAGGTGGTATCCTAAGCTGGAATATAACCAAGGACAACCTTTCTATTATTTCAAATGGTCCTTTGTACCAGGGTCATAATGCTCACTCTATAGTCTGTAATCCTTCAGATTGAGTAGCACCTTGTTGCCAACTTTGAATGGGATACTTTGGACTTTTTGGTCATAGTACCACTTTATTCTTTCCACTGCAAGAGTAAGAGCTGCTTTTGCCTGCTCCAAGGCTTCTTGTCATTTATATGTCAGGTCATTCAAGTCCCTTTGTGGTGACTCTTTGACTAAAATTGGGCCTACTCTCAGGTGTCTGCTATATTCAAGGAAGAAAAGTCCAAAGTGTCCCATTCAAAGTTGGTGACAAGGTGCTACTCAATCTGAAGGATTACCAGACTATGGAATGAGCATTACGACCCTGGTACAAAGGACCATTTGAAATAATAGAAAAGTTGTCCTTGGTTACATTCCAGCTTAGGATGCCACCTCACTACTAAGCACTGCACCCAGTTTTTCTATCACAAATGGCCACTTACTGATTTGTGAGTTGATGATTTGATAATCAAAAGGCTCAAAAAAGCAAAGAATTGAAGGGCAGACGATGACTCAGCTGACAGTTGACAGCTTATCGATTGATATAAAGCATCTTGATACCAGGCTCTCTCAACCTTGATCTAGTCACTTGCGTGCTTCGACCGTGGTCTACTTGTATCCACTCATCTATATCTGAGTTTACTCACAAGGATATCTTCATCTGGGGCTTTTCTTATATACACTGGCCTTCATGTCTCAGAGGCAAAAGCAGTGCAAATTTTTTCAGTAGCCCCACTGGCTGCCGCAACGGTGACCGTTGTAAATTGGCTCATACGGCTGATACAACTTCACTTCCAACCTCCCCATCGCCGCAAACACGTACCCAGATTCATCGGCCATCTCGGCGTCCAGAAAACCCACTGGCTGATGTTCCCAGGAACATATGTCAGTTCTTCTGGGCGACTGGTGCATGTGCACGAGGATTTGAGTGTGTGTATCATCATGTTAAGCGAGCCAATGAAACTAGTGTTCTTGATCAAGCTGCTGAGGTCACTGCAGCAGGTGATGGAGACGTCACTAATGACTTTTTCTCTCCTGAGGGCCTTGCGATTGGCACTGGGTCCTTACGCGAGGACCGATTCAACCTCAACCCAAGTGAGGTTCACAACCATCTGAAAGGATTTTTAGGAGATACCTACCACTTCGACACTGCTGCTCAGGCTCAAGGTTTTGTGAGAATACTAGCAAGTGTGAATGACAGGAACAAGTCTTGGGTGCGTATCAAATTCCAGCGAAAGGTTGGCGATCTGATTTTCATTCAAAGAATACGGAAAATGCGCAAGAGTTTTTAGAGGCCGTTGTAAGGGTATGTTTCTCATTTCATAGTTTATTTGTATATGCGAGCTTAGTGACCTAGGGTAACGCGCTCCACCGCATTGGTGATGTACTTCGTTTCGAAGGTGTCGATGTATCCATCGGATATCGTACTGGCAGCGCTCTCTTTTCAGAGGGGCTATTTTCCCTTATTCCAGTTCTTCTCGTCTAACCTTGTTCTCAAATCTATATTGCACAAGAACATCAAGTGAGTCATATGTTTATCACTGTCAAGCTTCAATGAACATGTTCGCATAGTATCTTGTATGCTATCATAAAAAACAACCACGATCATGTCTTCGCAACCCTTCGAACGTGTCTAGAAGCCATGGTGATGGCCAAGTCATGGAAAGATCACACTCCTCACCTTACGCCATCACTACAGAATACTCTCGATGGTTTGACCGTCTTCAGGACCCTAACGACAATATTTCTGCAGTGAGCTATATTTCTGTATTTTCACATGAACATGAACTGGAATTATCAACTCAACAGATATTTTCAACGATACAAAGATGTTATCCATAATCATTCCGGAATTTCAGCGTTTATTCAACGATTTTCCGAATGGTTCAGCACCTGGGCCAATGATGTTTCAACAACACCTCCTCGCTTCCAAGACCCAATTGCCTCAGCTCCTGAAAAACATAGAAAGCTTACAATTGATCACATGTCAGAAGAGATTGACCGCCTCCTCACCATTGTTGAGCGAGAGTCTGGCACTGTCCTAAGACTTGACAAGGGATCTGGCTAAATTGACTATCACTCATGTTCAACGTAGCCAGGCCCGCAGTGCCCAGCTTCAGCAAATATATGATCCTCCAGGTGAACTTCGCGTTGACGGTCGGCGTCATGATAACGACTTCGCAGCAATCGAAAAGATCCGTATTGCACCCACACAGTCGGAACTCTTCTCTCCAGTTGCACCGTATATGCCTGTGTTTGATCCTTGCGCCCCTCATCATCTCTCTGCAGGTTCTATGGAACGACACCTCGACATCCAATTCCGCCTACTCCGCGAGGAGCTCACGTACGTCTTGTCGATAGTCTGAAAATTGACATTTATTCTCATTCGATGTATAGCTCAACAACTCGAGCATCTATCAATGCCGTCCACGATGATATTCTCAAGAAGTGGGAGGCAACGTGGCAGAAAACTGAGATGACGAAGCTTGAAAAAATTCTGGAACAAAAGGGAGGCGCATACCGTACATCGGGACGCGACTCCTTGTTTTTCCAAGTCTACACTGATGTTGAATTTATAGCAGGGCCACCAGAGGCTAACCGTAATGAAGTTGCGGTCACTCTTGTCATTGATGCCCCTCCCATAGGTGCTGCACGTGATGAGGATGCAAAGAAGCGGTTTGCGTACTGGGAGCATAGCAGCCGCCTTCAGGGCTCCAGCCTTGTGGTACTCATCGTCGTTTCAGACCGTACTGCTCGGGCATATCTTGGAGTTATTGCGTCCTTTGGTAAGAGCATTGCCGAGTCTTCAAAATATGACAAGGGACGAATTCAGCTCCGCGTCTCATTTTTTGAATCGGAGGTGGAACTGATGGCTTTACGCGGAGAACGTCTGAACTTCAACAAGGACAGGTTTGCTGTGCTTGTTGATAATGGCGTCATGTTTGAGGCCGTGAGGCCGTTTTTGCAAAAACTCCAGACAACGGAGCCGACAGAGATACCGTTCTCGCGGTATATTGCTGCCGGAGGATCATTAGAAGCTGTCGATATTCTTCCGCCAAAGTATGCACGTGCACCGGACTTCAAGTTCAACCTTCAATGCCTGGCGAAGCCAGGGGCGACTCTCACTACTAAGTTGGATGTTTTAAATACACTGGCTGTTGCACGAGCGCGCGATCAGTTGAAGAAATACAGTGTGCTTGATCCAAGTCAGGTAGATGCTGTCATGGATACGCTGACTCGGGAAGTGTCCCTAATTCAAGGGTAAGCATTCGGCGTATAGGTTCTCTGACCTCGGAGACTCACACTGTATATTCATAGGCCACCTGGAACAGGGAAGGTATGTGAAATGCTAGTTTCTTATGGTTGTATACTCAATCAGGTTCCTCAACAGAGTTATACTGCAAAGCAGATACTTCATGTTCTCTTCTCCAGCAACATCAAGCCTGTCGGTGAGTGTAGATTTCCAGATATAACACCAGCACGCATTAAATATGGGTCAACGCAGTACTCATTGCATTCACAAATCATGCCCTTGACCATATGGTCAGATCGGTCCTTGACGCACAAATTACAGAGAAAATTGTACGTCTTGGCTCGCGATCATCAGACGAACGTATCTCGGAATATACGTTAAACAAGCTGGAGCGGCTCGCAACCGCGCCGACGTTGGATCGTTCCATGAAACGACAGTATGGTGTGATGAAGAGGCTGGAGGAGACGTTGACCCAGACGATGACTTCAATTCGACTCCCACAATTGTCTTGGGATGAGATTGAAAAGTACTTGGACATTCACTACCCCGAACACGCTGACAGGTTCAGGGAGCTGCCCTTCTGGACCGCAAGGCTTTTCGAGATGAAACAGGAGGAAGAAGAGAAGCTAGGTGAATTCACACAGGTGACATATCGGAAGAAGGGCATGAGCACGGTTCAGTCCTCCGTTTCGAAAACTATATATGGATTTTGGCGTCAAGGATTCGATCTCGAATTTGTCCGGCAGAAACCATTTATGTCTTTGACAGAACAAAAGGGAAAACAACGCAAAGACTCAACTAAGAAAATTTCAACCGAAATGCCGCAGTCATTGCTCACGAATCCAGAGGCATTTTTCACGAGCTTGGGTTTCGAAGGACAAATGCCTCCAGTGCCGAGTGGCAACAGGAAGCTTGCGGAGCTTCTGGATTCTGCCAATGTCTGGTCAATGTCGGCAAGTGAGCGCCTGAAACTAGCTGACCAATGGGAACGGAGAATTCGAAAATTAGCATATGATACACAGCTCGACCAATACACACGACTAAAGCAGGAGTACAAGGATGCTTGCAAGGAGTACAATGACATGCGGAACGAGGTAAAATCCTATCATTCGACCTAATCCAAATGCCGACGCTGATGATTTCCCCTTCTGTTAGGTTCGACGTCGCATTCTGCGTAACACTGACCTGATTGCATGTACCACAACGGGTTCGTTATAGCATAGCGCGTGACGTGGGAAGAAGAAATACTGACTAGTTCTCCGCAGGCGCAGCATCTCTGACTTCGCTACTTAATGTGGGAAACACTCATCTTTCCTGGTTATGCGAGTCTTGCTCACATAGCAATACAGAGCATCGAACCAAGGGTTCTTATGGTTGAAGAAGCTGGGCAAGTCCTTGAAGCTCATATTCTGGCTTCGCTGGTACCCTCAGGTGTGTCAAGAACCTGTCTTTTATTTTGACCTCATTGACCCAAATATTTTCATGGTGCAGTTCACCAGCTCATCTGTATTGGCGATCCTCGTCAGCTTCGACCTTCATTGGCAACATATAGTGCGTTGGATTTATCTGAATTAGGGAATAAGAATGGAATTCTGAGAAGTTTCAAGCATTATCCGTGGAGAGTGCAATCGGGAGGGAGTTATACAAATTTGACCGCTCGCTCATGGAGCGGCTCTCGGATGCTCAATTCCCGATGTCGCAGATAAATGTCCAGCGCAGGATGCGCCCAGAGATTTCACACTTTATCCGGTGCGTATATTCGTCGCTGCTACTCTGCCCCATGTAATGTATCGTCAGGACGATTCTCTATCCAAAACTCGAGGATAACGAGTACGTTTTGAAATATCCAGCTGTGCAAGGAATGCAGAAAGACGTCTTCTTTTTCAACCATCTACACAAAGAGAACGGTGCTGAGGACTCGGTCTCAAAATTCAATATATTTGAAGTGAGAACATGATTGATGGAAGTTAGTTGTCGTTACTGAGCAGTCCCACAGGTGCAAATGATTTGTGATCTAGTTATGTATTTCCTGCGACAAGGTTCTTATGACGGACCCGGAGATATCGCTGTTTTGTGTGCATATCTTGGACAACTACAAAAAGTTCGTGCTGCTTTACGTGATCTCAAGATTGCTGTTGCCGTCAATGAGAAGGACGCAGAACAGTTAGCGAGACAGGGAATTGAAGAAGATGTGGAGTATGAGGAAGTTAATGTTGCCAAACATGTAAGTCCCTTTATGTGAGAACTAAAGGACTAGTGCATGTACTGAGAATTTGATAGATACGTCTTGGCACCGTTGACATCTTCCAGGGCCAAGAAGCCAAGATCGTAATTGTCTCACTTGTGAGGAACTCTGGTCAAATTGACACCGGGTCTGCATCGATCGGCTTCCTTAAGGTCAACTTCACTTTTTTTCTTATGTAACCCTCTCTGATTATATTGCAGAGCCCGAATCGTATAAACGTTGCACTGTCTCGAGCTAAGCATGGCCTGTATATATTGGGAAACGCTGCAAACTTACGCCAGAACACAACATGGTCCACGATTCTTGACGAGATGGAAGTCAGGGACCAAATCGGGCCTGCTTTTCCAGTTATTTGCCCAAGACACCCTGAACAGGCAAGATTAATATCTCAACCGGGAGAAATCCCTCTTCATGCACCTAATGGCGGCTGTGTCCTTCCATGTGATGCTCGTCTCCCTTGTGGGCACATCTGTCCTTCAGTCGTATGTATTTTGAAAGGAAAGAAAATTGGAGTCTCAACTCATGCCATGATTAGTGTCATTCTGTGCTGGACAACCACCGTAATGTCAAGTGTGAGGCCCCATGTAATCGTACACCTTGCCCACGAAGGCATCCTTGTTCCAGGCGGTGTTCCGATGAATGTGGCGAATGTCACTTCCCCATGTATCAAATACCCCTTCCATGTGGCCACGTCGCTGCAAAGGTTCCATGGTTCGTTTGGAATCTAGCATTCACTTGTGGAAAATTGCACTGACCTACGTATATTATAGCTACATGCTGGAGGATCTCACATCCGTCAAATGCCACGAGCGAGTTTCTAAGCAACTTCCACGATGTGAACATATAGCGATGATGGGTTGCTACAGAGATCCGAGCACTGTTCAATGCTCAGAGCCTTGTGCAGAACCGCTTGACTGCTGCACGAAATCATGCAAGTCTGCCTGTTCTCTATGCCAGTCGCTCACCAGTCAGAATAAGGATCTTCAATCAACTGGAAAGATCTTGCGTCGTCATCATGCTGCTCATCCTTGTGAACGCTTGCTTTATTGCGAACACAAGTGTAATTTGAATTGCCATCCCAAGGATCAGGACTGTAACGCATCGTGTCGGCAGGCATGTCGTCAACAGTGTGTGCACCACAGGTGCCCAAAGCCTTGCTCTGAGCCCTGTAGTCCTTGTATGGAGCCATGCATTTGGTCATGTGTGCACATGGCATGCCCTGTTGTTTGCGGTTCAGTACGTCAATATCACTTGGCGTCACAACTTAAATGCTAATGTTGGTACCTTAGATTTGTTCCCGCCTGCCATGTGATGAACCATGTCAAAAGATACTGGAATGTGGTCATCCATGTCCGTCTGGTGAGTATTTTGATGGTTTATGAAAACTGATGTGGAGTTTGAACAAATTGTCGTTCGTACCTAGTGTGTGGCGAAATATGTGGGATGCAGAAATGCATTGTTTGCCTACCGGAAGAAGACAAGATTGATATTGTCGATTTCATCATGCAGCGTAGCCTAACCGACATTGATTTAACCTCTTCTGATGTCAGTGACCGATTGATAACTCTCGCTTGTGGGCACATATTCACGGTGGAGACACTCGACGGTCATTGTAACATGAGTGCATTCTACGAAATCGATGAAATAGGTCGATTTATCTCTACGAAATCGCCCCCGGTCAATTATCAGACACCACCCACTTGTCCGACTTGTCGTGGTCCCATCACTGCTCTGCGCTACGGAAGGGTCACCAAGCGTGCGACACTGGATATCCTCGAGCAGAATGTTGCTGGAACCATGTCACGTTCTCTCGAAGAATGCAGTCCCGGAATTACAGAATTCGCCTGCGCAATGTCTGCTCATGAGGAGCAGGTGAAGGCGCTAGAGTCCCAATCCACCGAGGCTGGTCCTTCGCACCATGATAATAATGAAATACCATTTGTCGACGTTCATGGCCCCCTTTCCGCTAAGTTGCTGAATTTGGAAGGGATGCAGAAGGTTCATGGTATTGGGTTGGAAGAGGCGCGTGCCTGGTACAAGATAATTAAACCCATTGTCCAGATCTACCAGCGTGTTCTGAAGATTGCGGTAATGCGCGGAACACATGTCAAGGCCTATGAAGCTGCGTTTGCTACTCTGTTCAGACTCGAACTACGAACGATAGCCGATGTAATTGAAAGAGGATTCGATGCTCCAGAATCTCTTGCCTTCGATATTGTGAAACAAAAGATCGGACAGCCCCATCCCAAGGCCGATGTACGCTTCCAAATTGAGGCATACTTTCTCTCTCTCGAGATTCGTGCCCTTATTGCTCAGCTTGCACAAGCGCGTGTAGAAGCTCTTCCGCTCACTTCGGCTGCCAAAGATGCTGATGTTGATGTTATGCATTGCCGCGGGAAGTGGGTTTCCTTTGTCACATTCTTGTACCAATCATGTGTCAAGGACGCAGAGAAGGCAATAGTTCTGGCAACGGAGTCCTCAGCGTTTCGTCAGGTTGCACGTGCTTCCGTTCACAAACTTCGCTTCAACTGTTAATCAGATGGCGAACTATGGTGCAGCGTTCAGAGATGTTCCGGATGTTAGATGACCCAAGCGCTCGGAAGAAATCGTCAGAGAATGTTGGAAACTACAAGGTTCTCTTACGACAAGGTTCCGACCTCATCCAGAGGACGTATCTTCAGAGCAGACCTACACTCTCCACCTTAGCTGATCTCAAGGAGGAGCGCAAATGGTTGAACGAGAACTGTCGAAAGAAGGTCGATGGATGGGCAAAAGAATGCGACAAGCTTGAACATTCGATTATGAATGGAGTGTTATATCACTCAGGAACTCGAGGATATTGTCCGGTCGTTTGGGTTCTGTATGTTTGATTTGCCTCTCCTTTCGATGAGACTAAATATCACTCGTACAGCTCACAGGGGACATTTCTATAATTGTCAAAATGGGCATACATTTGTTATTACTGAGGTTTGGGACATTTTACTGCTAGTTCAGTTTCGACTGATTGCAATTGGATTTTCACAGTGCGGGGGGGCCATGGAAAGTGCTCGGTGCCCGGAATGCAAGGCTCCCATTGGGGGCTCCAGCCATCAAATCACCTCGTCCAACACGCGCAATATGGAACTCGAAAGAATTGCTGGAGAGCAGGGCTCTGCTGATAGTCCATGGAGTTGGAATCGAGATGCATAGAATGGTCGGGACTGCGACTTGACGCGCGTCATTGTAATTGTGGATTTGTGACTCTTGTTACATGTGTCAAACATCTTGAATTGTGCTGATCATAGTTGATTGTTGGAACTAAACGAATACCTCTCAGTCTCCTCGAAGGACTCTATCCGCTCAGTCTTTGGAAATTAGCAACCTGTATGCACGGTGTGATCATAACTACAAGATACCGTAGGTAAATCATTAAATTCATTCCAGATGGACATGGTCAGATGAATCGCAACAAATATCAGAGTATTCATGCATAGTCAAATCCTTCTTCTTCAGTAAAGAGCTCACCGAACTTGCTATAGCCCATAACGGCAGTCTGTAAAACATTGATCGAGTCGTAGCCGAAGATGCAGGGACAGCTCACTTCGTAGGCGCACAACTTCGATTGCTAAGTCATATCCATTAATCTCCGCCAATCACTTGCGAGCGTTCTGAAGGTAAATATCCGCCCAATGTTCAGTATACCGTACACCAACGGACGGTAACATCAAGTGTGTGTGTAAGATGCGATTCATGACGCACACACCTTTCTCTTCGATGGTGATGGATTGTAGATACTGGCCTCCAAGCGGCCAACCAAAAAAACCAAGGGCAAATTTCATTGTAGATGAAAGCATACGATCTCTACGGGTTCGTAAACGAAAGGGACAAGTACGTCTTGAGAATGAACGCACTAGGACTCCGTTCGAAATATGGGTATGGTGTAGGTTCTGGTGAAATTCTCGAGAAGAAATCCATACTTGATGCGCAGTGTTGCACCGAGATCGACTATGTTACGAGGGTCAGAAAGAATCTTCCAGGAAGTTGATGTACTGACAAAGTTTCTGGTGTCCGAACGGTGTGAAGACTGTGAAAACGAGATCGCAGTATAATCCAAGAAAAAAACAAAGTACTTGCGCTCAGCAAGTTTGTATGTCCTAGGACACTTGAATCTTGGACTCGGAAGATATCAGGGAGATATCTAGGCACACGCATCAGTTATTCATAAAAGGCCAGACGCCGTCCAACTCTGCGTGGAGCTATGGTTAGGATTCTTATCACGAGTTCCTAATGAATACTACCTGACACCACGTGGATACTAACAATTTCACATCACGAATCAAAAAGCTAACATGAAAGTTACGCTCGTCCCAGAAAACGCCCAAAACTAGCAGTCACTGTCGCTATCGGGTTCGCCGATCTCGAGTCATCAATTTGATTACTGAACAAACCTCTCTGGAGAGGAGCCGCACCGCACATGAATCGGAAATCTATATTCTATGCAAGATCGGAGCTATTAGAGAACTACAATTTGTGCATGATTTCGAAGCTCCAGTGAAATCATCAAGAAGCGTCCGTCCATCAACTATATTTCTGCAAGTAAAAGGTGTAGGACATGTCAAGGGTACATCCGTGACCTTTGAAACTCCCAGCAGAGTGAATACCCAGAGAAAGGTACTCAAAAAATAGCAAAGTTGTTTCCGAAAACCATTGTGATCACAAATACTACAACAGCTTTCATCAAATCAGGTAGGAGGCTCAGAGAGCCAGAAGAGCTTCCAGGAACTGGCAAGAAGTGGCTTGACGATTCTTTCTGTTCGGCTGCAGTTTCCTGGAAAATGCACCATCAGTTTTCAGCGAAAACGCGTCAAAGATAATCAGGCGTACCTTAAAGGAAACCAAACCCACAATCACACCCAGCGCAAAGAAGATGACTGCCTGAATCATCCAAATAAAACCCCATACTAAGATTACAGACTTGTGAGTATCTTCGGCTGTCATAAGTGGTCAGTGGCTCTCACCTTGAGAGGGACAGCAGCCACAAATTTCAGCAAACACGGAAGCATCTGAGGTGTTGACTTTCCTTGTAACCGTGTCGTCTAGAACGTTGCTCTTTCAAGATTTTTCCTGGTGCAGACCAGCACAAAAATGTGACTTACCGACGACATCCCAGAGCGCGTACATACATGACATGACACCGATGAACAAGGTCTCGATAGAAATATCAGCCTTTTGCTTACAATGAATACAGAAACAGACGTACAAGGTACCGTAATGCAACTCCTCCACCAACAAACCAGAATAGCACGATCAAACCGGACATTCCCAAAATCAGCATCCACGTCCTATTCAGACATACACACTACGTCAACCATCAATCCCAGAGACATATCACTCACAACCAATTTCTTCTTGCCCACCACAAAGTGACCAAGAAACATGCGGCCAAGACAAGAGAGGCAATTTTACTTGCGTTTGTGTCAAATCCACACGCAATCAGGCATGCGCCGATGAATGAGGATCCGAGGTATCCTGCAGGGTAACGTTATCCATTGTATGCCACCTGACATTCTCGTGGCTCCTCCTTCATCCGCTGTTGATCAACCAGTTGAAAAAAAATCGCATGGATCGATGAAAGGCGAAGGCAATGAATCAGAAGAGTGTGGTGAGTCCGAAACCAAGGACAAGCAATGAATGGAGCATATAGGGGGCCAGGTGCCGTAGTCAGGGACTGCACACTGAATGAGGTGGTGCTACCTACGGTCGAGCTCAATTGAATGTATATGAGCACACGTCACCACACCAGCGAATGCATGGCTCATCTAGTAACAAAACCCTCATGTTGCTGACACAATGTTACGAAGAAATAAACTCACCTCATGGAAACCGACGGTAAGAAGTCTGTATGACGATTATGTAGGTCAGCGTTGTTGTCCCCCGCGTAAGTAAGGTGAAATGGACTCACTTGAAAGGATATACTTTGCAATACAACAAAAATAGTCACTCGTTGCGTCTAATATTGCAGTAGAGAAGCTCACTGATCATCTTGAGATACGGCACATGCCTTAACTACAGTTAATATTGGTCCTTGTACCATAACCACATAAAAAAACAATTGCTCACCAGAGAATGGCAATAACTAGGATATATACACCAGCAACAATCAAAGTGGTCCGCTGAGTTTCATTCGGCGTCACTCTTTCTTGAAAATCGCGAATTAAGAGATGTTCAGAGTCGTTGAATCCTCCATATTCGGGGCTGGTCAGAGATGACATGGTAACTAGTATGTGTGATATCGAGCGAGTACTATCAGTTTCTTCACCCAAACACAAGGTACTCTAGAGAGAGAGAAGTGAGAGTTCTAGATGGTACGATGGGATTGCAGGCTGTCCTTGCTGAAAGTACCAAGTCAATATCTCGCAGATAATGGTTTGCGCCGCAGTAACCACTAGACCAAACCTATGCATACATTCGGGCGCGGCGTTGGCAATGCGGCCGATTAAACTCGGATCTGCAAGATTAAGACAGATATGACCTAGCTAGGCAACAAGTTGACGAAAAGTATCGCGCGGGGGTTATAAATGTGAAACATAAGGGAAGTACAATATGGACAAGAAAACAAGAAAAACAACACGCAAAACCTGCGAAACCTGGAGTATACGCCTTCCAACACAGCCACTGATGTCGACGTAGGGGATACTATCCTTGTGAATATTGGTGGCCAGCCTTCTACGCCAGACAATTCGTTGCTCGTGAGTCCCTTAACAGCACCTACTGCCTTGCTGTTGGTTGTTCTCTTTACTCTCACCCACACTAACCGTCTCCTTAGGTGGTTCAATGTTGCTTGTTGATGATTCAAGCGACTTGGCGGAAACGATCCTGTAGATATCTGAAGCAAGTCAAGTCTGAATTCGGGGCATTCTGTACAGCGTGACCGTACCAGTTAGAATAGTTTGGAATGCGCTCTCGACATTAGAAGCGTCTAGTGCGGATGTCTCAATAAATGACAACTGATTATCAGCTTTGTTACAGTTAGTTCACCTATGTTGAATGAATTATTGACTGGCCAACATACCTGAAAATGCCTTGGCTTCATCAGTGGGAACCGCTCGTAGATGTTTCAGATCACTCTTGTTGCCGACAAGCATGATCACGATATTAGCATCAGCATGGTCCCTGAGCTCCTTTAGCCACCGAGTGACATTGACGTATGTCGCATGTTTCGCAATGTCATAGACTAACAGCGCACCGACAGCACCACGATAATAACTACCAAAAATCAGTGGTATCATCGTTTCATATGGATAACCTCTCAGCATAGTGATGCCACCTACGCAGATGTGATCGCACGATAGCGCTCCTGACCAGCTGAAGATTTTATACGTCAGTCAGGAAAAGAGAAGCACAACACGGGATCCGCATGAAAGAAGGATCGTGACAAGCCCACCAGCTTGGTGGAGTCAAAACAGAGGCCAACGTACCAGTATCCCAAATCTGTGCTTTCACGGTCTTGCCATCTACGTTTATTGATCTCGTAGCGAACTCGACACCAATGGTTGACTTTGACTCGAGGTTAAATTCGTTCCGAGTGAAACGAGAGAGCACTACATGTGCAAAAATCATCGAACGAGCTACACGAGGGCACCTCATTCATCCATAGCACGCACAGTTACTGAAAGTGACATGGCCAAGGATCAATATGCTATTTACACATTTCAAGATACAGGACAACGTACGATTTGCCAACACCGGAATCACCAATGAGGACAACCTATGAATACGGTCAGTACCAATCTCTTCACTGACCTCAGAAGCTCACCTTGAAAAGATAATCGTAGTTACTTCCGTCTGTCATGGTGTAGAGCGATGAAGTTGTAAGAGTGCAGCTGAAGTAGGGACTTTGCTGCGAGGGCGTGATGTATCGGAGCTTGAATGTAAAAATACATTTTGTTATGGAGTCGATATAACCATGGGCTCTCTCGTGACAGGATTTGTTTGATGAAGAACACGAGGAATATTTAAATGTACATAGAGTGACACTACAAAGTCTCCCAACAACCATCATGTCCTCAAAGCGTGTTTGCCAAATTGTCAAGGTCATTGCTTTTAACTTCTTTCTCAATCTTGCTTAACATGCAGTCCTCCTGACGTACAGCTCAAACCTGGGCAGGTGGATGAGTATAAGCGAATGCACGCTTCTGTCTGGCCTGAAGTACTTGAGACATTGAGGAAAGCTCATATCACTGACTACTCAATCCACCACTATCCACCACTTCAATTATTAATAGCCACATTCAAATATACCGGCAGTGACTACGCTGCTGATATGGCCAAAGTGGCTGAGGACCCTGGAACGCAGAAGTGGTGGGCTGTAACTGACGGTTTGCAGGAGAGCTTCGTTGAGGGTGCAACTGGAAGTGGAGCAGATATACCATGGTGGCAGGTAAACCATCATCTCTGAGGTTCTAAATTTTCTGTTGAATGCAGATTTTATCTACACAGGAGATTGAAGAGGTGTTCAGGTTTGAAGCATGAAGGTCGCCCTAAGTAATTAAACAGGACTGTTGAGGATCAGAGCTGCCGGATCGTTTCTGTGAAGTGAAACAAAAAGCGCGTACTCATATCAATGAATACTCCAGCGGCTGCGTTGTTTCAGCGACATGATACTCTCAGATGATGCACTTTCGTATGAAGCTTGATCCCAACAACCACGATGATCAATCCGACTCTCTTGATATGTTCACGCCATGTGTATTGAGAAGAATGACAGTGTTCATCGGCGAAGTTACTTTCGGTTTCATTGACCATCCTCTACGGGGTATCCGTTAGAGGTCGTTTTCGCGGTCGAAGTTGCTAGTATGCAACAATGGTGAATACGAATCAAGAAACTTGGCCGCTGTAGGTATAAATCAAGCAATACTATTCCTGGCATGGCTCAGACAGCTGGATGCTAAATTAGAACCTCAAGTCTGGGCATCTGGGTCCTCACTGAAACGCTGATGTCTCATATTTTCGTCACGTGCTGAAGATCACCGTAATTTGATCCGACTCATCCTGGAATGATATTCATTCCCATCATCTCCGGGTGAGACTTCGGCATGTTGCCAAGGCAAAACTGCCGCACGTTCATGACAAGAGGTACGCCCAGCCCCACTTGTAGCCAGACGTAAATTCATAGAAAAACATACGATTGACCCCAAGCTAATAACAGTGTTGCTCATTTTTCAATGTCTGATTCCAGTCCATCGGTGTGCACTGACAAGCTCACAAAAAACCTGAGAAGCTTAAACCATGACTTCGACTGAACAAAGGCCCCACTGTCGCTTGTCACGAGAAGAGAACAAAAGGAGTCACAATTCCAGGAGATCAGAGATCTGATAGCGTCAGACAATTTTCCTCTTTTCCGGCCGCCATCATTTTCTAGTCTCATAACTGGACCGTTCTATTGGAGCGTTTTTTCCTGCGTCTCCTTACGTTCCTTGCCTAGTGCCTGGTCTTCGTCTGTCTTTCTTTTTTCTCTCTCGACACAAAAACTACCTTTATTGCTTCATCTTTGCCGTCAATATGCAGGCCTCAAGACACGTCATTTTCTTCTTTGCTTTCGTCGTCGTTCTGGTTAGCGCAATCCCCCTTCATCATCATCGTCGCTCGCAGTGCGGTGGTGTACCTAGTTTAGCCGTGTCCAGCGCATCTACCGCTACTGCCACCACTGAAAGTGCTTCTCGCAGTGGATCCCCCAGTCCCTCATATTCCAGCAAGTCCGGGTCTTTTAGGGAGGCAAATACTAACACGAAGTCGTCTGGTAACAACTTAATTGGCAGCTTGCTTGAGCAGCTCTTGCCTATCGCCAACTCAGTGGCCTCCTGGACTACCAGTCCTTCTGCAGAGGCTCTTCCCCTTAATGATGCCACCTTCCGTCCGACAAAAGAGATCAAAAGTCTCTCTCATAATTATGTCAATGCTCCTGACGGCAAGAAATCAATGCAGGCTCATTACCCCAAGGGTTCCTTTACCTTTGGCAATAAGCCTCAGGGCGGTTTCTCGTTCTATGCCCCCGGTCCTCAGAATGTTGATCTTTCCACCGCTAAGGAAGCCACTTTCGGGTATTCTGTGTTTTTCCCTGAGAACTTCGATTTTGTCAAAGGTGGCAAACTCCCTGGGATCTGTAAGCCTCTTTCTTTTTTTCCAGAATAGTTTGTTGTTCATAACGACAACTTTCTTCTCAGACGGTGGCAATAGCGAAGAGGAAGCTGTAAGCTGTTCAGGTGGCCGCCGCGACGATGGCTGTTTCTCAGCCCGTCTCATGTGGCGTAGTCAGGGAGATGGTGAACTCTACACCTATCTTCCTCCCTCTTTTTCTGAGAACCAGGCTGTTTGCAATGTCAAACCTGAATCCCTTTGCAACTCCGTATATGGTGCTTCTGTCGGGCGTGGGTCCTTCAAATTTGCCGCAGGCAAACGGACGAATGTCAGCGAGCGTGTCAAGCTCAATGACGCCGGCAAGGCCAACGGTGAACTTGAGCTCTTCGTTGATGGCAAGAGTGTCATCAATGTTAAAGGCCTTGTTCTTAGGAACAGTGGGGCAGGCAGGATGAGGGGCATTCAAATGCAGACCTTCTTTGGAGGTGAGCAGTTCACTGTGCTGTGTCACGTAGATCAATGTCTTACTATATCGCATTACAGGCTCCACTAAGGACTACGCTACTCCCAAGGACCAAGATGTCTTCTTCTCTGACTTCTCTGCCGCCATCACCGAATCTCTCTGAATCAGCTGACGCGCCATGCATTCCATTTGCCCACCCCTATATTTTCTTGCATCATTTGAAATGATGAAGAGATAGTCGCTCCTTTTACATTCACGCTTCATTTCTTACCTTTTCACAAGTGGCCAGGGTGCTGGTTTCTCCCTGCTTCTATTTGGTAGCTTAATGCTGCGACATGATCTTGAAGTATCACGTCGCGATTTCGTTTTCTTCACTCCTGTACTAGAGCTTTAGTAGATAGTTATCTAGTTGTCCGAAAAGCTCTTGAAGAGCTCTTCGAGGGCAGCCTTTTAAAGGATAGGGGTAGCACTGGCAGTCTTATCTACGAAGAAAACGTTGCCGGATGACTTCTCGTAGGAATTTTACATAGATTTAGTACAGTAATTATCGTGATTTAACAATGTAAGACACTAGACTCATGAACTGATAAACTCTTTTTTTTTAATTAACAATTTCTTACACGGAGCGCGGTGGCAGACTGTGGGAACTGATAAACTCCATCTAGATATAAATAATTGATTTAGTCTCAACGTCATTGTCGCTAACCTTATTGCTAATGAAAGAATCATTGTTCGATAGTCAATCATCACTTATATTCGTTTATTAACTTGATTGTCGACTTCAACATCTTTGGGAGCTATGAGGACCTGACGACATGGAATTGATAGCAGCACGGGCTGGATGTGTTATGTGCACCAGGGTTACAGTCTTGATTGAGCATCAAAGTTGTGGAGCGTCATTACCAGGACAGGCTCAATTGCCATTGTTTCATTGTCATTGAAAAGAATCAATTGACTGTTGGCAAGGCAATCTGTGGTGTCTATTGGACCACTCTAGGTCAGTGTGATCAATTGCATCAGGGAGCTCCTACCAATTACAGTATGCTTCATTTCTTTTGAGACAACTTGTATGATATCAACTCAACTGATGCCACGGCCTTTCCACAGAGTATTATGTAATATTTGAACAGTACCATGAGAACGTCTTTCAGACTGATGGAAACAAGTAAATGATGTTTTTGGTCGAGTTGGCCTTCATAAGTGTTTGACTGTTTGATTATTTTGAGGTATGGAAAACTGATAGGTTCTCGGTCACTGATCCAAATCCATGATGTGTTTGGAAAAAGAATGGTCAGTATTAAAGGAGCAGATGACATATTATTTACCAATGCTGGGATGAGGCATATCCCAGGAGGATTTGGGGAAGGGAGATATGGCAAGAAATAATACTGAGTTTTGTCTGCTGAAAATCTACTCTTGATATTCCTACAATTCTGAAAGCTTGTATTTCCTGCAATACTTTATCTCTGTCAAATTCTATCGTTTTCCGTTTCTCTATCGTATGTTGTGGCAACTTCCACTGTCAAGGTCTTGCTTTGCACTGTAAATTTAAGTAGAATTTAATCTGAAAGCCCACCTTTTAGGTAAGACCTAGAGCACATCCATGGATGCTGCTCTTCTTGAACCCTTATCATATAGTCAAGCAAGGAAACTAAAAGACTGTGATTTGTAACTAGGGTCCGATTGGTAAAATGTGGCCCAAATTTGGCAACATTGACAAATTTCTATACCATTCTCGGCTTGCATACAGGCCGACCCTTGTCAAATGCTTCTAGAGGTCTTAGAACGGTCACCGTGCTGTGGGTATCATATATCTTGGAACTTGTGGTGTTTACATGATAGTTCTACCTTTTATACTATCAGTACCTGATAACCTCATAGAATGACAATGTAAGAGAAAAAATAATAACAACCGAAATTACTAATTGGCTGCTGATGTAACACAGTCCTTATGCTCGTATGCGTTCACCCTACTGCAACACAGGGAAATACCTCCCGGTTCACAATGGCATGCCCATACCAACTCCTTCTTCTCCACCAATCAAATTGACGTCGGTTTCTGCTGTCGAGGCATTCCTCGCTGACACTCCTTTTGCAAGCCAGCGTATCACGGAACTATCAGGCGGGACTATCAACTACGTATACAGAGTCTGCCTGCGTACGCCCTTTGAGGGTTGTCAGTCCGTTGTGTTGAAGCATGCCCAACCATTCTGGAAGAGTGCGGTATCTAATATCTGGGAGGTGGAACGCCAGGTGGGAGTAAAAGCATAAGGGACACAATGTAAAGAGAGTAACCGCTAATGTCAGATTTTCGAAGTGGAAGCAATGACACGTATCGGGATGGGCCTTCGATCAAAGTTACCCATTCAAATACCTACAATTCACCATTTCGATGTTCACAACAATTTTGTGATCATGGAGGATTGTGGTGATGATGTTATCACCCTCAGAGAATTTTTCTGCTCCGGCAGGGTCTCCTCCCAAACTTAGCCGAGAATATCGGCGCTGCTATCGGCCAATGTATCGCACTCGTTCACGAATGGAGCAGAAGCAATCCAGATGGTATATTGGACACTTTTGACAATAGTTTGCATGCCAAAAGGACCATTGCTGATTTGAACTACGATCGTCTGGTGGCTACGTTGCAGCACTGTGATAAAGATGATCTACCACTGCTGTCTGACTTGGAAATACCACCATCCGACATTCAGACTATCTCAGAGATAATTGACGAATACCATACACACCTGATGTCTCCCCTGAGTCCCTGGTCAAGATGTTGTAGGTCCATTCTTTTCCAGAGGAGACCTTTTCTCACGTGAAGCCTAGCTCCTCATGGGAGACCTCTGGCACGAAAATATTCTCATCAGTGTCGAACAACGCCCCCCTCGCCTCTACATTGTGGATTGGGAGCTTGCGAGAACAGGTTTACCAGGCTCGGAAATTGGCCTATTTTGCGCTTATCTCGAATTACTGGGACAAGGAAGTCGGGTCGCCCGTGAATCAACATCAACAATGCTTCAAAGCTTTCTAGATGCCTACGTTCAAACTTCGAGTAGAGATATTCGCCTAGCACAGGACACTTCGGTGCATTGGGGAATCAACATCATCTTCTGGACGCCTCGCGATCCCCCTGGTAGCAAAGAATTGGTACAAAGTTTGGTTAGGAGGGGCGTGGAATTTCTAGTACACTCCAGGGATCTATATTTCCTAGCACAGTCGCCCTTGAAAGATCTTCTACCAATGTCAGTTTGGTAGATACTGGTCGACCATAGACAACCCCTTCTGACCTCACCGTTCGCCATTTTGTGCGGTTCTAGGTCCCGGACATGTTATGTTTCAAAAATGTAGTTCGCCACCATCACGATTAATTATGATCAAAACCCGATCAGCCCTTCTTTCCAGTATGTGGACTACTGTGTGAATCACAAGAGAAAGGAGCGAGCATATCAGGAAGTTAAAACTCTGAGAAGTTCCACGTGAAATAAACTTGGGCTATTCCAAAACATCTTCTCGTTGGAAGTAATCGATCGCGGTCCAGATTGTGCAACATGTGTGAACCGATAAACAATCGTGGCTGTAGCTTGCCAAAATGAAAAACCGATCTGGTACACAAAAAGCAATCCAGGGTTGAGTTCCGGGCGGAGGAGATAAGTTCATGTCTTCTCGATAACAATTCAAATTGTCGTCACATCCGCCGAATTGACGCTCCTCTTGTTGTCAAACCAGAATTCATCTTCTAATATCTGGATTTCGCCTGTCGCAATATTTTGATAGTATTGAAACAGTATTGGAATGTTGATATTCGAACCTAGTCCAGACAAGTATTCACATGTCACATGGGTATGTATGAAGATGCTCAGCTACGCCACTGTAACAACCTTTTCTAATAGGTCTTAGGGCAGGCTGAAATCCTACACGTCCCACAAGGCAACCATCTACAACATGGATTGCTATCACTCAAAAAATGAATATTACTACGATCATCTGGAGAGTTATGACTCTCCAAGTACAATTCAACTGACACAAAGGTCTTTATCCAATGAAATGTTGTTGCTAACAGTTCCCTTTCTGATTGGACGCTTTACAATTTTATTTTTTTCATGTGGCGATTTACTCTGACTGAACGGACAAACTGGGTCTATGTAGAGCAGCCGAAGCATTTCATAGAGCATACGAGTTTGATCAGGAAAATACTACGGTGATGGATTTCGCGTGTGGTATCGGTGCGTCGACGCCTGATCAACCTACCTAATTGACGAGCAGCTTATTTATTCCGGTCCTTCTGGCTTGGGGAAGCATAGGTTTAGTATCACAAGAACTGATTCCATATGTAAAATCTATTGTCGGCATCGACATAAGTCAGCGAATGGTAGATGAATATAATCGAAGAGTGGCAAATCAAGGAATCTCTATGGAAGAGATGCATGCCTTACGTGCCAATATTCTGGACTCAGATTCGGACCAGCTCGAAAGCATGTTAGGATCCTTCGACGTAATAACAGTCAGTATCTTCTTACTTGCGTCAATTCTGTCGTTCATCGGGCTTACAGTGTACTGCCTCCTACCACCATTTCGACGATATCAAACTGATGACACAAGCACTCAGCAAATACCTAAAACCAGGTGGTACTCTCCTCGTCCTAGACCTCCTCAAGGAGGGCAATCTTATGATTAATGGAGTTTTCGCCGAACATGGTACTCACGACATTGTTGCTCACAAAGGAGGGTTTGCGCGACATCAAGTTGAAGAAGCCTTCAATGCTGCTGGACTTCTGTCCTTCAATTTTGATGATGCTATCAGCGCGAGGAAGAATGGGTACTCGGTTACGTTGTTCGTTGCTCGTGGTATCAAACCACTTGCTGCATCCTGACCTCTAAGAATGGAATTTGAGTAATGCAATTCGTTTATGGGATATTTTATTCAGCTCAGAGAAGTCATGCATGCCACTGAAGCTGAAAACTGGGATCCATTGAAAACGATAATTATTGAACGACATCGATTTTTCTAAGACTTATTGTATATTTAATTAGGTAGCATCTCTACTTCATATGTTCCTTTTAAGAGTTATGTTTTGAAGGTATTTGAAACTGACAAATCAATGTGAATGGAAGAATCGTAGAGCAACAGGTCAAACCGGGTTGGCTTGAATTATAAGCGGGGTGTGCATCCTTAACAACGCCAATCAGATTTCCATCATAAGGGATTTATTGATACTGGTTACCTCACCATATGCATGCCCACGATCATCATCACGACACAGTGACATAAGTCGATCGACAGCTCATTCAAACTTTCAGCTACAGCCGTGCTGTTCTTGGTTAACCGCAGTTTGATGGAATAAAATCATAGTTTGGAGACGGTAAGGTCGAAAGATTTCCAGCGAAGGATATCCTAGCTCCAAACGAAAATCATCTGTTCGTTGAGGCTTTAAGACAAAAAACCCAGCCATTCAAATGACAGATCCGACACTCACAACACAGTGGATTTTCTGACTGTCTCGTCCCTCAAGGACCACAGCCAAGAAACGGGAGCATCGAGAACACCTTCATCTGAACGAAAGTTTCCCTCCAAATCTTTTCTTTGCCACTTCATCTAACCTCTTTTTCACTTCCTTAAAAGCTTTCCACCAGGCTATTGCAGCACGTTCATTCGGATCCTGACATGTGGTCTGAGGATCCTCATCCTCAAGCTCTCCCCACATCCGCCTCAGTAATACCAACCACCATTTCATGATAGATACTGCTCTCTCTAACCCCATGTCGCCTTCACGACTCTCCATGCATTGTAAAAGATATCTTGAGAAAAACTCGAGATCCTTCTCCTTCGGTACCCAATGTCTATAGCTTGTCACCCATTTTTCAATCACGGACTGTATATCGTCCGTCTCGAAATAGCACAGCTTCTCCTTCCCGTTACCCTGCTGGCGCAGTATTGGAGGTTGAATATATACTGCCTTGGGTGCAGGGCCCCGCCTACGTCGTCGTGAGGGCGAAGTAAAGGGCTTGATAGGTTTCAGGACTTTGCGCTGTGTGGATTCGTCAGGCACGTATCCTTCCTTTTTGAGGACTCGTGCCCTGATCAGCTGCTCTCTTTGTACTTTGACTGGCAAATCAGCGAATACTTCAGGGTCGATGTCAAGATCTCGCAGTTGCGCTTCCGTTATGCGAACTGGGGGTGGTTTAGGTTTGTCGAGTCCAAGAGCGCGAAGAAGTGATTTGTTTCCATGTACACTAATCCCATGACGAGGAGCTAGCTGTTTCGTGATACGACTATAATCGGTTTCTCTGCCCACAACAGGCTTTGGTGGGAAAAAATCAACAGCCCGAAAATTCGGCGTTGTGTCTCGTGGTGAGTCCGAGACTCGTGGAAAGAGAGGGTTTTGACGATGGGCAGGAGAGAATTGGCGACGTTGCAAATGATCTAAGGGACCAATCCCAGAGGTATCTGCAACTCGAACATGTGGGGACCCTGAACGTCTCTGATACTCCTTCTCCAATTCTTCTCGCAGATCTCGAGGTAGGGCCTCAAAAACCGTCATATCGAGCTGAGAAATCGGAGGGAGGTCGACGCATTCGGTATTAGGGAAATTGCTGATTGCTCCTTCCGTTACACGCGAAGGTCCTGCCGGGATCTCTTTAGTGTCTGATGCATGTTGGCAAAGTTTCAAAGGGCCCCTTTTTGCACTAGAGTTGAGCTTCTTGAACGGTAAAACAGACTGGACAGCCTGCATCGAGGTTGACCCCTGTTTCAGCGGTTCGAGCTTTTGTATTTGGATCCCGATCCCCCTGAGCTCTTTCGGATCAAAGTTGAATGACTTTAGCAACTTCCAAGCTTGTTCTCCAATGATTTTTTCATCGTTGACCGGGCTACCACCGTTCCCAACAAGTTTAGCCTGTTTGTTAAACGTATCACATTTTCCGTGCCCAAGAAACTAAGCCAAGGTTAGTTCAGAGCGACGATGCTATGACTTGGAAATTCACACCTTGGGTGGTTCCACGGGAGCGGTAGGGTCTCTCTTCATGATTTTCAACGTTATTGAACGTCCTAGCACTTCGCTCTCGTCCAATCTCCGCTTAACCTCCTCTGCCATCTGATAAACGAACTTCTCCGCCTGTTCATCGTTTTCAAAACGAATGCCGTACTAAGATTACCATATCAATTGCATCGCAAGAGGTCGGTTCCAGATGCAACTTACATTGATCTCACAGCTAACCGACTTCCTCTCTTTACTACTCTCTAGCTGCCGATCGTCTATTCCCCGTACTGCATTGTATAATGTCTCGCCCGTTGTTCTGCCAAGAGCGTCGCAAAGTGTATTTTTGCTCATACCGGTGATCTCTCCCAGCTTACTTGTACCCAGTTTCTCCAACGCTTTTTGCTTCGTATTGTATCCGAATCCATGAAGGTCGGTGATCTCTAGGGATTCAATAAAGGTGGAAAGCCCTTCTGGCAATAAATGATGAGAGCCTGCTGGTTTCGCACGACGTGTAGCCAGACGCGCTAGCATGATGTTGTGGGAGATACCGATGCTAACTAAATAATAAGATGAGCCGAAGGTTAAAAAGTAGATTCACAGATGAATACCTTCACAGCCAGTCGCTTCACGAATAGCGTCTCGAATAGACTCTGCGACTACTTTTGCCGAGTCATGGCCATGATTTTCTCCCAGTTCCATCAAAGATATCTCATCACGAGCACGTACTGCACTGGTAACTTCAATGAGCGCTTCATCTACGGACACTGCTTGAAGATCATCTGCTAATGACATGAGTACCGTATAAAATTTCAGTGAATGCTCCTTATATCTGAAGCCGTTGGTGAGAGCCTATGACACCAAATCACAAAGACCTCACTTTTCAAATTCGTATGGTATTGTGATGACATGTGAACAAAGTTTCCTCGCTTGTTGTAGACTGATATAAAGCAATGAATGTCAATGAGATCGTAGCAATGAATAATCATACCTCATACCATTGCGTATTCCGAATTCGCGAGCCTCGTAGCTGCAACTGGCAATCTCACTCGTACTCAAAGTCCCGCCTTGGACTCCTTGAGAGTGACAGACGACAACCGGTTTTCCCTTTAGCTCTGGCCTCGATACCAATCCCGCCGATACAAAGAAACAATCAAAGTCACAGTGCATGATAACTCGTTCGTTGTGATTGTCAAATCCTGCTTTGCTCTTTCCCTTCCATTTCTTTGGTGAATTTCGCATGTTGAGACGTGCACCTCGCATACTGATATTATCAAAGGCAGGTTTTCGTAAAGCTTCTGGGGTACTACTCAATCCAGACTCCGCTTTCTCTTGAGCTTCAATGACTAATGCTCGTAGCTCAGACTTCCATGTCGAGAGGTGATGAAGGCGAGAGTTTTTGTAATAGCCCTCAATGAAATCGGGTGCGATCGAAGTGTGAGCTTTGCGCCAGTCGGGATTCGCAATAGCCACTTGAGCGTTTGGATTAGAGGTCGCAGAGGCGTAACTCATAATATTGCGAGTATCTGAGCCAGCTAAAGATTTCGTTAGATAGAGGGAATCCGTCTCACTGGCTGACACGTTTGTTGTGGATGCATCAGCCGCTTGCCCCGGATGATTGGAGACGCTCCCGGATTGGTGCAAATTAGGGCCAGGTGTAGCAGCGTTTGAGAACGTCTGTTGTTTAATGGAAACCCCTTGACTGTCTTCTACTCGCTCAACTGGTTTGAAGATGTAATCCTGCCATGGAAGGAGGACACCTGCTGAGGCACTATCTGTGAGCCACTCCGGCTTGACAACCTTCATAGACTTGAACTCTTTAATCTTAGCAGGCGTCAAAGAACAGGTAATGATATGGGTGCTAAGAACCATTCTTGAACAAAAGATCGTAACATTGACGTTATAAGACGCACACTATGCCTTTCTTATCTAGGTAGGGTTGAAATATTCCCCCATTTTCGACTATAAGTTTTCTAAGTTCTTGTACAGATGGTCGGGTCCAGCCGTTGATCTACAAAGTGTTGTCAGGACTGATGAGATTTTGTGTGTCAGTTCAACTGACATGGATAGCAATGCCTTGAAATAGTCCAAGGTGTTTTCTTTCGCTAGCGTTTGTCTGATTCTGCAATTCATGGTTTTGTATCTGAAGTTTTGCTCTCTTCCTCTTCATATATTCTCTGAATTGTCCGAAATGAGATGCTCCATAGATAGCGTCGTCTTGTTCTTGCTCCGACTCAGCGTCACAGAAGCGGCGCTTCAGTCCTGATTGCACAGGGGAGAAGTGCGTTTCTGTATTCTTACAGTCATCTTCAATAGCGTTAGGATGATTGGCTAGTTGGGTATGTTCATTTTGAGGTTTGTCACCGGGCAAGGTCATGCTCTGGAGAGCTCTGAGAAAATTGGAATCATCTTCTCCGAAGTAATCAGAAGAGTTTTGAGAGTTCCCTGATGACTCTGACATCATAAGTGATACATGTTGGAAAGGATACCTACCCAAATAGCGTTGAGAGATCTCATTGGCACCATCGATCACGTGCCTATTTTGTACCAAGTGCCACACAAACTCCCAGAATCATACAAATTTGTAATTTATGATAGGTCGGGATATGAAGTAGCTCACAATAATGCTCATGGCCAAAACATCTGTATCACTGAGATAATCAATAGGTCGTAATGGATCCGTTTGTACTCAACTCCTTTGAAAGAGATACATACACAGCGCAACCATTGAATAGTCATAATTAGATGAGTGTTCATTCAACGTGTGGTGACTGATTAGGCTATTGGGTATGCCCTTCTTAATTCTTGCTCTCGATGACTCAATCAATGGCTTTAATTGCAGGCTGAGGATCCTGAGTGTGACATTCTTAAGTCCAGAGTTGGCTACCTATGATGATTCCTTTGCAGTCCATATCATATTTGAACATGATCTGAAAATTGGTGTGATTGCCTCTAGTATAGTTCGCGCCTTGATCTGATCTGATCGTCAACTACAATTTCTACGGACCGTTGGACATTGTACGGAAGCGCGGGAGAGTAACTTGATCAGATTGCCGATGATAAAATGAACTGACTACGCTCTTCTGTCCTATGGCCCGCTCGAGAACTGGGTCCCCATGTACCGTTGTCATTAAACTCGGTGAGTCAGCCTAAAGTTAACGGCACAGTATTTTTTACGATCCTGTTGGTTTCAGGTACCTCCTCCATCGTCCATGAACAGACACATCAGCCACTCTTATCAACCCTCTCCTCGGTCGTTGAAACGACAATACAATTGAAAAGGAATGGGCATAAAGTTGTTCTTGTCAGCTCTGGGGCAATTGGAGTGGGACTCAAGAGGATGGATATACCCAGTCGGCCGAAAAGCCTTGCTGGAAAACAGGTGCGCAATTTAATCTTCAATTCCCTCCTTCGTGCTAACATTTTCAGGCATTAGCTGCAATTGGACAAGGGCGACTGATTGCTTTGTGGGACAATTTATTCGGACATTTAGAACAGCCTATTGCCCAGATTTTGCTGACCAGGGAGACATTTCAGATGTACGTCCGGCAATGCTATCGTTCACAGAGGCTGATTTTACGATTTAGAGAACACGATACCTTAATGCCATTAATACCCTACAGGAACTTATATCTATGGGAGTTGTCCCTATCGTGAATGAAAATGACACCATCTCCGTTAGTGTGAGTGAAAAATTGCCTGTTGAATCCCTGTAATAGTCCGCTTGACCTTATGAACAGGAGATTAAATTTGGTGACAACGATACTCTTTCAGCCATCACCGCTGCAATGATTCATGCAGATTATCTCTTCCTTCTTACAGACGTCGATGGACTATACACAGCAAACCCCCGGAAAGATCCAAATGCTAGGCTCATAGAAGAAGTTGAATCAGTATCGGCCATTCGCAATCAAGGTTGGTGTATACACTTTTGGTGGTCCTTCGGCCTTTCTTCTTATCATGGTCCTCTTTGTTTTAAGTAAGCACGACGACATTAGGGTCCAACCTTGGAACAGGCGGAATGGAGACAAAGTTAATTGCAGCAGACATCGCCACTGCAGCTGGTGTAACTACTGCTATCATTTCAAGCAAACATCCCGAGAACATTTTGAATGTCATCGAATACCACCAACGCAACTCTCTAAAAGCACTCTCAGAACCTTCTACTCCTTGTGACCCTCTATCAGGTCGCACTAGTCCCACTTTAGCCATGAAAAAACCCGATACTTCTGCTATCCAGGCTGGTGAAGTCGATGATCGTCGCTCAGCTACCTCCCGACCACCTCATACGTTATTCAAAGCCTCCCCAGCACCACTCCGTGATCTCAAGTCCTGGACGAGTCATACACTATTCCCTGCCGGAAGTGTGATCATTGATGCAGGCGCACATTTGGTCCTTTCACGTCGGGAGTCTGGAGGTAGATTGCTGGCAGTGGGGGTCCGCGGTGTACTGGGTGCTTTTGCATCTGGTCAGGCGGTCCGGATCTGCATCGCACAAGGCGATTCGATTTCCTTTGCATCGCAAGAAGCGGCTCGCGAGAAGTATAGAGAAGGTTTCGGCTCAACAAGGCCAGGAACTCCCACTATGACAACCCTTTCAGAAGTGGCATCACTACAAGGAGAAGAATATTCAAAAGACAATATTCATGCTATTTTGGATACAGATCCAAGTTCAGGAGACAGGAGCCCAGAATTCACAGAGGCTAACTTAATTGAGGTTGGCCGAGGGCTTGCAAACTATAACTCGGTCCAAATCACTCGTGTTAAGGGGCTGAACAGGTGTGTATGTCCTCTTCCGTATTGAACGAATACTGATACTTCGAAGTTCGCTTTTGACACAGGTCCTGGGATATGCAGACTCAGAATATGTGGTCGAAAATGTCACAATCCGAGTACCTCCGTGACATATCTGAAATGTGTGATATGATTTGAACGTGTATTGCCCAGTTTGGATATCTTGACTGAGGTTTTATTTATAAATACTGATTTAATAATTTTTATCCTAACTCCACCAAGTCTCCTCTGTCTGTTCCTCAGTTCATCCCCCTGTTAATGTTTTGATTTGTCGTTCTCTCTCTCTCTGTTTCATGCACCACAATAACTCTATCCGTATCTTGACAGGTGTGTTCTACCTATTACTCCCAGTGTTAAAGAGCTCTAACATTCTGCCAGGCAACAGCCACCCCGAGCTCGCTCAAGCTGTGGCTGAGCGGTGAGCTCTTTTGAGTCGCCTTTAGGAAATGCGACTTTAACCGTCGTCCATCGAAATTATGATTCTTGACATCATCAGGCTGAATGTCCCGCTTGTCCCTGTCACAGTCAAAAAATTCTCCAACGGAGAAACCAACGTCAAAATTTCAGAATCTGTGCGAGATGAAGATGTGTTCATCCTTCAGTCTGGCTGCAGCGATGTCAACGACAACTTGATGGAACTCCTGATTCTGATTTCTGCCTGTAAAACAGCCTCCGCACGCAGGATCACTGCCGTCATACCTTGTTTCCCTTATGCCCGCATGGATAAAAAAGACCAGTCCAGGGCACCAATCACAGCGAAGCTGGTAGCAAACATGCTCGTGGTTGCGGGTTGTGATCATGTCATTACGATGGACCTTCATGCAAGCCAAATTCAGGGCTTTTTCGACATCCCAGTAGATAATCTGTGGTCGGAACCATCAATGGTTTCGTACATCAAGCAGAGTATTCCTGGGTGGGCAAACGGCATTGTTGTTAGCCCAGATGCAGGCGGTGCCAAGCGGTGAGTAATTTTCGCTGACGTCTATGATGGGTCACGGGTCTCAAGTCTGCTCCAGTGCAACGGCAATGGCAGATAAACTCGGAATTGAATTTGCCCTTACTCATCGGAAGCGTGAGGGGAAATCTCAGACTGCTCCAGAACGAATCGAAATTCTTGTTGGCGATGTCAAAGACAAAGTGTGTACAAGCTTCCCTCCAACCCATGTGGTATAATGTAATATTGTACCAGGTTGCGATCCTCCTCGATGACATGATTGACACTGGCACCACCCTCGCTCTTGCCGCTCGAACCCTGCAAGAGAAAGGTGCCAAGTCTGTCCATGCGCTCATATCGCACGGTACTATTGTTAGGCCCTTTTGGTCAGCGCTCTCAGCTAATTATATGATCAAGGTCTTCTATCGGAAGCCAACCTAAGCTTGATAGATGCGCTGCCCATCGAGAAGCTTGTGGTATGTTCGTCTATTTACAAGAAGAGATTAATGCTGAGATGATCAGGTCACCAATACCATTCCGCAAAAACAACATCAAGACTTATGTTCCAAGTTGATCACTATCGACATAAGCCCAACGATCGCCGAAAGTATTCGTAGAACGCACAATGGTGAAAGTATCAGCCTTCTCTTTGGCGATTGGGCCGATACCCCGAGCCTAGCTATAGTATAAAAACTCCCTTCTGGTAGCTGTTGTAATATTCATGCATTCGTAGAAATATACTCGTATATTACTTGGATTGGCATACTATTGGCATACTTTGTTGTTATATAATATGTATTTCACATTTCATTCTCATCATTTGTTATGACAATCGGCATACATTCGGCATATGGTTAATAAAGAATTCATCACGTATTGGAATCCCTTGGTGGTGCTTTCGCAGCATCCCTATCAGTAGAAAGTATTGCTTCAACATTTGCACCTATTTTAAGACGATCCTCGATGCTGAGCGTCGGTGCCGCATATCCCAATCCTGATACATTATTAGAGGTGGCTGGTGTCTAAGATGGAGAAAACATACTCAATGACGAATATTGACTCGGTAGCTCCTCTGAGTAAACCGGAAGTGTTGATAGGTCAAGGCCATAAGACTGACCTAACCACGCAACTCGATCTTCGTGATCCCTGTCCATCATAATTATAGGTGATATATTCGACGATGAGAATTTTGACCTTACATGCGCTAAAAAAAATTCGCATTTATGTCAATGAGATGCAACTCAGCGAATAAATTAAATACTCTTACTTCTTGTCGTGTCAAGGGATGGATCAAGACACTATTCATTCAACATCATTAGTGTTCAATATGCCCAGAATAGGATGGGCTGGCACACCTCAAGTTGCCTCTATTGAGACACATGTATGAGTAAACCGCCGAAAATGTTTCGGATGGGCACCATATTTCATATGAACCTGTGACAAGTAGTGGAGTTGAGAAGGAAAAACTTTTTTGGGTTGTTCCACAGATCACCGGTACTGACCGACAGGATGCGGTCCGATCGGACCAGTATTGACACGGAATAAAGGAACAGCGACAAACGCCCCATCACGACGGAGGCAAAGTACTGCATCTCGGAGTTTCAGTGCTGCTTGATGCTCCTCGTTGTTGTTCTGGTGAAAGTAGATATCTTTTCTCAGAGATATCATCATCACCAGAATTGATGGTACGGGGAGAAGGAGTTCGTTTTAGCAAGTGCTATGATTCTGGGGTTTCGACCTACGAAAATGCCATTCCCTTTGTATTAGGATGATGAGGTCCCATCGGTACTGAGATATGTCGAAGGGAATGGATCGTACTTAATCTCGGATTCAACGACGGTCTTGAGGTCCGTCTGAGGTTCTGAGACCTTCCTGGCATCTTTGAGTTCAAGAGTCGTGGCCATTGACAATCAAGGATAAAGATAAGGAAGTCGAAAGGTTGAAAACTGAGCTTGGAAAAGACTTGGGTACTTGGTGGGCAGAGACTGGGATTCCGATGGAACTGATAGATATTACTAACTGGTCCGAGAACTTCGTACTCATCTTCTTGATCAACAGAAAATAAAGGTGCACCAACAGCTGTAGTTGGGCTTACCAAATTACAATGACCTCAACATTCCCAGGCTAACTACGAGTGACGCAGACCATTCGTAGACCATTTGTAGACCATTTCATAATGTCGAAAAGGCCTCTACGGATAGCATTCCTTCATCCTGACTTAGGCATTGGTAATCTCATTACCTTTTCTCTTATTTCGTGAGCGATAAACTCATGACTCCCCAGGTGGAGCTGAACGTTTAGTAGTTGATGCTGCTCTAGGCCTGCAAAATCTTGGCCATAGAGTCGATGTATACACTTCACATTGGGATCCACAGCACTGCTTTGAAGAAACAAAAAATGGTATGGCTATATGTATCATCCGGCGTATGAGATTCTAAACCAATTGTAATTAGGTTGTCTGAACGTTCGCTACATCAAACCGCCTTTTCCTCGATCAATAAGGGGAAAGTTCCATATCCTTTTTGCTCATGCAAGGCAGCTACATCTCACCAGTCACCTTCTTTTGCGTCAAGGACCCCCATATGATGTCTACTTTGTTGACCAACTTTCGACTTGCATTCCCCTGCTACGTGCAGTTGGTAAAACTCGAGTGGTCTTTTATTGTCATTTCCCTGACAAATTACTCGCCAATGGAACGTATTTTTCTGGTGAAAACCTGGTGAGGGAACAAGGCAGTCTGTTGAAAAGAATATATCGTTATCCTATGGATTTGCTCGAAGAAATGACGACAAGTGCGTCGATTAAACTTGAGCTGAATATAATATACCATTCTAATTCTATCTTGATAGGACAAGCTGATGTGATCCTTGCGAATTCCAAGTTTACTGCTCGTGTGTTCAGATCGTATTTTCCTTCAATTCAATCCAATCCGGATGTCGTATACCCTGGCATCAATATCCAAGCCTACACGACTCAAGTAGATCTCACAGATCCAGAGATCACAAAAATAACATCGTACGTGAATCATTCATCCTCATGTTCATGAACGAACTTATAAGTGAGGTCAAGTCAGAGACCTACTCTGCTTTCTTTGAATCGCTTTGAGAAGAAAAAGAATGCAGCATTAGCGATTGAATCTTTTGCTAGATTGAAAAAACTGCCGAGCTTCGAAGGTCTGCGCCTCGTGCTTGCAGGTGAGTGATATATGTCCAGTGATTGTCCTAGACTTAAGCCATCTGCAGGTGGTTACGACCCGAGGTTGCGAGATAATACCGAGACTTTGGATTCCCTCATAGAGCTTGCTCAATCACATTCTCTGGCCTACGCTCTAGAAGCTCCTGATGAATCCACCGTTCTGACCCACACCAAACCATATTTCCCCGATGTCTTATTCCTCCTCAATTTCACGACTGCTCAACGCACCGCTCTACTTCATAGTCCTCTACAAAAGTCCTTGTCTATACCCCCACCAATGAGCACTTTGGCATTGGACCTGTTGAAGCAATGGTTTGTGGTGTCCCAGTTCTGGCATGTGACAGTGGGGGTCCGACAGAAAGTGTCGTTGACAATTCGACTGGTCTACGCACTGGTTGGTTGCGTCCTCCTGATCCAGAGGTCTGGGCAGAAACTTTGCGAGAGATCCTCAATCTTCCTCCTCATGACAAGCAAAGTCTCTCTAGTCGTGGAAAACAGCGGGCTCGTGAGGTTTTCAGCATAGGTGCTATGTCAGAGAGGATAGAGGGAGCTCTGATGAAAGCTGTCTCGTTGGGGAAGGTCAATGGTCCTAGTGTAACCCATTTGACTGGTCTTTTAGTCGTAATTACTTGCATTCTTCTCTCTCTTTCTCTTCCCTTTTGGTGACTGTGCACTACTACTACTGGGATTGCTGATGTTCAGAACGAACACGACACGCTTTCCATGTTATTGGTAAACGCGTACCATTGATGCTCGCCTGAGACAAACGAGTTGAAAACAGTCATCACAAAAAGTGTATCAGAATCAACCGACCCCTTAAACACACAATTGTCTGATCATCGTCTGATCATCGTATTGCTCACAGGTTGCCACTATATAATATGTACGCCACGATTTAGTGAAAGTTTTACTGCCACCAAATCTCTGCATTCAGCTAGACGAGACATGTCCACCATGTTGAATTTCTTTTTCTTGTCATTCTGAATTCTGAGGCTTGGAGAAAGAGGTACTCTATGAGTTTTGCAGAGCCTCACAACAAGGCCTGACCTTTGAAGGTCCGTTGACTATAAAGCTCCAGTTTGATTGGATATTAGTCTAGTATCTGATTCTACTCGGACTTTTACTGTAACCGAACCCATACATTGAGTGTACACTAGTCATTGTTTTGAAGTAGCCTATTATGAATCGAATTCACTAGTCTGCGACCCTGCATGTGACTCGAAGGTGTTAAAGGGTGGCACACATCGCAGTAGAGTCCGCCATGAAGTCTCTGCTCCCTTTTGTCATTCTCTGCTGCTCCCTCGTATCTGCCGTCCCATTCAACGATGCCCAAGTCGTCCTCGACCGCGTGCCCTCAGCACAAGACATTTTCAAAGTTACCGATGGGCTCAAGCATTCCGTGGCCGACTACCTACAAGACAGCAAGAAAGAGATATTGAAGGGAAAAGTAAACATGCAGAAATGGATACATGCAGGAAAGGAATACATCAAGCAGGATAACCTCCTATGTAAGTTGACCATCCCAAAACACATCAACGGAGAAGTAAACTCACATGTCTTTTGTTAGACGAGCATTTCTCACTTCCTGCTTTCAGCACTTACAAACTGAGGATCACCGAGCCGGAGCTTTGCGACCCCTCTGTGAAGCAGTATTCCGGCTACTTGGATATCGCGGAGGATAAGCACTTGTTCTTCTGGTCGGTTCCTGTGATTTGAAAGTCTTACTGGGGTTAACATTTCATAAAGGTTCTTTGAATCGCGGGTAGCGCCGAAGTATGCTCCTCTTCTTATGTGGCTTAATGGAGGGCCTGGATGCAGCTCCTCAACCGGATTACTTTTTGAACTCGGTCCCTGCAGTATCATCAATGAGGGCCATAACACAACTTTCAACCATTTCAGCTGGAATCATCGTGCAAATATCATATTCTTGGATCAGCCTGTCAACGTCGGTTACTCTTATGCTGACGGTGATACCACCGTTGATTCTAGCCCTGCTGCCGGTAAAGACGTTTACGCTTTTCTTGAGCTATTTATGAACCGTTTCCCTCAATACTCCGAGAAACCTTTCCACCTCGCTGCGGAAAGCTATGGTGGCACATACGCTCCCAACATCGCAAAAGTTATCCATGATGCTAATAAGCAGCTTGCCATTGCTCCCACTCCTGGGTTGAAACACATCAACCTCGCTTCTGTCATCCTCGCGAACGGTCTCACGGACCCGTATATCCAGATGACCTCGGTGCCTGACTATGCTTGTAATGGCCCTTTTCCTGTTTTCAATCCGGAAGGACCGGAATGCAAGGCTCTCCGTGCTAAGGTTCCCGTTTGTCAACGGCTCATTAAAGCCTGTTACCGATTCAGCTCCCGACTCACATGTGTACCTGCCGAGCTTTACTGTAATGCCCAACTTCTCGGCCCAATAATGAGTACGTTTACTTGATCTAATCTCGTTCTATCTAACTGATTTTACAATAGAGACTGGACTCAACCCGTACGACGTGAGAAGGAAGTGTGACAGAGAAGCAGATGGACCCCTTTGTTACAAGCAAATGCAGTGGATTGAGACCTGGATGAACAAACCTCAGAATAAGGCTGCCCTAGGTGTCAATCCCGAAAGGACTTTTGAGTCCTGCAACATGAATGTTAATCAAGCTTTCACCATGAACGGCGATGCCATGCATAATTCTGCGCTCCTGCTCCCTGAGTTGATCGAAGATGGTATCCGCCTTTTGGTTTATGCCGGAAACGCTGGTGCGCTCTGCAGTTTTTTTTGTTCTGTTTGGTTTTATGAACCATTATCTTGACTTCAGATATCATGTGCAACTATATTGCAAGTGTTTTTCCTGCGCTGAAGGCCGAGTCTGTATCATTGATTCACTTACCTTAGGGCAACGAACGATGGGTTGAAAATCTCGAAACACAATTCGCTGACGAATTCAAGAAGGGCCAAACCCCTTCCTGTCAATACTATCAATACCGGAGTACAGATAGGAGAGGTTCGCACCGCCGGTGGTTTTGGTATCACGGCAGGAAACATTTCGTTTGTCACCATTTGGGACGCAGGGTTTGTTATTTCTTGACTCGTCTTCTCGAGTGGTATTGAGCATGTATTTTTTTAGACATATGGTACCTTATGATCAACCTTTGGGTGCTTCGGTGCGGCCTTGCTTTTATATCGTCCCAGAGCAATGTCTCTAAATTCTAACATGCGTACTATAGGACCTGATCATACGCTGGATAACGAACCATCCCTTGATGAAGGAATTGCCTCAGGATTAAGTCGAACAATCAATTTTCTTGAGAAAGGTCAGGACGTAGTAGATCTTGGACATTGTAGTGTGCCTTTAGCTCTCGAGGCATTTTCTTTGTTTGTAGCCCTTGATACCTATATATACACTTGTTGCGACTTCATCCAGCCCTCTGCTCTGATGTCAGTTTGCATTCGCAATATCACACAGCCTACTCTGAAGATGCAACCTGTCTACATTGAATTGAGAGATTGAGTTTGAAAAGTGCTACCTAGGTTGTGTTGTTGTACATATTGTACTTGCGTTATCAGCAGATGCTTACCGAGCGCGTCAGTCCAAGCCGCTTTTTATGAACGTACCTGCGTGTTCAAAGTAGTGGGGCAGAGGTTATCAATTCAATCAAAAGCAGTTTAATTTGATTTCGGCAATGCAACAAGCGATGAACAATAGCTAGGTCCGACAACAACTTGAGCTTCAGCTGACAGAGCAATACTGGTTAATAATAAATAAATCATAAACAAGGGTAATGTTTGCTGGAAGAAAAAAAGGATACCGAGGAATTGAATGAGTAAGCGTTGGTCTTGAAGATACGGACTCGGTAAATGTGACAGCGAATCAGAGGAAAGGAAAAAAAGATAGTGGATTTGACAACAAAACAACAGTCCCCTTTCGCCCCCTTGCAACACACGGACTACCAGAACAATGGGGGCATGCCGGCCAGAGTGGTATACTCGAGAATTGGATCAGGCTCGCAATCAGTAGCCCCGTAGTATGGATAGTAGCTTTGATGAACGAAGTCTTGGGGGAGTCCCATTGGAATGTTCCAGGGCTCGACCACGTTGTCGACAGGGTAATACTGATTTTGTCCCGTAAAGAAGTTGTAATTCGGGTCCATGATAGGTTGCATGTAATCAAAACCTGGCTCGACGTTCTGCACCATCGGCATCGGTGCCGATAAGTCGTACCCTCCGAAGAACACACCTGGGCCATCTATACCTGCGTTGCTTGACGTGGAGGCGACGTACGACTCCTAAGAGAAGATAATGAGTAAACGTCCCTTCAATCGTTGTTCGAAAAAATCATACCTGACCAAAGTAACCCCGCTCAACATCTGGAACGTGACGGGGCGCTTCGAGATCCGGAGACCATCCATACAATGTTGAGGGGACCGAGAAACTCTCAGAAGCAGGTGCAGGTTCAGGTACGGGGGCGGGCGCATGTTCAGGTTGGGGGGCGGGCACAGGTTCGGGCTCGGGGGCGGGCACAGGCGCAGGGGCGGAGACGGTATCACTCTCAACACGTTGTTTAGAACGCTTTCGACCAGTAGATCCTTTCTTCTTTGTCGAAGGACGTCGGGGGCTGGGGCTGAAACGGTAGAAAGGGTACCTGATCGCGTGTTCTTCGCGTTCTTGTTTTGCAAGCTCCTCGAAGGGCTGCTTTTCCACGGGACTCAATTGGCGCCAAGCTGTAGCTGCACGCATAGAAAGTGACGGCTCGAGAGATTGGCCTGAGATGGTGGTGGTGCGCATGCGAGACCCTTGCTGACGGAGATATTCCTGGATCCATGAGCAGCGGAATATGATGAACGAGTTCCTGGGGCGAGGCACCTCAGGCGCTCCTTGTGGGGGACGAGGGCGGGGAACCAGACGCATAGTGACAGGTCGTAAAAGGAGGGGGTCAACATCTGAAGGAGCGGACGATGGAGAGAGTGGTGAGAACGAGGGGCCGGGTTCTGATGGGGTATCCAAAGTGACCAACTGATAAGCCATTCCCGAAGGTGGGGTCCATCCAAGAAGCCTGTTTCCTGTGGGTTGGGACATGGCAATGCAGAGGACACGAATTCAAGTCGCTTGGATTGCAACTTAGGCCCTTTTTATCGGCTCCTCACAGAGAAATATTGTCAGCACTGTTATTCGGCATGCTCAGATATCATCCTTGAATATAGATCGGAGATTTATCTGCAGCCATTAATCTAGATCAGTCTATTTCGGTTCTTCACAAGGTTTTCCACATCACCAGTTGTCTCAATGAGACATCCCAATTTTGGAAGATCTTGATTCGAATTCTTGATAATACAATAATCTTCAGCTGAGTGCTGCGCATGTTCAAAGTTTGGAACCAGATGGAAACCCACTAGCAGCCCACATAAAATTGCATAAAAAAACTCTTGTAAGCTAGCCCAGGTTATTTTTTGGTTTTAATCCGGAGCCTGAGTCCAAGGGTGCTCAATGAACAATATTAGGACAATGACCAGCTGATTCCAGTGATAAGAGGTTGAGGACTGTAGTTTCTGCAATATTTGCAAGCGCCTCTTGTGTAAGGAAGGCCTGATGACCCCTAATACGTATTCTCAGCAACTCAATGTCTTGACAAATGGAATGACAAACGTCATAAAAACATTATAAAAAGATAAGAGACGAGCAAAGACATCATCATGGATGACTTTTGCACTCGAGTCTGCAAAGAAATAATTTGATTCCTGCTCGTAGACATCCATGCCTACAGCAGAGACATGGCCAGATTTTAATGCACTATAGACCTCCTATCAACAATCATGTTCTTGCACAAATCACTCAGATCACACACCGTATTAATGCATATGTGTCAATTAAGCCTCCTCTTGAGGTATTTATTAAAATGACTCCTTCCTTCATTTTTCCCAGTGTGTTGTCGTTGATGATATACTTTGTCTCTTCTGTCAGGGGGCAGTGCAAGCTGATGATATCGGATCTCTCTAATAGCTCTTTCAGATCGTTGACATAGTCAATTCCATATTCTGTGGCGAGAGGAGACGGGAAAGGATCGTATGCGATGACATTACAGCAAAATCCCTTCGACAGGATCCTTCCTGTTAATAACCCGATGTTTCCGGTACCAATAAGCCCGACTGTCCTTGCATGGAGGTTAAAGCCCAACAGGCCATCGAGAAGAAAATTTCCTTCTCGAACCCGATTATATGCTTTGTGATACTTGCGCACGACAGTCATGATCATCCCCACAGTAAATTCAGCCACAGCTTCCGGGGAATAAGCCGGCACACGGGCGACTTGGATATTATACTTGGCAGCGGCCGCTAAATCGACGTTGTTGTGGCCTGCACATCGCAAAGTGACGAATCTCTGAGTAAATCAAGGTCATTGGTGCCACAATATATGTTCAGGTGGGCTGGCGTACCACTCTCAAGTGGCTCAAATGCCTGATCACCTCTGCATTGCAAACATCGTTAACAAAGAGGCAAACGGCGTCATTCCCGTCGGCCAATTGAACCGTCAACTCATCAAGCAGTGTTTCTATGAAAGTGAACTGTATATTTGACCCTTGGGCCGCTTTGGAGAGTGATTCGACGTCGTACTACGATTTTGAGATTGGGCTTTGAGGTTAGAACCTCAGATATTCACCTTATGAGTACCATAAACTGCAACTTTCATTGGTGCTTGTCGAATTCACTGCAGAAAGGGTAGAAGAAACTGGATGAGTGAACGCCGTGAAATACGATGTGATTATCCAAAAAAAGACTGATCGGGAATCGCGTTAGCAACAAACAGACTTCCGGATTTGATAAAAGGCAACCAAAAATTCTTCCGGCAGCTGGTCTACAACATCTTTAAACATCTCAGCGGCTGTGATCCTGATAGCGTGGATCAAGGAAAATCCTGTGAACCAGGAACCAGCTCTACCATCATACAACATCCAACGGAAAAATGTCGTGACATGCAGGGAGTCCACTGTGACAATGTAAAGGCCATTCTACTGTCTGTATATGAAAAAATAGGCAGCTTCGAAGGAGAATTTCCATCTGCCAGCCCTCGATGCTGAATTATAAATATAAATATCTAAATCAAAGTAGTGCAATCGTTACAGGTAAATCTTCAAAGTAGGCCAAGTTTAATTATAGGCTTGGACTCGATAGGGACTAGTACAGTAAGATGGGATAACCAAGTCCATCCTCCATCCATCCAGACATAAACTTTCTGTTATGATCGCGTCCAGACGTAAACTCTTATGATCACTCTTATGATCGTCGCTTAGATAATCTATGAAAAGGCAAGATTTATTTTATTTTGTGAGATGAAAATTTCTCGGATCAGTATGTTTATTGTTGGCCGAAGTCAAAGCGCACACGCTAGCCCCACATGAATGCCGAATCTATGTCTAAAACAACATCTATAATGTTTGACTTTATCAGAGGATAAGTCTCTCTCCCGGCGATTTATCACAAACTGTGATGGAGGACTCAACACCAATGAACCAATTAATGAACCAATTAATCTAACTATTTTGGAATTCTGAATCACAATGATGGCGCAGCAGATGACGCAAGACAATCTTTTTTTTCCGAGTTTAATCTCCGAAGCAGTGTATGGGCAGTTTATGGCTGTTGGTGCATGATGTTGACTGTGAAAAAAGACCAAGTTCTGTGGTGTGCCAGACCAAGATACGAGCCTGCAGGTGCTGACAGTGGCATTTAATGTCAGTGAGACAGAGATCTGGGCCAAGGCTGTTCCGAGAAGTAGATAATGACGTGTGTGGAGATGATCAATGAGTCAACAAAAGTCATGATATAGCCCCGGTTTCATCATGAAACTAGTCTTAGTCGGCCAACTCAACACCGGAACGAATTTGATCCTTTTTGTCTACTCAGAATTACTCTCCGCAGCCCTCCCCGAGTTGCCCCCCGTTTGAGTATGCTGCGCCTCTTCCCACATCATAGATTCCCGTTTTTCACACTTCAACATGACATACCCCGGCATTGTTGCACCACAGACCATCCTCACCCCGTCAGGATTGGCTTCTAGTCCTCCAAAAGTCGTCATCTGCCCCAAGAAATCCGCCCTCTTCAATCCTTCACCCATCTTTCCCCCAGGCACACCTGGTCTCCTCGACCGGTTGAAATGATAAGCTTCCGACACCACTTTCTGCAAGTTTGCTGGTAACGCTTGATATTCGACCTTCGTTGCAAGTTTTCCCATGTCACTTGCAATAGCTTCAATGACTTCCCCACATGAAACACCGGCTTCGAGATTTTGTGCCTCGACTTTTATGAGCCAGGGGTAGCGTTCAATTACAATTTTGAGGACATCTATACGGGGAGATGTTGCAGGCTCGTTTCGCCCAATTGACCACGAGACTTGGACACGATCGCCAGAGCGATGGACAAGACTCGATTCCCTGAGCATATTCCACTGTAGATGGTTTTTTTCCGATTCTGGTCCGGATTCGGGAACTGGAGTGAGGAGAGGGTTCAGCTCCAGTGTTGCACCGACGGCATATAATTGTAAGGCAGTCAATACCGGTCCATCTGCACAATTTAACCCATCACTCAGTAACTCGAGTGGCCAATCGACTCACAGTGCGATCCAGCTGTAAATTTGGGCATCCGATCGCTTGCTTCCCTGCTCATCCTCCTGGGTGGTTCTTGGTGGTTAACCGGATTGGCCCATCCACCATATCCTCCTCCCCACCCAGGTAAAGCTGTCGTGTACCCCATAGGTGTTACGAACGGTCCCCAGTTGGCAGTATAGGGCATGCCATCTCCACCGGGCCATCCTCGGGGTGCTCCTTGGCCTGTAGTCCAAGGCGAAGGGGGATACATTCCTTGAGGTGGACTATGATGCAATGGCATAGTCCCTCCACCGTGCCATGGTGATCCCCGCGGAGAAAGTCCAGGTGCATTGGCTGGTAGAGCCGTGCCTCCCATATTCAAGAATGGTGTTTGCTCCTGGTAACCACGATAATCTGACGCTAGTCCGTTAGGTAAAATCGGAGGCAATTGAGAATACCCAAAAGTAGTTGACGATAGGCCTTGAGGATACGGAGAAACTGCAAAGAAAGGAGCAGGGGTGTAGGGTGTACCGTAAGGTGGCATTTGCGGTTGATGACCTCGCGCATCCCATCCAGATGATGGGACTCCCGGAACAGGAGGATGAACAGGAGGATATCGAGGAGATTGAGCGGTCTGAGGGTTTGGTATAACCGGCGGAATAACTGGTTCACCAGTGTCAAGCGGAGGAATGAAGGGTGTATTTTGTCCAGACATTCTGAGATAAGATAATCTATTAGATAATGTAGATTAAGAATCGTCTTGACCGATGGTCGTGGAGCTTCAAATCTTGAGGGAATCGATGTGGGCGATGATGGAGATGACACTTATGCGGTAACGAGAACGAGTAGGAAGTGGTGTGATCCAATTGCCAATAGGGGTAAGTCAGGCGCAATAGGTGTATGATAGGTGTATACTGTTACGAGTCCTGTGTTAGGAAAGTATAACCAGGTCGAAACCAGAGAGCTATCCTACGACTGTCTACTGTAATTGATAGAGCACGTGCACAATGTGAGATTGACATGAGGCTTGTATGTGTCCAAAATCGTTACATATATCCTGAAGGTGTATAATATACATATAATTTACATGTGCAAAACTAACTTTGCAACATTTTGATGAGACCAACTTGGAGTACGAGGATACACAATTAGCTGGGATTGAAGCTCACGAGGGCTTGGGGTGACCCAAGGGAAAATCACCAAGGTCTAGGATGGTGTTTTTAAAACAATTTACTGGAATATTTTTGGTGGATGGGTGTAGGACAGTATGGGATGAAGATATGAATTGCGGTGTACAAAGAATCGATTGAGCTTCATGGGATCACAAAGTGTTCTGAGAGTGTGTGTCAATTCACTGCAGCCACTGTTGGCTAGTCCCTAAACTTTGCTAGGGGAAAGGAGGGAGCTGTGTTGTCAACATACTGTGCATATCTACCAGCTCACCCAGCGACGATACAACTTCTATTACTGTGATCCGAGACCCGGAGGATTATTGTGGGAGCAACTGATCCCCGATGAATCGGCAGTACGTGCGATAGTGCTATGCTGCTGCGCATGATACGAAAGAACGGAAAGCAATATGGGTAAAACAAAAAGGTCTCAGTAGTTTGTGAGACTCATAACGAAAATATTAGCCGCTTGAAACCCAAGCCTATCCTGCACATAACGATCATCCTTTCTCATTCCTTCTAAGAATATCCTATCTTTCAACCAATCTACAAGGTAGTCATTCAGCCTCATAACTCTAACGTGCATGTAGGTGATGCACTCACCAACTCGGCGATACCTGATAGGCGCAACTGCAGCAGCACCGTATGTATATGTTGGTCCCTGATGTGCCTGTGCAGCTCTCTTGACTTGGTCCTGCCCTCTTGAAGACAGCGAAGCCATCTCTGCATCCGTCACATAGTTACTTGTATATCTGGCGTCCAGAAAGAAAGACGAAGCCACAGTTCATATCATATCCTTTTTAGCGTTCTGTCGAGATAAGAAAAACGATAACGACATACTCTCGCCAGATCGTCCAGAAACATCCCCCAACGTGACCCCCTGCTCATTCTTCACAGTCGTACACCACGGACTGAACTCCGATATGATATACAATTGATTCACCCTAGGTAGTACAGCCGGTTCGCCTTTATCCTTTAATTCGCCCCCAGCGTCATCTTGCCATTGACCTTTCCAAAAAAAGAAAAGAAAAAAAACAAATGAATGAGTCAAACTGACGTTTCCTTCCTCTCCATTTGATCATCTTCCTCTCTTTAATCGTAGGAGAGATGAAGAAATGATGATGATTTGGAATGGTGATGCATACCTGTAGACATATTGAGCGAAGGATGTAAAGATGGATGTTTCTGTTGGAGGATTGGGTGAATCTCAAGCTCGGGTTTGAGGAGATACAAATCGGTTTGTGTAAGGACCGGTCCATCTGTTTTTTTAATAAAAAAAGGAAAGATATCAAGCAATCAAGAAGGGCAAGAGTGGTAACACTCACAGGATGTCCCAGATGCCCATTTGTTCACCGTGGGTTTAGGCGCAGTCATCCTGATTTATGGCACAAGATAGTGTGTGGACGATCGGTGCTAGTATTGTGTATTCGCTGCTCAGCTGTAATCGTGTAAAGCCAAATCGAGACTTTGGATATAAATAAAGCGCTTCAACAGGTATCAGATTGACAGGATCGAATGCACAAAATTCAAGCACTGTAATGATGTTGAGTCTGCCAGCAGTGAGTAGCAGCAGAAGATGTTTAAAGTAATGATCCTCCTGCCGAACACTTGTCCTTAATCAGCTACATCATCAGTCATATTTAGGTCTACAGAAAGCTCTGCGCTTGCCATGGGTAATAAACTTTGAGTGATGATTCCTTGATCGTAACTACTACATGCAAGTATGCAAGTACCAGTAGAGAAACATGGAGAAAGGACATACACAGAAAGGCGTGGTACCATATATTACGAAATGAAAATTTTACAGAAGCACTGAAAAATACACTTGCAATTAATCTTTCACTCCACAGAACTGCAAAAGAAACCCAGAAAAAATGCGCAAACAAAATAACACTGTCCACTTCAAGGTACCAGAATCTTTTCAGATAGTGACAACGACAATAGTCGTATCATCAATCCACGCCTCATCCATGTCCAATGTCAGTACCTTACTCACACTGAACCGATCATCACCCACACTCCTCCTCAACAATCTCAATGCCATGTTCCCAGACCCTTTTACATCCTCTTTCACTCCACTCCCACCTCTTCCACCTTCGCCAACTTCGCCAAACGACCAGAGTTCCATCATCCCCCTCGCCCAACTCTCCAATATCCTAGTCGGACCTTCACTAGAACACAAGTCCGTGAATCCATCAGAAGCAAGCACAAGAAACGTTGGTCTGTGGACAACATGTCCCTCTGGTTCGATCTCTCCGGGTCGGTAGGAATATTTCGCCAAGCTATCAGTCGATGCTGGTGTGAAGGTCAGCTGCGGTGGTGGGAGTGGATCAGTTGCCGCTCTTCTGAGCTTTCGGTGTATGACTTCAGGTTTTGCAGTGACATAGGGCGAAGTTTTATTCCTTTGAAGGAATTCTTCCCAAGGTGAGGTGTTATGAAATCCAGGGAAGAGGTTATAGAGTACCCTTCGTGTGAACGCCGGTGGTTGTTTGAATGGGATATCACCTAAACCTGCTCGAGCAGAACCAGAGTCAATTTCGGTCACGACGTAATAGGATTACGCAAAAGGGACTAATCCGAGCACGTGCACACCGAATCAATGGAACACATGAGCACAAAAAGGCACATCTAGATTGGGAAAAGAAGCCGAGAAGCATGATGCAATGCGGGGTTGGTGCGATGAAGCATCAAAATGACTAGCGGCCAACAGAAAAAAGGAGAAAGAAGGCAGATTACTCACAACGAGTAGGAGCAAGAGCACCAAGCACACGCCGATTCAGCACACATTCATCCTCGCCGGGATGCTCGGCTCGTATCCGCTCAACCTCAGCAAGATTGTCCCCATTATGCGCATTTGTCAAGAAATCAATCTGCCAATCTTTAACACCCTCGTTGTCCGGACTTATTAACACTATACGTGAGGCGTCGCAGGATGCCGAAGTCAGCAGGACAAGTGAACGTAATTATCTCGACGAACACCTACCTGCCTGACAATCCCCCAGATTAGCGACCCAGAGATTGACATGGTCTGGGTCGACGAGAGCAACAAGTGCTGTTGTACCATACATGCACAGCCTCGCTTTTCGCCAATTTGTACCTCCGAGGTGTTGGTCATTGATGATTTGTTTGATTTCTGTATCCGAGTACTTCTCTAGTTCTTCTATAGACCCACCAAAGAGATCCAGTACGTCGTGGGCAATAGCGTCGTCGAAGGCAAGGATTGAACGAGAAAATAGATCACCGACATACTCAGGTGTCAACTCTTGTTCTGCCTCCCGCTCGAGGGTAGCCTGTAGAAACTCTTGCACGATAATGGGTAAGTGGTAAGCAACATGCTCAACGGTCACGTCTCCTAGATGCCCTGGACAACACGACGAAGAATGGATTGGTTGAAAGTAGAGAATAGTGTAGTTTGACGTACCATCAAACACGCCAGTCAAGTTCCACTTCTGTCCCCGAATGCTGATTTCCGTAACAACGTATCTATCCTGTGTTCGAGTATTGGGGGAGGGCTGGAAGTTGATTGAATCCGCACGATAGCCTTTCTCCTGATCAAATATAAGAGATTGTGGCTTTGCAAGCTCTTTAAGCTCGCGCCAAACGTCCTTCTCCGACAAAACCTGATATTGACGCGGCCACGGGCCATCCTCAGGCCCGCACCTAGAACCTGGGATATCTTCAGACCATGCCCAGCTGGCGATAGCGGGGGCAATAGCACGTCCAATAATCATCACTCGTAACGACTAGAAGAAAAGACTAGAGAGATAAGGGATAAGAAGCAGGCGAACTAGCTTGAACCGAGCATTCCGGGGGACACTCACGAAATACAAATTGATTAATTTTACACACACGTGATCGTGAAGTGGACTAGCTTTTAACAGCTACGACTAATGTGACAGGCGCCTAGTAGATAACGAAATGACGGGTGACATAATTTATTTTATGGCCTGAACGGATTTCGTGACTGATCACTACTCCCCGTCGCTACAGGCCGGATCAAATGGCCAAGAGGCTCCGTTGCAATAAACGGAGCAACCCCAGGGTGTTCACGAGCCTGGCCAATTGCCTCTTCCCTGAAAGATCTAGCATATTTCTCTGCCTCAGTCTCCACATCAGCAACCTTCCTGTTCTTGAAAGTTGTGGTAGACTTGATCGAGCGTAAACTTCTAACCGACATAGAATGTTCCCTAACAGGCATCCGAGGCTCTGGTACCTTCTTCTGTTCACCTGTAATCTCCGAAAACAAAGATCGGCTCCCAGAAGTCATTTTCCTTAATCGATGTTTCCCTTTTGGGCGCTTATCGGCATGTGCATCTATCAACCCATCTACCGTCGAATCCGAACGTTCTGAATTCGCATCATCTCGATATCTCGGAAGCCAATCTTCCTTCTCCGAGAAGAGATTATGGGAATGTTGAGGTTTTCTTGCGAATATCTTTCTCCACCATGATCCGCCTTTGCCGCCAAGAACACCTCTCTCCATGGCCCAGAGTCTTGTTGTTTCCGCCCTCTTCTTCTTCGCGTGCCTGCGCCACAGAATGATCACAACAAGTCCTATGAATATACTGCCCGCTATCATCAACAAGATCTGCCACCAGTGGAACTTGTTCTCAATCTTGACTCCGGTCAGGCTTGTTGTACTAGTAACACTGGGATTGGGTACGTCTGCACCAGTAGTCGAGTTGGGAGTAAACACCAAATCATTCAAACAGACACCAAGACCCTTCAACGTGTGGCATCCTCCATTGCTTTTGACGCATTTACCCAGACGCAAGATCTCTCCATCCATGCAACTTAAACATTGGTCTGCTCCCGATGCAGAACATGTAGCACAGCTATCATCACAGCTTTTGCAGGAACTTGAGCCTGTATCGAGGAATTCACCCTTGGCGCACGTAGGAAGGCATCTTCCATCTTGGAGAGCAGGCCGACTGGGGGGACATGATGTACATTGGTTGAATTGAGGGCCCGAGCATGAACCACAGTCTGGATGACACGCCATGCAGGCAGATGTGCCAGATGTGGTAAAGGTGTTGAACGGGCAAGAGGAGGTGCAGTTGCCATTATGAGCAAGTTGACCAGATTCACTACAGGCAAGACAGAAATCCGCTGCACCAGCGCAGGTACTACACGAGGAATCGCAGGCTAAAAATGATAGTTCAACATATGGTGGCATGTAGAAGTCTGTCACATACGAATACAAGTCAAGTTGTCCTGTGGCGAAATAAACATTCCAGTAGGACAGCTTTGGACACATTTGCCTTGCGAGAGAACCAATCCAGGCAGGCAGCCGGTACACTGTAACTGATCAAAGGTTGAAGCAACATCGAACTGTGGGATTTTGCATGAAGTGCACTTTGACGGACACGCTGAGAAGAATTAAGTAACTATCAGGGCAATAGCACTAAAAGACTTTGCTCACCATCACACTCCCCCTTGATATTATTCGCAACCAAACCAGCAGTCCCTTGACATACTCCATCTTCATTGGCACTGACGCAACTGCCATTAAACATGAAGCTCCTGGACTGACAGACAATACAATCATTTGACGTAGCCCCAGAACACGTCTGACACGCAGGTGAACAAGGCAAACACTGAGTACCATTACCGAAACTCCCATTTGGGCATTGTGGTCCTAAAGTTGGTATAAAATCGCACTTGGTTCTATCTCCCGAATTGATTGAGAACCCTAATTTGCATTGCAAACACGCCCCAGTTGAATCAGCACATTTGACACATCCAGCTTGACAGACTAGATCCCACAAGCGTCATTCAGCAAACCTCAGTAACAATTCAAAAAATACAAATACCTTGACAATCCCCGCTTGAATTCAAAAAAAATCCATCTTGGCAAGTTGAGCATTTCTTCCCGTCACTCCCATCCTTCCATCCGGCATTACAAGCGCACTGACCTCCATTTCCACACTGACCATTCACACATCCACAACTCTCCGGATCTCCAATAATGGTTTTTTTCAGACACATTCCTGTACCTTGTATCCCATCATCGCATTGGTCACATCCACTTGGACATTGTTTGCAGGTCGGTCCAAAGAATCCAGAAGCGCATGTTTCGCATGATGTGCCGTTGAAACCAGGCGCGCAGATACACGTATTGGCGAACGGTGAACAGATCCCGTTACTTGAACATGCGGGGTTGCAGGTCAATGACATGATATCATACAAATTGAGTGTCGTCGAAGAGGAAGAAGTGGAGGAGAGAGGAAGTTGCGATGTGTCAGGAACGGAGGACCAAACAACCACACGATCATTACTCCCACTCGATCCTCCAACCACAGCACACATATTATCTGCGAGAACAAACGATCCAGCAGTCACCTGCGACGGTTGTTCTCCATCCGTGCCATTTACCACGGGCGCCTCAGAATACGAAGCCTGACCCGAATACAAAACACCACTGTACAAGGTCATACCTGGAGACATCTCCAGATCCAACGGTAAAGACGAAGGATTGAAAGCTTTACTAGCATTCTCAAAACCGGAGAAAGGGCTGAGAGCGGCACCGGACGAAGTTAGAAGGTCACGAAGAACTGGAGGACTCCCAGTCGTCGTATAAGTGTCCGGAAGGAGTTGCAAAGACACAGGTGAATTCGACGCGCTAAGCTTGGCGCCAACTATCCTCCAATATCAGTCATAAGAAATTTGTGTCAGAGGGTTGAGAGACGTACGTGTTGTGTTGGAAATGCCTTGAACACATTGTCCAGCAATGCAAACAACATTTAATGAAGATGACTGCGCAGCTATTGTTCCCATCAGCAAAAGGACAGTAAACCAAAACATAGATCGTTCACCAATCAAAGTTACAAAAAGGATAGGCAAAACAGCGAACAGCGGCAAAATCATGATATCGTATCACTCGAAAATGCAAGAATTGGAAAGAGATTCGCAGGCGTCCGTCAGTCCGTCCAGCGATGCAAGCAAAGCTCGAGAATAGACGTGGGAGACAGAATCGTCCACGAATACTCAGAGTCCTTGTGTACAGTGTACGCACCAACCCACGATTTTGTCAAAGCAGTCTGAGAATAGAAGAGATGAGATGAAAATCGAGCAAGACTAGACGTGGGTTTTATAAGTGCAAAGAAGAGCGCCGAGGGGCAGTTGCAAGGAGCCATTGTTCCCTTCTTGTACATTGATTTGTACTATTCGTTGATCGTATTGATTGAGAACAACCTTCTTTCGACAACTTCGACTGTCCTTTCGGAAAGGCTCGCCGGACTGAGCTGAGCCGAGCTGAGGTGCAAGGACCAGATAAAGGAAAGTATCGCAGAAAAAAATCATCAATTGCTGTGGAACGCGCGTTATGTAAGCACCTGCGGTTGGTAGAAACAAGGTGTCTCCTACCTGAAAATACGTCACTTCAACACCTGTTTCGGTACGTAATAAACGTGGATGTGGCTTTGTTGTCATGCTTCCATAGACACCGCCCGAGGCCACTGACACACAGTACATTGACCGAGAGTCAGGACCAAATTCCACGTCTTCCATCGGGATGAGTAGAAGACCAGGAAACCAAAAATGTTTTTGTGATGATCAGGAGAGATTCCTGCACGTCATGTCCCAACAGAATGTTGGATGACAATGGGAGCATGAATAAATCCTGAAAATAGATTATAATTCTTGGGACCAGATCTTTTACATGGAAACAGTCGATAAGGTAATATACACAGACAAACGAGAAATAGAGTACATAGGTCCATTTCCAAGGACCAAGTCCAATGATGTTCATTAAGTACACACAATTCAGAATCAAGTCCAGTCAAGTCTATAAAGTACACACAATTCGTCCAAGAAAAACAGTCTTCATCCCAGAATAGAGCGTCATAAAAAAAGAATGAGGAAATAATGATGATTGTTGATGGCCTGTCATTTAAAGACCAAATTAGCATAGTTCCAAGCACATAGGTGGGAGAATCAGATTAAAAGGCAATACATGATTTGTCTCCATAAAAATCAGAACAGGTCTGAGCAATGATCATCCCAAAGGTAATCTCCAAGTGAATGAAGAAACGATGAATAGCAAAAGATGATGCTTACAATGATTAAAAAAAACGGCACCGACAAGATACGTAGAAATCTAGGAATTATCAATGTCAGCGATTTTCAAGGGTTAAAACCAGAGAATAAAATCAGTAACATAGGCAATATAGTTTGTCCGCAGTACCCCATTGGGAGTGTCGGAACAGGTCTGAGAAGAGTATCATCCAAGAAACGAGTTCGAAAGATGCACAACATTGTATCAAACTCACCAAGTAAACGATAGTCCTAAAAAGGTTACGCCGATATGGGTTGCGCAGGCGGCATAGCTGTAGGCACAGGTGTCCACCTCGCCCTCGCAGGAGCCGTAACACCATAAATCCAATCCTCCTCTCTTTCCTCCTGCACTTCAATGACGTAGCCATCTTTATCAACAACCACATCACAGTCCTCCACATATACGCCGACACCACTTTCGTCCGGTTCAATGAGAACTTCTAAGCTCTTTCTCCGTTCCGAACTTCGTTGCTGAAGGTGGACTTTTCTGAGAGCCTCCATGAGATCATCTGCCAAAGGCGTTGCATTGGGTGGTTCTTCATGGATAGATTCCCAGCCCACTGGTGGAGACCCCGGAGGAGATATGAGAAAGTTTTTGTTAGAGATAGGGGGTTGGAGGTACGCCTCTGAGGGAATCACTGAAACGTCTGGATCACATGAAACAAGTGGGTTTGGGTCGGCACGATATACACGAAGTTTGAGTTCTTCGGATCTGAATGACAGTTGGCTTCATGAGCTTGTAACAAAGGAAATAAATTGTATAGATTTGGCGTACCGCTCCTTAGTAGCAGAAAGAATGATAGGATCTGAGCACAATTTCGCATTCTCTGCATAGTCCTCTTGCTCATAGACTATAATGATCCTTGCAAACCCTGGAAGAGGAACCCATTGATTGATGGTCCCGAACGACGAGAAGTGGGCTCGCAAGAGTTCAAGAATGACAGGTTGGAAAAAGGATCTTGGGAGAGGTGTCACTGCGAGAGTGTTAGTACGGATGATTTCTGGTGATTGCTCCCGGGAAGACACGATAGGACTGTTATCACTGTTAGGGACAACATATGAAGGCATTTTTGATGTATATGACCGAGGGACAGATGGAGAGAGGATAGAGGATACTAGAAAATTACCACTGTTCTTATTTGATCTCGATTGATGGGTTACGTAAGACATAATGCTGTACATCGTGGAATTTACACAGCAGTGTTTGTTTGCTGTTCGCCGTCTGCGCAGCATCACCCAGGCGATATCTCGCAGCTCACTAACCGTCAGGTAGAATACACACTCCATGTATCGCATTAACTTGTGGCACTACAGTGTATCAAAAAGACCCAGCACAATTCCAAGGTCACCACAGCATGCTCGGACAGTCAATGAGTGCCAAGCAGCGGTAGGCCCGGTGCTGTATGTTAGTCACCAAGATACCGCTATTGTTATGCGAGAAAAGAGGTTTTAATTGCGCAAGCGCTCTTCTGTCTCCGCGCGTTTTCGACTGAGGGCATCAAGTCGCTCCACCTTGGTAGCATCATATGCAACGGTCGCCTGATTAAAACTACCAGAAAAGTCAAATTGAGTTGATAGGAGCATCAGACCTCAAGACTCACGGATTTTCTGGCGATTTTTGGAATTGCTTGTATAACAGTTCCTGCACCTAGGTTATCAAGCTGAAAATGAAAGTGACATGACTTGTCATACTTTGTATTGCACTAGGCGAAGACCTGGGTGCTGCCAGAGGAGTTTGAGTCGCATACACGATCTAAGAATAGGAGACCCCTACATCCTGTTTGATTTTAGGAAGCTCGTGTTCCTGATAAGCCTCAAAAGCTGCCTAGGAACAAAAGTCAATATATAGTGAATAGCCGTGCCATCTCACATACTTTAAAACGACGTTGTTTGACACGCTGAATCAGTGAAACACATCACAAACTGCACTGCACGAACCTCGGGGTGTCTCTCCAAGCCAGCCGCCTGCTGTCCAAGACTCGCTTTGTCCATCTTGGCGGTCACAACATCCAGCAGCTCCAGGGCGTTATCGATACCTGTTGCGCCATAACTTTCCCGTTCCTTGCCCTCCTTGCCACTGCTTTCTAAAAGTCCACCTCCGGCAGCAATGGCTCCTGGGCCAGCAGGCCGAGCCTGCTCAGTCCTTTTCTTTTGACCCGCCTTTGGTGCAGTTTTGACTTTTGAAGGTGCAGTAGCTTCTTCTTCAGCTAAAAGTCTTGCACTCTCTGCTTTCCTTGCGAGGTCAGCTCTTCGTTTCTCCTCCTTGGCCTCTCTGGCTGCTTTGCCACCCTTCACGTCTTTGTCTGCCCACGATTCAGCTTCCTTGTGTTCCTACAGATCCAGATTATGAGTAGGTAAAAAAAGGCTCCTTTTTAATCAATGACGCCTTGCCTTTTCTGCTGCTGCCGCTGCCTGCTTTTTTGCCTCATTGTCAGCTTTTTTGGCACGCCCCGCTTCTTTCTTTGCGTTGCCCCCCTTTCCCGGTGGCATTATCGGAGTCTATGGTAGATAAAAATCAGGATAATTGTATTCAGAGTTGTCACTGGCTCGCGTATAGCAAGAAATAAAGGCGATAGGATGTGAAAGTAAGATATGACGTGAGCCTTATCTTATCTTATCTATTACGGTCCTTTCCTCACACTATTGTCGATCAAATAATCTTGCACCCTTGCACCGATGATCCGCCTGATTCTTTCTCTAGGACAACAAGGTGCTATATTTCAACAACCTCATGTTTTGGAGTCCTGGCGTCGAGCGATTTTTTAGTCTTGTGGATTTAATGATTTGCCTGTAATGACTTGTATTTATGATTACACAATGCTTATAGATTTACAGATCAGAAGAGTCACAAATCCACAATGATGAGTGTCAGGTCAACCATCCTATGCATCTCGATTCCAACTCCATGGACTATCAGCAGAGCCCTGCTCTCTAGCAATTCTTTCGAGTTCCATATTGCGCGTGTTGGACAAGTCAATTTGATGGCTGGAGCCTCCAATGGGAGCCTTGCATTCCGGGCACCGAGCACTTTCCATGGTCCCCCCCGCACTGTGAAAATCCAATTGCAATCAGTCTAAACTGAACTAGCAGTAAAATGTCACAAACCTCAGTAATGACAAGTGTATGCCCATTTTGACAATTATAGAAGTGTCCCCTGTGAGCTGTACGAGTGATATTTAGTCTCATCGAAAAGAGAGGCAAATAAAACATACAGAACCCAAACGACCGGACAATATCTTCAAGTTCTTGAGTCAAAATTGGTTGGTACAACACTCCGTTCATAACCGAATGTTCAAGCTTGTCACATTCTTTCTCCCATGCATCGACCCTCTTTCGACAGTTCTCGTTCAACCATTTGCGCTCCTCTCTGGGATCAGCTAAGGTGGAGAGTATAGGTATATTCTGAAGATACGTCCTCTGGATCAGGTAGAAACCTCGTCGTAGAAGAACCTTGTAGTTTCCAACATTCTCTAACAATTTCTTTCGAGCGCTTGGGTTATCTAAGCCCATCCGGAACATCTCTGAACGCTGCACCATAGTTTTCCATCTGAATGACTCGAAGCTGAAACGAAGTTTATGAACAGAGGCGCGTGCAACCTGACGAAACGCTGAGGACTTCGTTGCCAGAACTATTGCCTTCTCTGCGTCATTGACACACGACTGGTACAAGAATGTGACGAAGGAAGCCCACTTGCCGCGGCAATGCACAACATCAACATCAGCATCTGTGGTAGTCGAAGTGAGCGGAAGAGCTTCCACGCGCGCTTGTGCGAGCTGAGCAATAAGGGCACGAATCTCGAGAGAGAGAAAGTATGCCTCAATTTGGAAGCGTACATCAGCCTTGGGATGGGGCTATCCGATCTTTTGTTTCACATTATCGAAGGTAAGAGATTCTAGAGCATCGAATCCTCTTTCAGTATCATCGGCTATCGCTCGTAGCTCGAGTCTGAATAGAGTGGCAAACGCAGCTTCATAGGCCTTGACATGTGCTCCGCGCATTACCGCAATCTTCAGAACACGCCGGTAGATCTGGACAATGGGTTTTACTATCTTGTACCAGGCACGCGCCTCTTCCAACCCAATACCATGAACCTTCTGCATCCCTTCCAAATCCAGTAACTTAGCAGGAAGGGGACCATGAACGTCGACAAACGGTATTTCATCAGGATTATCGTGCGAAGGACCAGCCTCGGTGGATTGCGACTCTAGCGCCTTCACCTGCTCCTCATGAGTAGACATTGCGCAGGCGAAATCCGTGACTCCAGGACTGCATTCGTCGAGGGAACGTGACATGGTTCCAGCAACATTCTGCTCGAGGATATCCAGTGTCGCACGCTTGGTGACCCTTCCATAGCGCAGTGCAGTGATGGGACCTCGACAAGTCGAACAAGTGGGTGGTGTCTGATAATTGACCGGGGGCGATTTCGTAGAGATAAATCGACCTATTTCATCGATTTCGTAGAATGCATTCATGTTACAATGGCCGTCGAGTGTCTCCACCGTGAATATATGCCCACAAGCGAGAGTTATCAATCGGTCACTGACATCAGAAGAGGCTAGATCAATGTCAGTTAGACTACGCTGCATGATGAAATCGACGATGTCAATCTTGTCTTCTTCCGGTAGGCAAACAATACATTTCTGCATCGCACAGATTTCGCCACACACTAGGTACGAACAATTTGTTCAAACTCCACAAGCAGTTTTCATAAGCAACAAAATACTCACCAGACGGACATGAATGGCCACATTCCAGTATCTTTCGACATGGCTCATCGCATGGGAGGCGGGAACAAATCTAATAACGAATTAGCATCCAAATTATGTCGCCAAGTGATATTGGCGTACTGAACCACAAACAACAGGGCATGCCATGTGCACACATGACCAAATGCATGGCTCCATACATGGACTACAAGGTTCAGAGCAAGGCTTTGGGCACTTGTGGTACACACACTGTTGACGACATGCCTGCTGACACGATGCGTTACAATATTGATCCTTGGAATGGCATTTCAAATTACACTTGTGTTCGCAATAAAGCAAGCGTTCACAAGGATGAGCAGCATGATGACGACGCAAGATCCTTCCAGATGATAGAAAATCCTCATTCTGGCTGGTGAGCGACTGACATTGAGAACAGGTAGACCTGCAAAGTCTTGTGCAGCAGTCAAGCGGTTCTGCACGGATTTCTGAGCATTGAACAGTGCTCGGATCTCTGTAGCAACCCATCATCGCTATATGTTCACATCGTGGAAGTTGCTTAGAAACTCGCTCGTGGCATTTGACGGATGTGAGATCCTCCAGCATGTAGCTATAATATACGTAGGTCAGTGCAATTTTCCACAAGTGAATGCTAGATTCCAAACGAACCATGGAACCTTTGCAGCGACGTGGCCACATGGAAGGGGTATTTGATACATGGGGAAGTGACATTCGCCACATTCATCGGAACACCGCCTGGAACAAGGATGCCTTCGTGGGCAAGGTGTACGATTACATGGGGCCTCACACTTGACATTACGGTGGTTGTCCAGCACAGAATGACACTAATCATGGCATGAGTTGAGACTCCAATTTTCTTTCCTTTCAAAATACATACGACTGAAGGACAGATGTGCCCACAAGGGAGACGAGCATCACATGGAAGGACACAGCCGCCATTAGGTGCATGAAGAGGGATTTCTCCCGGTTGAGATATTAATCTTGCCTGTTCAGGGTGTCTTGGGCAAATAATTGGAAAAGCAGGCCCGATTTGGTCCCTGACTTCCATCTCGTCAAGAATCGTGGACCATGTTGTGTTCTGGCGTAAGTTTGCAGCGTTTCCCAATATATACAGGCCATGCTTAGCTCGAGACAGTGCAACGTTTATACGATTCGGGCTCTGCAATATAATCAGAGAGGGTTACATAAGAAAAAAAGTGAAGTTGACCTTAAGGAAGCCGATCGATGCAGACCCGGTGTCAATTTGACCAGAGTTCCTCACAAGTGAGACAATTACGATCTTGGCTTCTTGGCCCTGGAAGATGTCAACGGTGCCAAGACGTATCTATCAAATTCTCAGTACATGCACTAGTCCTTCAGTTCTCACATAAAGGGACTTACATGTTTGGCAACATTAACTTCCTCATACTCCACATCTTCTTCAATTCCCTGTCTCGCTAACTGTTCTGCGTCCTTCTCATTGACGGCAACAGCAATCTTGAGATCACGTAAAGCAGCACGAACTTTTTGTAGTTGTCCAAGATATGCACACAAAACAGCGATATCTCCGGGTCCGTCATAAGAACCTTGTCGCAGGAAATACATAACTAGATCACAAATCATTTGCACCTGTGGGACTGCTCAGTAACGACAACTAACTTCCATCAATCATGTTCTCACTTCAAATATATTGAATTTTGAGACCGAGTCCTCAGCACCGTTCTCTTTGTGTAGATGGTTGAAAAAGAAGACGTCTTTCTGCATTCCTTGCACAGCTGGATATTTCAAAACGTACTCGTTATCCTCGAGTTTTGGGTAGAGAATCGTCCTGACGATATGTTACATGGGCAGAGTAGCAGCGACGAATATATGCACCTAATAAAGTGTGAAATCTCTGGGCGCATCCTGCGCTGTACATTTATCTGCGACATCGGGAATTGAGCATCCGAGAGTCGCTCCATCAGTGAGCGGTCAAATTTGTATAACTCGTTTCCAATTGCACTCTCCACGGATAAGGCTGGAAACATCTCAGAAGTCCATTTCTCGTTAATTCATTCAAATATATTCAACACACTGTATGTTGCCAATGAAGGTCGAAGCTGGTGAGGATCACCAATACGGATGAGCTGGTGAACTGCATCATGAAAACATTTTGGTCAATGAGGTCAAAATAAAAGACAAGTTCTTGACACACCTGAGGGTACGAGCGACGTCAGAATATGAGCTTCAAGGACTTGCCCAGCTTCTTCGACCATAAGAACCCTTGGTTCGATACTCTGTATTGCTATGTGAGCAAGGCTCGCTTAACCAGGAAAGATGAGTGTTTCCCACAGTGAGTAGTGAAGTCAGAGATGCTGCGCCTGCAGAGAACTAGTCAGTGTTTCTTCTTCCCACGACATGCGCCATGCTATAACGAACCCGTTGTGGTACATGCAATCAGGTCAGTGTTGCGCAGAATGCGACGTCGAACCTAACAGAAGGGGAAATCATCAGCGTCGGCATTTGGATTAGGTCGAATGGTAGAATTTTACCTCGTTCCACATGTCATTGTACTCCTTGCAAGTATCCTTGTACTCCTGCTTTAGTCGTGTGTATTGGTCGAGTTGTGCATCATATGCTAATTTTCGAATTCTCCGCTCCCATTGGTCAGCTAGTTTCAGGCGCTCACTTGCCGACATTGACCAGACATTGGCAGAATCCAGAAGCTCTGCTATCTTCCTGTCCTCACTCGGCTCCGGAGGTATTTGTCCCTCAAAACCCAAGGCCGTGAAGAATGCTTCGGGGTTTGTGAATAATTGCGGCATTTCAGCTGTGATCTTCGTATCTAATTCTCCTTCCTCTTTTTGGAGAGGCGTAGATGGCTTCTGCCGGACAAATTCGAGATCGAACCCTTGACGCCAAAATCCATATATAGTTTTCGAAGCGGAGGACTGAACCGTGCTCATGCCCTTCTTCCGATATGTCACCTGTGTGAATTCACCTAGCTTCTCTTCTTCCTCCTGTTTCATCTCGAAAAGCCTTGCGGTCCAGAAGGGCAGCTCCCTGAACCTGTCAGCGTGTTCGGGGTAGTGAATGTCCAAGTACTTTTCAATCTCATCCCAGGACAATTGTGGGAGTCGAATTGAAGTCATCGTCTGGGTCAACGTCTCCTCCAGCCTCTTCATCACACCATACTGTCGTTTCATGGAACGATCTAACGTCGGCGCGGTTGCGAGCCGCTCCAGCTTGTTTAACGTATATTCCGAGATACGTTCGTCTGATGATCGCGAGCCAAGACGTACAATTTTCTCTGTAATTTGTGCGTCAAGAACAAAACTGACCATATGGTCAAGGGCATGATCTGTGAATGCAATGAGTACTGCGTTGACCCATATTTAATGCGTGCTGGTGTTATATCTGGAGACCTACACTCACCGACGGGCTTGATGTCGCTGGAGAAGAGAACATGAAGTATCTGCTTTGCAGTATAACTCTGTTGAGGAACCTGATTGAGTATACAACCATGAGAAATTAGCGTCTCACATACCTTCCCTGTCCCCGGGGGCCTATGAATATACAGTGTGAGTCTCCGAGGTCAGAGAACCTATACGCCGAATGCTTACCCTTGAATTAAGGACACTTCCCGAGTCAGCGTATCCATGACAGCATCTACCTGACTTGAGTCAAGTACACTGAATTTCTTCAACTGATCGCGCGCTCGTGCAACGGCCAGTGTATTTAAAACATCCAACTTAGTAGTGAGAGCCGCCCCTGGCTTCGCCAAGCATTGAAGGTTGAACCTAAAATTCGGTGCACGTGTATACTTTGGCGGAAGAATATCGACAGCTTCTAATGACCCTCCGGCAGCAATATACCGCAAGAATGGTATTTCTGTCGGTTCAGTTGTTTGGATTTTTTGTAAAAATGGCCTCACAGCCTCGAACATTACGCTATTGTCAACAAGCACAGCAAACCTGTCCTTATTGAACTTCAGACGTTCTCCGCGTAATGCCATCAACTCCACCTCCGGTTCAAAAAATGAGACGCGGAGCTGAATTCGTCCCTCGTCATATTTTGAAGACTCGGCAATGCTCTTACCAAAGGACGCAATAACTACAAGATATGTCCGAACAGTACGGTCTGAAACGACAATGAGTACCACAAGGCTGGAGCCCTGAAGGCGGCGACTATGTTCCCAGTATGCAAACCGCTTCTTCGCATCCTTATCGCGTGCAGCACCTATGGGAGGGGCATCGATTACGAGGGTGACTACAACTTCATTGCGGTTGGCCTCTGGTGGCCCTGCTATAAATTCAACATCAGTGTAGACTTGGAAAAACAAGGAGTCGCGTCCCGATGTATGGTATGCGCCTCCCTTTTGTTCCAGAATTTTTTCAAGCTTCGTCATCTCAGTTTTCTGCCACGTTGCCTCCCACTTCTTGAGAATATCATCGTGGACGGCATTGATAGATGCTCGAGTTGTTGAGCTATACATCGAATGAGAATAAATGTCAATTTTCAGACTATCGACAAGACGTACGTGAGCTCCTCGCGGAGTAGGCGGAATTGGATGTCAAGGTGTCGTTCCATAGAACCTGCAGAGAGATGATGAGGGGCGCAAGGATCAAACACAGGCATATACGGTGCAACTGGAAAGAAGAGTTCCGACTGTGTGGGTGCAATACGGATCTTTTCGATTGCTGCGAAGTCGTTATCATGACGCCGACCGTCAACGCGAAGTTCACCTGGAGGATCATATATTTGCTGAAGCTGGGCACTGCGGGCCTGGCTACGTTGAACATGAGTGATAGTCAATTTAGCCAGACCCTTGTCAAGTCTTAGGACAGTGCCAGACTCTCGCTCAACAATGGCGAGGAGGCGGTCAATCTCTTTTGACATGTGATCAATTGTAAGCTTTCTATGTTTTTCAGGAGCTGAGGCAATTGGGTCTTGGAAGCGAGGAGGTGTTGTTGAAACATCATTGGCCCAGGTGCTGAACCATTCGGAAAATCGTTGAATAAACGCTGAAACTCCGGAATGATTATGGATAACATCTTTGTATCGTTGAAAATATCTGTTGAGTTGATAATTCCAGTTCATGTTCATGTGAAAATACAGAAATATAGCTCACTGCAGAAATATTGTCGTTAGGGTCCTGAAGACGGTCAAACCATCGAGAGTATTCTGTAGTGATGGCGTAAGGTGAGGAGTGTGATCTTTCCATGACTTGGCCATCATCATGGCTTCTAGACACGTTCGAAGGGTTGCGAAGACATGATCGTGGTTGTTTTTTATGATAGCATACAAGATACTATGCGAACATGTTCATTGGAGCTTGACAGTGATAAACATATGACTCACTTGACGTTCTTGTGCAATATAGGTTTGAGAACAAGGTTAGACGAGAAGAACTGGAATAAGGGAAAATAGCCCCTCTGAAAAGAGAGCGCTCCGGTACGATACCCGATGGATACATCGACGCCTTCGAAACGAAGTACATCACCAATGCGGTGGAGCGCATTACCCTAGGTCACTAAGCTCACGTATACAGATAAACTATGAAATGAGAAACATACCTTTACAACGGCCTCTAACAACTCTTGCGCATTTTCCGTATTCTTTGAACGAATTATCAGAATCGCCAACCTAACACTGGAATTTGATACGCACCCAAGACTTGTTCCTGTCATTCACGCTTGCTAGTATTCTCACAAAACCTTGAGCCTGAGCAGCAGTGTCGAAGTGGTAGGTGCTTCCCAAAAAATCCTTCAGATAATTATGAACCTCGCTTGGGTTGAGGTTGAATCGGTCCTCGCGCAAGGACCCAGTGCCGATCGCAAGGCCCTCAGGAGAGAAAAAGTCAATGGCAACGTCTCCATCATCAGCTGCGGTGACCTCAGCAGCTTGATCAAGACCACTAGCTTCATCGACTCGCTTAGTGTGACGGTATGTACACTCGAAACCTCGTATACATGCACCACTCTCCCAGAAGAACTGGCACGTGCCCTGGGAATGTCACTCGGTAATTTATTTGAACCCCGAGTTCGCCAGGACGGCGTGTCATCAGGATTATGAAGAGTATGAGTAAATTTGCAGCAGTCACCAGCTCGGCAACCAGAAGGGCTAGTGAAAAATTTGCACTGCATTTTTTTTGGATGCATACAAGCGAGGGACACAAAAAAACTCAGTCGAACGACAAGTGAGTGGCCCACTAGACCGAAGCCGAAGTTCTGAGCTCTGCGAGTTGTCTTGAGGCATTTTATACCAAAAGAAATTATCTAGATAAAGAAATGCCAGATAAATAGAACAATAGAGCGGATACAACGTCTCATCAAAAAATTTCATTGGAGCTGCCGGTATCTAGTTCATCAGCACAACACACTCCACTTGGTGATGTATAACGTACTCAACGCCACTGCAGTCTCATGGATCATCCTGTGTCGTTTACTTTATACTAGCCTAAGTCCTTACGAAGAAATCTCTTCTGTCGGAAATGACAGGGAATTATCAATATCCATGCAAAGCTTTACCATCTTTGATCTACGAAAAGGATAGAAGAGGCGGTATGCGATGCTTTAGGAAAGTGGCGCGGCTCAACTGTTGTCAAGAATGGTGCATAAAAGAATACGTAGAACTTCATACAGAAGCCACATGCATATCTATAAATGTACAATATCGCATAGAGCAGTCACACAGGCCCCAAGAAGTCTATCGGAGTGTCAGCGGGAAGTAGTCAGCACGGATACATTGGTTGTGGAGAGTTGTTCCAGGCTTCAGTCTCTTCAGTCTCTTCAGTCTATGCTTCTGCGACGTGTTCTCGGGCCCAACGTAGGTAATACATTATTATTATTTCCGGCATATTTTCATTTCTAATTCCCCAAATCACTGACACTCGGAGCCTTATCATTGAATGTGGTGAACTGGCAATATTATGCTCTAGAAATATAGGGCAACAATATTGCCAAAGGACAATCCTGGCACGGACCATTTGGGTGATCAGAAGATGAAACCCTATCAATAAACCAGCAGATTATAACTCAAATTTTCCTTTTACATCAAAAGTGCTCAATCGCTCAGAATACTAGCGGATAATCAATTGCTCCGTGTATTGATCTAAATATAGCACAGGGATACTTGCAAATCAGGGTTTGAAATCAGTTAATTACTCAATGGTCTTTGTCACACAATTTGCTTTGGTATTTCCGGATACGATAACACAGCTGTTAGATGTATGGACTCAGTCTCACAAAAGCAATGTAAACGACTGAGGTGCAGCCACCAATCCAAAAGGTCTTTCACGCTCATGAATAAAATGTATAGCTCCATCAGAATTTTTGTCGGCAAAAAGGAAAAAAACATAACGGAAAAGAGAATGGGTGAAACAAATGTAAAAATAGAACAAACAATAGTTTTACCCTTCCACCAGCTTCACGGATTTACATCCGGTTTCGGATACTTCTTTATGACATGTACAGTATCCCCAACCCTGACCACGCCATCCGCATCAGGAACCGCATTGCATCCTACACATGGTTTCATCTTTCTTTCGGGGTCCAGTCCCGTCCTAAATTTCATGATTACTTTGTAAGGCACCGCCGCATCCCTCACTCCAGTCTCAGGATCTACGTTGGGAAGCTGTTCAACAAGCATTCAATGTCTTGCGCTATATTCATCGCCTCGACATCTCTACTTACCAGGCAACGAGCACATTTCGAGACTAGTGTAATGGTAGGCCCGTCAGGTGAGCCGATGCGAATTTCTTCCCATTGGTCTTCTGCAAACGGGCCTCCACCTTCAAATACTATGTTAGGCCGAAATCTGAAAAGATGGATACGATTGTTAATGTTGTTCATCAACTTGTGTATGAGCATATTGTCTTCCCATCACTCGTACTTTTGGAACCCACCGTTCAACCGTGAGTTTCTCATCCTCCCACTTCTTGTGAATATTCTGCGTGCCTACAAGTGGTCTGGTTTCCTTGTCGATTGACTCCATGCTCTCCTCGGATAGAAGTAGCATCGGATACATATCCTGAAAAAAAGTATCCGCTTTCAAATCAGGAAAATCGTACGTCTTGTCGACTGCACGGGGTAGAGGGCCTTTGTAAGTGAGATGTACAGGCTTTCCAACATACTTGGATAAAATTTCAGATGGTGACGGTGCACCAGTGACGGAAGATCGGCAAACGTAACCATCCAAGGGATCATAACCAGGGAAGATGATGATGTCCTTCAACCTAAGTATCAGAAGAGATTGCATAGGAGCAGTGTTAACTTGACCAAAAATCGACCTCACATTGTCCAATTACTCAGGGTTTCCTGGCTAGGACGTAATGGAACGGAGAAACTCTCACATCCCGAGTCCTCAGGTAGGTCTACGACAAGTGATCCACCATCGGGAGAAGATTCGTCGACTCGAATTTGTGGATAAACCAGAACCAACTAGCATGCCACTCGAATCGTGGACGAAAGAGCAGTTCTGAATCTTGACAGCTTACCTTTGGAACCTCACGTCCTGTGATAACACGCTTGGTTTCTGCGTCAATAACACAGAATCGTCTGTCATCCTGTGACGATAGGGTCAAGGATGCCATAAGATCGGTCAAATTATACCGCAGTACCTCTACACCTTTTGTTGTATACTTTACAGACTCCACAGAAGTCCCGCGGCAGCTCTGCACATAGGGATTAGGATATCATCGTTCATGACAAGGCATTTTTCAGGAATGGCAGTACTGCTGGGAAAGCCAATCTCTAAATCAGGTGCCACAGATCAACTCACCTTGATTGGATGGATTAGAATTTTCGACACTCTGATAGATCCAGCCTGAGTCGACATTTCACGAGGTGTAGCAGACTGCATGTCCTTCTGGTGGAAGACTCGTAATCAGTTACAAGGGTGAGATGACAAGAGAGTCAGTGTGAGATACATCGTCATATGATGCGTGAAGCTTTAAGTAAGGTTCTTCGATCGAGTAGATATCATGCTCATGTGATGGGAGCACTAGCCCATGCTGATGTCTTCTTTTCATCGGTGGTTATTTACAATGTCCAAATATTCATGCGTCTGCCACACTTTCGTCCCTACTGAAAGACATTTGATAATTTAGACTTCCACTGTCTTTGACTTGCATCATCCTCAGTAACTCAAGAGAAAATTATCAGCGAGATAAATTGTAAGCCATTCCACATTCGGATATTGTATGTAACTCTCGGTGTAGAGAATTTTGGAGGATCTGTGTACATAGATTCTCTTAGACTGCCTACAGAAGTCATTCATCATTACTAGTGACATACCATATCTATAGTTATTTTGCTTTTGTGCGGTAGAATAAAATTTGCAGGCTTAAGCACTATACTAAAAATAAGCTGATCAATTGATAGAGATAAATAGAGACAGACAAGACTCGTTTGCGCGTTTGCAGAACGAGTTTTCGCCCAACTTTGTGCTCAACATATAGTGCCCTGCTGTGACGTTTGTCGTCCGGACCAAGGGCGGACTTCTTTTGGTCACGGTATCGTCACATCAAAACTGATATAGCACTTCCCTCGTACGAGGCGCATTCACACTGTGAAATGTCGACGTTACGAGATGTTGAGGGAGCTCCGAACAGGCCTATCAAACCTCACGATGAAGAGAGGTACAACGATGCTGACGAGAACCAGGCTTTACTTTCCAGCTTTGAACGTGACAAACACACGGGGAATTTCCAAAATGAAGACAAACATGAGCTTCAGGATGGGGGTACGATAGCTAGCAGGTACCAGGTTGGAGCCAAGAAGATGTCCAGCATGGCATATTGGAGCCAGCTGGTTGGCGCATTCGCTATTGGGGTGTTATGCACGGTCGCAATGCACTTTATCATCGCCCACTGCTCGAATTACAGCTCCTCTCTCCACCATGACAATGTCAGCAACGTGGAAGTTCAAGTTGCCCTCTCCCTACGTGGGATCTACTGAGGTGCATCAGTTCCCTCCGGCTGAGCCGACGAACAAATTCCCAGGACTTTTCCCTTCGAACGTAGGATATGGAGGAGCAACGCCCACGGGTGCTGAACCAGCTATCGTAGCTACTGCCCCTACATGGCCGATGCACACGGGTGCACCACACCTTGTAGTCCCTTCTCGACTGGAAAAGTCGCATAAAGTTCATCACACCGACACTGAACAAGACATGGAGGAGGAACTTGCCAATGATGTCGGGACAGGATCGATGCACAAACATGGCAAGAAAACAAAGCAGAGAAAATTCAGTATGCTGGAGAAATGGGGAAATCTCTCACCATGGTTCTCGATCCCGCAGGGTGGATTTGGTTTGGATTCTAGTGCCAGGGCACCAGATACATGTCGTGTGACAGGTTTACATTTCTTGCATCGTCATGGTGCTAGGTATCCTACTGAGCGGGGTCAGCTTACCGTGGTTTGTAACCGGAATGAAGCACTGAATCTCATTAGTCAGGTACGGTGGACCCGCAAAGCTTGCCAAGAAGCTCCATAGCTCCACGCAGAGTTGGACTGCCTCTGGAAAATTATCCTTTTTGAATGACTGGTGCGTGTGCCCTGCCATCTTTCGAGTCCAAGGCTCAACTGTCATAGGACATACAAACTTGGTGCTGAACGTAAGTATCTTGCTTTTCTCCTGAAGTTATACTTTAATCTTGTTTTCGCAGTCCTCACACCGTTCGGACGCCAGCAACTTTGTCAGTACATCAGCTTCCCCGGAAGACTCTTTCTGACCCTCGTAACACAGTTGATCTTGGTGTAACCATGCGCATCAAGTATGGATTTCTTCTCGAGAATTTCACCAGAACCAACACTATACCCGTATTCCGAACGGAGTCCCAGTGCGTTCATTCTCAAGACTTACTTGTCCCTTTCGTTTACGAACCCGTAGAGATCGTATGCTTTCATCTGCAATGAATTTTGCCCTAGGTTTTTTTGGTTGGCCACTTGAAGGCCAGTATCAGCAATCCATCACCATCGAGGAGAGCGGTGTAAGTCATGAATCGCATCTTACTCACACACACTTGACGTTTCCATCCGTTCTTGCAGTTTAACAATACCCTTGCCCCTCAGAAGACGTGCAACAATGCGAATATCAATGAGAAGGGTGATCGTGGTGTATGGTATAATGAACATTGGGCGGATATTTACCTTCAGAATGCCCGCAAACGGTTGGCGAAGGAGCTCAAGGGATTTGATTTAACAATCGAGGATGTGTACACTATGCAACAATTGTGCGCCTACGAGGTGAGCTATCCCTGTGTCTCCTATCACAATTTAATCCATACCCTTCAGACCGTTGCTATCGGTTATAGCAAGTTCTGTGAACTATTTACCGAAGAAGAATGGGAAGGATTTGACTATGCGTGAGTACTCTAATATCTTGCTGTGGCTCATCTGACCATGTCCATCTAGATTGGACCTGTTCTTTTGGTATGGCTCCGCATTCGGCTCTCCAGTCGCACGGGTCCAAGGCATCGGCTGGATTCAAGAACTTGTTGCTCGACTTACACATACACCGATTGCCGTCCACAACACATCGACCAATTCAACTTTGGATGACATCTCAATCACTTTCCCGCTTGATCATAGTCTGTATGTTGATGCTACTCACGAGGTTGTCATTCTCCACAGTAAGTGGTTGATTCTGGTTTACGATTTGGGTTGAAATCTGACATGCTTTCCGTTTTGTTAAGTCATCACTGCACTCGATTTGACTAGCTTTGCTGAACAAGGACCATTGCCGTATACACATATCCCTAAGGACCGCAAGTTCCGCGCGTCAGAGCTCTCGCCTTTTGCAACGAACGTACAGTTCCAACGTAAGTTACTGTTGCGTCCCCATCGTCCACGTTGATTCTGAACCATTCTAGTCCTCGAGTGTACATCTTTACCAGGCCCTCAGATACGCATTATTATTAACGACGGTGTTGCGCCTTTGACTGGTATCAAGGGTTGCCCAGAGCAGAAGGATGGCATGTGTCCTGTAGAAACCTTTGTTGAAGCTATGCGCGAGAATATCAAGAATACTGATTGGGATTGGCATTGCAATGGTGATTGGGAGGTTCCACCTGGTGATCAGTGGAATACTACCACTGGAGATCCGCCGAAGCGGTTGTAATATATCTTCATTTTGGGTTTGCCAATTTGTACTTAAAGGCTTTCTGAGTCCATTTGCATAAATGCTGCTTATCATAGCTTTGTGCAAGGCCTGTGGGCCTTGCGTCCTGTACATGTACACTGCTAGTTGATGGAGATGGAATAAGAATTTGTCGTGAGGGTAGCACTTCCTGCAGTGAAAGACATCAGTCCGTTTCCCAATTCAATTGAAAACATATCTTTTACGTACCAACAAAAGGTTCGGTGCCAGCCTGCGCTTGAACAAGAAATTGGTTTGAAGGTATACCCTGGTTCTGAACCAAATAAGCTGCAGGACTTGGTTTGAATAAATCAGTAGCAGAACGAAAGGAAAACGAACTAAAGAACGGTTTGAGATCTTGATTGAAGTTGGTGATCTCGGTGGGAGCGACGAAGGAGAGGACCGTCCAAGTCCCCACAGTGCCCCTGAACAGCCTCCAAGTGATACCGTTCACGCTTGGAAATCAAATCAACAAATTTCTGCCGGAATAATTGCAATGTAAATATACCTTGCTGTTCCGATTTGAGATCCCGCTGGACTAGCACTTTAATTCAGGTTGGTCAGTGCGGACAAAAGACAATGGGAAAAGTGATTTTTTTACCCTCCTCGAGCGCTCAACCAAACCATGCTGATGATTGATAATCAAATTCGAGGCTAATCAGACAATCTCAGCGGACCTTTAGGAAAACCATAGACGCACATCTCGAACGTGGAGGTAGATGAAGCACCTGTAGTACCAGCAACATTGGACAACCACAAGTCATATGACACGTCAGCGACGAGATCAGATGAAGCTGAGGTGTAGGTCCAGGACCATGAAGTAGGAATCGAACCAATCTGATTCAGCGTCTTTCCCAGTCCAACTCGAAGGTCCAAATTCGCGTCTGTAGATGAACAAGAAAACACAGCTGTAAGTCTCGAGTGACCACTGAGGTTATTTGGTAATCAGACTTACAGCTTTTCACATTGAAAGGTCCTTCAGAAGATCGTATCAGAAAAATGAAGATGCTGGATGGGAATCGAAGTGATGACGTTACCGCCTTGCCATTGATAGGTTGTATGCCATGTGATAGCATTGCCGTTGGTGGCTGTCACCTGCGAGCTTTGCATACCTGCCTGGTAGTGAGTAGGCAGAATCACGAGGTAATGGGTCCTACCACTCGTAGCAGCGGCTTCGCCCCAAAGGTTATTTTCCAGGATGAAACGGCTACATGGACATTCCAGAGGAACTCGGGGCAGGCTATCTGGTCTAACTCACCCATTTGCCTAAGGTCGAATGAGTATCAATGACTTGAGGATACAGATAGATAAGAATGATACCTCGGTTTCAGAAGCAAATTGAGCAGTAAGAACAGCCCCGCGTTTCTCCAGTGAATTGTTGGTTTCTTTCACCGGAGAAGCAAGGACAACGGCAGTCAGTGCGAGCAAAGAGAAAAACTTCATCCTGAGTTGGAAATCCCGCCTGATTCAGTGTCCTATTTATGCCTCGGAGAATATAGACGGCCCGTCTCAAATGTGATCAGGGAAGTGGGACCAGGTTAAAAAGAACCAGATTGCGGAGAATCTAGCCTTCGCGCTGTGGAGATAACAGAATCATGATCATCAACAGCCATTGGGGATGAGAGTGAAAATACCAAGAAAGTAGCAGTGAGTGCTACACAATCAACATAACCCCGAGGTTCTCGTTGTCCCTGGGATCCACATACCTTGTTCGGACAGATTGTCGATTGTTTCTGTCTTTCCGCTCCATCCCACTTGTCATCTGCTTGGTTCTAAATGATCAGCAACCAGGTAGATCGTGTGCGCCGCTGAAACCTCGGATCATAACGTGACAATTGTTGCATTGTTGATGAATGCTAAGTGATTCTCGAACATGATTTCGAACCAACTGCATGGGGTATAAAAAACGGAGTTGAGCTAGTAGAACGAAGCATGGGAATACAGAATACAGATATGATACAGCGCCAGACCATCACAAAAGTACATTTTATCTATTTTGTTCTCGAAATCAGATACATGCAAGTATGCAGGAATCAGGTCACTCACTCAATTGTGCACTATAGTTTGTACTCGCGCCAACCCGAGTCGAGACTGTCTTCAACCAGAAAATTGTACCAAAAATAAGCTATTGGGGCAGTCACGAGATGCCACAATGCATGTGCGTCGATCGTCAAAGCCCAGGGTGGGAAATCAAACAGCTCGAGGGCCGTTGCCGCCGTAGTAAGAACGACAAAAGTGAATGCTTTGGTAACAAAAGCAGGACGATAAGATACTGCACGTGAAGGGAACCTTGGCAGGAGGGAGAGTGAAGAGGGAGACGAATAAAGAATCCAGAGAAGGTTGTGAGCCAGACCGATGAGGAGGTTGAATGCCATGTTATAGGTGTAGTCAAATCTTGGGAGGGAGTTCAGGTATGTGATATGCCCGAGAAAAGCGAAAGAGCATAAACAGGTCAAGGTGTAAAATCTCCATTGTCTGGGTCCCGTTAAACCTTGAGCCAATTTACCTGGCGTGGGATAGAGATGGAAGACACGGATAGCGGTGTAGTACAGTGCGTAAAGGATTGCCAAGGCCGCAGAAAAGTAGTCCAACTTTTCAGTGAACGGCAGGTCTAGAGGTATGAGGTTTGATTACGCTACTTGCGCGAGGGGAAATGGTCACTTGCCTCGAGTGTGGAAAACAGAGGACCAGATCCAGGCATTAATGCTCGTGAGGGACCAAACGAGATAATAAAGACGCATCGGGTGCTGATGTGGGACTCGATGTATAATTTTCTTTGCCCCCTGGATGTGCACCGACATGTTAAATAAGGAGAATAGGACGGATGCCGGCTCCTGAATGCCGCCCAGACGCCAGAACGGCCATTTTCCAAAGTATTGGTGAGTGGGTCTTCCATTGGCCTGATCATCCGCGGTGAGTTGATGGATGCAGTCATATCTGCAATCGTCAAGACATGTCCAACCAGTCAGGCGTAAAGGCAATGATTCCGCAAGTTGGGCGGAAGAATTCGGACAACGAATGGATGTGCAATGAGCAACACAGCCTATAAAAGCTGGCCTTCTATCGCCAGAAGAGGCATTGACAAGGACAGGCAGGACCACCACAACATATGAAAACTTCATTGTGGAGGAAACTGATGTACTCACCCTAACATGTGACTTGAGCAACATAGTATGTCTAAACCTCCGTCGAGGCCGTTTCTTATCTGCTTTATACAAAAAGACGTGAATAATTTCGTCTCACTGCTGTAGTCTAGCACAGGATGGTTCGAAGCTCCTCATCCACCACGATGACATTCTCATCATCCCCCTACTTCTATGACCGTGGACCGCATGGAATAGCTCAACCTATAACAGAGCGCATCAACGTAGGATCTATTTCCAAGAAACCCCATATTTCTGAGATCATTTCAGCCTCACTCACGACCAATTGTATCTTATTATTTCCCCAAAGGGGTAGGTGCCCAGCATTATGGAGTACGTTTCCCCAGACTGTTGCACATTTATTGCTGAAATTTGCCTAGGAACGACATCCCATGAAACCCCATCGTCTTACACTAACAAACACGTTGGTAATGGGATACGGATTAGACAAGCAGATACATAATATCTACGACCCTCGACCAGCTACACAAGAAGAACTCGAAATGTATCATGATCATGATTACATCGACTTTCTCTCGAGGTCAGCCTATTCTGATATCAGTGTCATGAACAGCCCCAATTGTGATCAACGGTTAGAGTGACCCCCCAGAATCAAAATGAGATGAAACTCATGATAGACACCTTCAACTGTGTAGAGGACTGCCCAGTCTTCTCCGACATGTACGACTTTTGTCGTATGTATGCAGGCGCCTCACTTGCGGGGGCACGCAAACTGTGTGCTGGAACGACCGACATCGCAATCAATTGGTCTGGTGGCTTGCACCACGCCAAGCGGGGTGAGGCAAGTGGTTTCTGTTATGTCAACGATGTCGTACTCGCCATTCTTGAGCTCCTCAGGTTCACAAGATCTTATTTTTTTTCTGCATGGAGCAACTGATGTTATTTTGAATAGATATCATCCCCGCGTCCTTTACATTGACATCGACATTCACCACGGAGATGGAGTGGAACTTGCTTTCTATCAGTCCAATCGTGTCATGACAGTTTCCTTCCACAAGTACACGGGAGAGTTCTTTCCAGGCACAGGCAAAGTTGATGACAATGGGAGTGGACCTGGCAAGTATTTCTGTATCAATGTTCCTTTACAAGACGGCATCGACGATGAAATGTACCTTACGGTCTTCAAGACTGTGATTGATGATACGGTTACCGCCTTCCGACCGACGTCTATTGTACTGCAATGTGGCGCCGACTCTCTTGGCTGTGATCGACTGGGTGCTTTCAACCTCTCGATTGCGGCTCATGGAGAATGTGTCAACTTTGTACGCAAATACGGCGTCCCTCTTCTCGTGCTAGGTGGCGGAGGCTATACTATCAAGAATGTGAGTCGATGCTGGACATACGAGACATCTGTCCTCGTTGGTGCGGAAGTACCAGATGAGCTGCCTCGGACTGTTTATGACGCCTTCTTTGCGGATTCTCATTGGAAACTCCACCCTCCGCTTACGGGAAAAGTCGACAATCAGAACACAGCCTCCTCACTAAAACGCATCACAATGACCATTCGTAATAAACTCCGTTTTCTACAAGGTGCTCCCAGCGTCGCAATGCAGGAAATCCCTCCAGACTTACAAGGTCTTCTTGATGATGAAGAACGAAACGCCGAAGAACATGATGAAGAAAAAGGGACTGGCCGAGCAGGCGAGTCCAGAAATGATCAACATACAGGGCGTGCAGAATTATATGACGGTGATGATGACAACGATGTGGACGACATACTCCCACCTTCACGCACAAGAAGTTTGGGGCGAGGAAAGTCGCGCGTCAGAGCGAGCCGAACACGAGGACGAACTGCTGCAGAAGCTGACACTAGTGTCACATCAACACCGATTGTCGAGGAAAGTGAAGTGATTATCGCGCCCTCTGCTCTCCCAAGAAATAGAGGTAAAGGAAGGGGAAGGGGACGAGGAAAGGGACGGATAAGAAGAGGCCGGGGAGGGTCCTCAATAGCTAAGGAGAAAGCAGCTCAGAGTATACCAACGATCCTTGTCAGTGAGGATACTGCCCCTGTCGAGGATCCTGAAACCCTGGTGGATATTGCTACACCGTCTGACATGGCTACTGGTCGCGATACTTCAAAAGGATCACCTGATGCTGACAAAATAATGGACATAGACGGAGATGATTCTGACATGATTATTGACGATGATGATCAGCCTTTATTGCAGCTTGCACAATGAATTATCATTGCATACATCTTGAGCCTATTTCATACTTAATGGAACACCACCCTCATGATGAATTATACAAGGACAAAGCTTTGCATTCCATTGTTCTATCAATACAATGGCTTCTGAGACGATGCTCGCGCATTGGCGCCGAATCATCAAGGAATTTCTTCTTGCATGGCTATCTCCTAACCACTCAGCCGAACCGATACTTGCTTCTCTCCGCCTTCAGCGACTCGAAACATTTCAATTACAGAAGGGTCATCTAGTGAGGGGATTGCCATTTGAACTTGCCAATCCTGAAGTCTAGCCCAGAGTTCGTTCTTGGATACTCTAGAACATCGCCCATTATCATTGTCATCTTCTAACAATCACAAGACCTTTTCTTAATATGCTCCCGTTTCAAGAAGCTCTTTGTTAGGAGTCAAAGATAACGATATCCTACAGAACACAGCGGTATTTGGTCCACATGACTCCCACAGTCTGCGGAGTAAGTACGATAGCTGTAAGTTCGAATCATTGCTATCTTGTGTTCTATCTCTTTTTGTTTTAATTTGATTTCTTTGTGTCCTTGTTGCTATTGGACCGGCTGTACAGCGGAGTCGATCAACAATAAATGATCATTGTAACACAGATGATATCCATGGGCTTTATTTAGATAGAGACAACTCAGAAACTATTTTGCACTCGATGCGGGGATCTCCGGCTTTTGAAGCAGCGGAACACACGTCGCCTTTGTAGAGAAAGAAGTACACAATGGTTACTCGGTTCGAGTTTTCCGGTGACCTGATTTCTCCCGTCAGTGGCGATCGGGTTTTCCCGGAAAATTTTTTTGTTTTAGTTCAAGTAGACAAAGAAAATCAGGTCGCTCTCTCAAAAGGTGTTGTGTTGTCCGCTCACCAGACCAGACCTGCCATCACACGATCAGGAAGCCATACACTCGGCTCCGGCCGAAAGAGTTCGCTCGTGCGCTCTGCTGCAACTTGACATCTGTCAAACACACACAAGGTAGCAACCAAACTCCCCCTGTCCGCTGAAAACGAGATATCGTGAAAATCCTATCGATACTCTTTCGTGTGATTCAGATTCAGTCAAGTCAGAATTTTGACAGCCCATTATACATGACTCCAGTTTGTCAAGTGCCCCTTCTGTCAATCGCAAATTCAGGAGTCATGTTTTCGATAGTGCCCTTTGAGATATACAAATGTTTTGGCTGTCCGTCATATACTAAGCGATTTCAATACAAGTCTAGAATCTCCAGACATTGTTGTGCAGGTCAACGACCCCACATATGAGCAACCCGTCCAAATGACTTGACTATTTTTTCCTTCACAAAAGACGTGAACCTGACAATGTGTGACCACATCTAATGCCGGTGAATATAGGCCAACAATGTACAGACAAACAAACTGCCTACCTTGTTGTGTGTCGAGACACTCGGATCGATCCTCGACGAGTCATCGCCCTCACTAGAAGACTTCAACAACTGTTTGACATTCAATACCGTCAGCATCAACTATCCATGGCGGTAAATCTCACCAAGCTACTGCTGTGTGAAATCCCAATCGTATATGGGATATCAGGCCGAATGGGACTGTTCGGCCGTTGGTGTGATGGTAAAATCATACGGGCGACAGGGCGAGGACGCGGAACATATCGCTGAGCAGAGAATGTCCACGCATGAGGGAATTCAGCCTCGACCTCGACGACTTGATTTTCGACATCTTCACTATAATGCCAGGACATAATGGGCAATCAAGAGAGACTTGGATAAGGAGAGACAATTGGAGAGTAAAAAAGTCAAAGAACGTGGGCGAGGAAAGCAGAGTGGGGAACCCAAAGAAAACGGATAGAAATCGGTTTAATATCATAAATCATCCATGGTATTGAAATTGATATATGCACGCTCCGTCATTTGACCCTACGCCTTGAGGCCATGATCTTCCCAGAATCGGATAGATCCTGCCCTCCGCCGAAGCCAAAGGCTGACGGAGAGACTGATCATCCACTTCGACAGACAAAGAATTTGCGAAAAAATCTAGAATCACCGTTCCACCTGACAGGCCATATACACAAAAATTCACAGGGCAGATGGGAATTCACGGTCGAGGGAAAACAAGAACAAAAGAAGAGGTGACTGATTGTTTGTCCTGTCCAGCGTCACAAATGATGGTGTTCATCATGAACGCTTTGACGCCGCATTGGGGCCTCCCTCATCCAGCGACGCCTCGGCACACATTGTCATGTTTCTACGCGATGCCGTCTCTAAAATTCGATGTTACCATCCACACAGGATATACTCACCTCCACGTCCAACAGAACAGCCGAAACAGTTCTATTGACTTTCCAGCTCTGCCCGAGTCCACTGCCCAGATGGACTGCTGCCAGACTGCGTACGTCACACTCGACCTCCTGACCATGTGCCCACCTGGGATCACAGGACACTCGGCACTCGGAAAGCAGACGACCACGGGAGAGATTATTGAGGCAACTAGAAGCACTTATAGCGACAGTCTCTGACACAGAAAGACACGCGGATCCGCTCCAGCCTGCCTTCTGAGTCAACATTTCGGGCCCGCACACTGGGTCCCACGTTGGCCACCAGTCTCACTGGACTCCCACGAGACCGAGCGTCTATCTTATGAGTCAATTGCCAAAGCAGGGTGGCAACCTGCCCTGTGACCATGCTGTTGTCACGTCGATGTCACGCTGGACTCAGAATTATCTTTGTTTTCAGAATGACACTGATTTTGAGGTGGCTGCATGCACATAAGACTGCCTGCTTCAAGGAGATTTCAAGGCTAACCGACAGCAAGACAAGCAAATCCAGTTTAGGGCAGGCGGTAGGACAGCAAGCAGTGACCTGAGCGAGTCCAAAGAATCGAGGATGCGCACACAACCAGCTCAAGTCAGCAGAAATTTTCAAGCACCAAAGTGAATATTCCATCCTGGACTGGAAGCAAATTTCATTGAAAAACAGGCTGGGTGCTGAACAAGTAGACATCCAAGTCAGCCTGTGTCTCCAGATAGCTATTATGAAGGCTGAAGACCAGCAGTCTGGAAGAGAGAACGGGCATGCTCGGTCTGTCGCCCCTTGAAGTCCTGGACATAGCCCATCCCAACCGAACGCACGCTTTTTTGAAGGGTCACCTCCTAAACTGTACCGAAGCTGCGCCAACCAATGGCAGCGGAGACTTGGAATATCGGATGCACAGTCCTCGTCCACGAAAAAGCCCATGGTAAAAGGCAAGCAAGAGCAGAATGACAGTAGTTAGTGGAAGAAGTGTCGGGTTGTCCCGAAACAGCCGTCTCTATCTGACTTTGTATTTGCTCCCGCTTGCAAATCGATCTATTACCAGTTCAACATTTTTCTCGTCAGTGGTCTGCTGCGACTAGCCATCCCACTTGCTGAACAACAAGATGTTTTCTTTTTAGCAACTATAGCTGATTAGATTCAGCGTCTACGTATTACCCGTTACAGCACCGACTCGAACCTACGTTGTCCTCCCCGACAACCAGTTTTTGGCTGAGTCTTGGATAGCAGATTGAATGTGTAGAGCAAGTATTTGATTACTTCCAGCAGGGGCTACTGGAGTGGTTCCTCACATAAATTTTTGTGAGTGGCAGATGTCTTGCCAATGCCCGAAAATGTCCACTTCGTCTGACGTACTAACCTGATTATTCAGCTCGATAGCGAAGGACTGTTGGAGAAGAACGTGTGCACAAAACTTGCTGTCCATCGAGATGGTTCGAAAGTAGTCGTTGTGGCGGACAGTGGGGATCTGAAGTTTTCCGGATCATCTGACGATACTCACTATCGTGATGGAACGTGGGTGTTGGGTGGCTGAATATTGCTAGTTTTGCTGCGTATGATGGATGTCAGAGGCGCCATTCATCTCACTTCTAGAATATCTTAAGAAAGTGGTAAACACTACTTCAATGACACTTGTTCTGTTATGATTGATGTATGACGATGATAGTCAGTCCATGCCAGGGTTACTAATACCGACGATCGTCAGCCCGATATCCGAATCGCATCGGGTGAACGCATATTTATATTTCAACAAGTCGTCCAAACGTCTCTGGCAGTTTTGTTCGACCCTAAGAATCTCTCTAGTACCGCAAGTGTTATGATTTTGCCATCTCCTTTCGTGCCTTCAAACGGCGTTTATTTTGGCGTATTCAAGACGACCGATTCCAAACTAGACTAGCCCGGCGACTTGGAACTTTTTGGCGAAACCAACGATGAACCAAGAATCGAGCTGCATCCTTGCCAAGATAGATGGTCGCCCTTTCTACCTCTATCCAAAAACTATTGATCGTTTTTGGTTTCACGTTGGCGATCCCTTTCAACTCCAGAGACGAAATCTGCCATCCGTCACCGTCATTTGCACTCAAGAGGCACGCAGAGACGCTCTTGACAGCTCCTGAAACACATGTCCTGGACATATCAACTATGCCCACTATAGCGGGCACCATTTGCTATACAACTACCGATCCAGCGATTGTATCGTCATCTCTAATATCCTCACCTGTGATCACTATCACTACTATAATTCCAGCTTCCATGATGACAGAATATGCCACACTTCCTTCCCTGTCTGTAGCTACGACAGAGACAACTCAGGCTGCTTTATCCCAGTCAGAAAATGAGCCAAAACCAAGCCCAATTCAAACGGTATGGTCAACTCCACCGCAGATGATGGATCTTTCGAGCTTTGGTATAACGTATTTTCCGAGTGGACAGCAGAACGTCGAAGTTATATCATCCCTCCCATTTGACTCCTATCGAAACCCCGGTGACAACGATCACTCACTCATACGAGTTCTCTATCCAGCTCATTCAGTCAACCCGGCCAAGAGCCCAGTTGGCGGAGCAAGCTTTTACGCATCTCCAATTGAACTATCCTCTGCCATCAATGTCTCCTTACAGTACAGTATCTTTTTCCCGGCTGGCTTTAATTGGGTCAGGGGTGGGAAGTTACCGGGGCTGTATGGTGGTCGAACGGGTTGTTCTGGTGGGGCTGATGCTGAGGATTGTTTCAGTACCAGGTTAATGTGGAGAGCTAAAGGTGCTGGCGAGCTGTACCTGGTTCGTTGTTTAACCAGAAATTTGACCTGCCCACTTACAGATATATCGAATAGTATGCACCTAAATCTCACCAGTCGCAATTGCTCTGCTCATCCCCTGGTTCGACATGTAATACAGAATACGGTTTCTCCGTCGGTCGTGGATCCTTCGTTTGGACGACTGGAACTTGGACAACTGTGACGCAAACTATTGTTCTCAATACTGACGGAAAGGCAAACGGGTGGTTTACCCTTCATATCGATGATAAACTTGCAATCGAAAGACGGGACATATATTATCGCCATGGTGATCGACATCCTCCTGTGAAACCTACGAAGACACTATCAGAGCCATCTGTCACAACGAGTCATATACCTGCCAGTGCTACAAAGACAACTAGTGGTAGTCTGCTAGGAGATCTCTTGAACCCGTTGTTAGGTCATGGCCTGAAGCTGATATCCGACGACGTTGCAATTCATGACGGAGCTCTGGACTGGATGGGCCAACCCCAGCGATTGCTTTCGGTTGATGGCCCTGGTGGTCACGCAAAAGGATCGATCGATGCGGATGTCCAATTGCCATTCGTCTCTGCGGATGCCCATCTCGGGGACGATGGAACACAAGTATCAGTCATTGGTGGATTAGATGATCATAGCAACAGCAATGGCAACAAAGACCAGCCGACAGAGGAAGTTGGACTTGTCGGGATTTTCTTCAGGTGCGTCTCTCGATTGTGATTCTGTGGAGTGTTGCTGAGTTGTTTATCAAGCACGTTCTTCGGAGGCCATGATGATCGATATGCCACGCCGGAAGATCAATACATCTGGTTTAAGGATTTTTCCCTAACAGTATATGTGTGAGCGCTCGTGTACATCATTGAATTGATATTGAGTCGAGACGTCGGGGAGGACAACGAGTGAGTCAGCGTAGGTTCGGGGGACCGGCGGCGTTGGGTCGGTGTTGGGTTCGACTGTAACGGGTAATACGTAGACGCTGAATCTAATCAGCTATAGTTGCTAAAAAGAAAACATCTTGTTGTTCAGCAAGTGGGATGGCTAGTCGCAGCAGACCACTGACGAGAAAAATGTTGAACTGGTAATAGATCGATTTGCAAGCGGGAGCAAATACAAAGTCAGATAGAGACGGCTGTTTCGGGACAACCCGACACTTCTTCCACTAACTACTGTCATTCTGCTCTTGCTTGCCTTTTACCATGGGCTTTTTCGTGGACGAGGACTGTGCATCCGATATTCCAAGTCTCCGCTGCCATTGGTTGGCGCAGCTTCGGTACAGTTTAGGAGGTGACCCTTCAAAAAAGCGTGCGTTCGGTTGGGATGGGCTATGTCCAGGACTTCAAGGGGCGACAGACCGAGCATGCCCGTTCTCTCTTCCAGACTGCTGGTCTTCAGCCTTCATAATAGCTATCTGGAGACACAGGCTGACTTGGATGTCTACTTGTTCAGCACCCAGCCTGTTTTTCAATGAAATTTGCTTCCAGTCCAGGATGGAATATTCACTTTGGTGCTTGAAAATTTCTGCTGACTTGAGCTGGTTGTGTGCGCATCCTCGATTCTTTGGACTCGCTCAGGTCACTGCTTGCTGTCCTACCGCCTGCCCTAAACTGGATTTGCTTGTCTTGCTGTCGGTTAGCCTTGAAATCTCCTTGAAGCAGGCAGTCTTATGTGCATGCAGCCACCTCAAAATCAGTGTCATTCTGAAAACAAAGATAATTCTGAGTCCAGCGTGACATCGACGTGACAACAGCATGGTCACAGGGCAGGTTGCCACCCTGCTTTGGCAATTGACTCATAAGATAGACGCTCGGTCTCGTGGGAGTCCAGTGAGACTGGTGGCCAACGTGGGACCCAGTGTGCGGGCCCGAAATGTTGACTCAGAAGGCAGGCTGGAGCGGATCCGCGTGTCTTTCTGTGTCAGAGACTGTCGCTATAAGTGCTTCTAGTTGCCTCAATAATCTCTCCCGTGGTCGTCTGCTTTCCGAGTGCCGAGTGTCCTGTGATCCCAGGTGGGCACATGGTCAGGAGGTCGAGTGTGACGTACGCAGTCTGGCAGCAGTCCATCTGGGCAGTGGACTCGGGCAGAGCTGGAAAGTCAATAGAACTGTTTCGGCTGTTCTGTTGGACGTGGAGGTGAGTATATCCTGTGTGGATGGTAACATCGAATTTTAGAGACGGCATCGCGTAGAAACATGACAATGTGTGCCGAGGCGTCGCTGGATGAGGGAGGCCCCAATGCGGCGTCAAAGCGTTCATGATGAACACCATCATTTGTGACGCTGGACAGGACAAACAATCAGTCACCTCTTCTTTTGTTCTTGTTTTCCCTCGACCGTGAATTCCCATCTGCCCTGTGAATTTTTGTGTATATGGCCTGTCAGGTGGAACGGTGATTCTAGATTTTTTCGCAAATTCTTTGTCTGTCGAAGTGGATGATCAGTCTCTCCGTCAGCCTTTGGCTTCGGCGGAGGGCAGGATCTATCCGATTCTGGGAAGATCATGGCCTCAAGGCGTAGGGTCAAATGACGGAGCGTGCATATATCAATTTCAATACCATGGATGATTTATGATATTAAACCGATTTCTATCCGTTTTCTTTGGGTTCCCCACTCTGCTTTCCTCGCCCACGTTCTTTGACTTTTTTACTCTCCAATTGTCTCTCCTTATCCAAGTCTCTCTTGATTGCCCATTATGTCCTGGCATTATAGTGAAGATGTCGAAAATCAAGTCGTCGAGGTCGAGGCTGAATTCCCTCATGCGTGGACATTCTCTGCTCAGCGATATGTTCCGCGTCCTCGCCCTGTCGCCCGTATGATTTTACCATCACACCAACGGCCGAACAGTCCCATTCGGCCTGATATCCCATATACGATTGGGATTTCACACAGCAGTAGCTTGGTGAGATTTACCGCCATGGATAGTTGATGCTGACGGTATTGAATGTCAAACAGTTGTTGAAGTCTTCTAGTGAGGGCGATGACTCGTCGAGGATCGATCCGAGTGTCTCGACACACAACAAGGTAGGCAGTTTGTTTGTCTGTACATTGTTGGCCTATATTCACCGGCATTAGATGTGGTCACACATTGTCAGGTTCACGTCTTTTGTGAAGGAAAAAATAGTCAAGTCATTTGGACGGGTTGCTCATATGTGGGGTCGTTGACCTGCACAACAATGTCTGGAGATTCTAGACTTGTATTGAAATCGCTTAGTATATGACGGACAGCCAAAACATTTGTATATCTCAAAGGGACTGTCGAAAACATGACTCCTGAATTTGCAACCGACAGAAGGGGCACCTGACAAGCTCGAGTCATGTATAATGGGCTGACTTGACTGAATCTGGATCACACGTATTAATAGGATTTTCACGATATTTCATTTCTAGCGGACAGGGGGAGTTTGATAGTATGATAGCGGATCTGGAGAGCCGACCACACAACACCCTTCGAGAGAGCGACCTGGATTTTCTTTGTCTGCTTGAACAATCAAAAAATTTCTGAACAGGTCACCGGAAAGAATTCTACTCCAGACGGAATATCCCGCCGAGAAGTCGTTCGAACCGAATACTCGTTCTCCAAAAGGGGATGTGTGCCCTGCTGCTTCAAAAGCCGGAGATCCCTGCATCGAGTGCAGTTTCTGAGTTATCTATCTCCAGAAATAAAGCCCATGGATATCATTTGTGTTGCAATAATCATTTATTGTTGATCGACTCCGCCATATAGCCTGTCCAACAGCAAGAAGGACACAAAGACATCAAATTGAAACAACAAGAGATGGAACGCAAGGTAGCAATGATTCGTACTCACAGCTATCATACTTACTCCGCAGACTGTGGGAGGCATGCGGACCAAGGACCACTGTGTTCTGTAGAATATCGTTATCTTGAGTTCCATACAAGGCGTTAAAGCGCTTCTTGGGCCGGGAGCATACCAAGAAAAGGTCTCGTGATTGTCAGAAGATGCCACTGACAATGGGCAATGATTTGGAGTCTCAAGAACGAATTACGAGCTAGACTTCAGGATTGGCAAGTTCAAATGGAAATCCCCTCACTAGATGATTCTTGAAAGGTCTCGAGTCGCTGAAGGCGGCAAGAAGCAAATATCGGTTCGGCTGAGTGGTTAGGAGATAGCCATACAAGAAGGAATTCCTTGATGATTCGGCGCCAATGCGTGAGCATCGTCTCCGTAGCCATCATTATTAACAGAACAATGGAATGCAAAGCTTTGGCCTTGTATAATCTATCATGCGAGTGGTGTTCCATTAGATATGATACAAGTTCAAGATGTAGGCAATGATCATTTACTATGCAAGCTTCGTCAATGACCATGTCAGAATCATCTCCGTCTATGTCCATACTTTTTTCATCAGGTGATCCTTTTGAAGTATCACGAACAACAGCCATGTGGGAGGCTGAAATGATTTCAGTAAAATGGTGCTTCTAGGAAAAAAGATCCTACATGATGCGCCCTGTTATAGGTTGAGCTAACTATGCGGTCCACAGTCATAGAAGACTCACGTAAGTTTTTTGTCTATGCCATGTTTCAGAAGTATTAACTCACTATCTTTCAATGTATCCCCAGCCGAAAAAGGTTGAACACGAATGATTCAAAATTATGCAAAACCTATCTACACAAAACAAACGCTCCATCGATATTACTAGAATAAACAAGCTCTTTAATTATACGTCGGTTGCAGCAAAAAATTATTATATCTTTCATTTCAAGCAAGAAAAACATAGAACGGCGCCACGATCATCATCAACGGTCGTACAATGATATTCCAGACTGGGCGTGCAATGGTAGCGCGTCTCAGATGAGAATTTACAAAAAGACGCGTGAGACCAATCGGAATAGTGACAAGAAGCAACTCGAAGATGTTGAAGGGAGGGGGGAAAGGGTAATCATCGACGTAAGCTACGATTGCACGATAAGATCTTATACGGGCTATGTGTCCGATCTCTGGGGTATAGAGGTCCCAAGCGGTTGAGGGAGAAAAAATCAAGGGATCAGATGATGCCATGGATGTAGAAAAGCCAAGAATGTAACCCGACAGGAAGACGACTAGCCAGACGATCACAGAAAATAGGAAGAAGATCCTTCGTGTGTCCATCGGTACAACGCCAATAATGGGTAGATCAAAACCAGAAATTGCCTGAAGATACGCCAATGAACTCGTTAAAGGCTCGGACATTGAAATCGAGAATGTCAAGAAAGAAGCGACAATTATGGGCAAGTAGAAAAAAATCATGGGTCGTACAATACGGATTAGACCTTGAGTTAGGAACACGACTGGAGGGAAAGAGCGTCGATGTTGAACCAGTAAAGTTGGGTTTGGAAGAATTGTAAGAACAAGATACATGAACAAGCGGAAAAAGATGACACAGAGGAGAGCATAGAAGCGTAATTCTCCTGGTTCTGGTAATGTGGTAAGCGAGAGTGAAAAGGCAGCGAGAGTAACAGCGGATAATATCGCATTCGTGCCTCGCGCCGAAATCAAGACCGAGAAATCATATATCACGATGCATGTTTCCCTAGCCGATTTCAGACATGTCAAAGCTGGACCTGGACAATTGGGAGGACGGACGACATAGCTGAAGAGAAGAACCATGAAGCCAAAGTCGAAGATCAAATCCAAAAAATGGGTTTTACTATGTACGTTACTGTCAGCATCCTATTAAAAGAAATGATTTGAACAAACTCACCACGGAATAGCACGAGTGCTGAGGATGTTACGAAACATAGTCGGAAGACCATTGCCATCAGGACGACCATATTTCCATAAGCGAGACATGGTCATAGAAATAATAGGATGCGCAACAAGTTTTGACGGTGCATCATGATCCACAAGGAAATCCACCACTATAAGCCACCAGAATAGATTAAGCTCAGATGTATAGCCTCAAAAAAGAAGAAATCCACACCTCGTAACGTACGTGATTTGCCTTGTTTGAGAAGGAACGGAGTCCAGAGTACGTCATGAAGATGCAAGGGGCCACGGTGTTGGGTTAAAAAGCTTTCCCAGAGTTCGCTCATTTTGTCCTCCAGAATTTCAACATTCCTAGCACGAGGTGCTTCTTCTGTCCATTGCCTATAGCAATTATTCGGATACTGTCCTTTCCAAGCAATCTGGCGTTTTCGAAGTTGCAGTAGGACAATAAGGGCGAATGCCAAACCCTTGCAAGGCTCCATTCCAAACGAGGCAGATGCGGCTCGTGGTATAAGATTTTGCCATTGCAAACGGTTAAAGTTGGTGGATTCGAGGGCCTGAACCTGAGGAAATATTGGGAAAGTATTCACTTGGTCCAAAGGGTCGCCAATGGGTAGAAGGGGACTGGATCCCGACAACATGAACCAGTTGCTCATACTCGGTATTGTTTCAACCCCAACTTTTCGGCTCATCACTTTCTGCATCCGTGAGAACATATAACCGATCTAGGTTTAGGCCATCTGTCATTACCACCGACGTTGACATTGACTTGCCCGTCGCCGATAAGTAAATCCCGGGACATTCCAAATACTGTTTCCAACAGACTCCTAGAAAAAGACAGCAGCCGTAGACCAACCTAATGCCCACAACACTGAGCTCAACCAACCAAGGGGATACAGAGTGGACAAAATAGACAAGATAGTTCCACTGTCAAATACCTTTGGACGTATATATATCCTGCTTTCCGATTACCAAAGCACACTATTTCTTTTGTATTGCTGTCATCAGGATCCCAGGATAGTTCACAGATAATCTTCGTGAAAATACTCTCTAAACTGTCCTCGTGGATAGTTGTGTTGTGTCACTCGCCGTGGACTTGCAGAACTGTATGTCTTGGAATTTCTGAGCTAATAACAGACGAGCGATACATGAAATTCAAGCTGACCAAGATCGGACAATAGTGACTCAGGCTGTGTTGCTTTCAAACTCCACTTCCTTATATAAGACTCCGCACCTTTTTTTCTCCTTATCACCCACCACAACATCGACCCAACACCATGCAAATTTTTGTTAAAACTCTCACTGGCAAGACCATCACCTTGGAAGTTGAGTCTTCCGATACCATCGACAATGTCAAGGCCAAGATCCAGGATAAGGAAGGGTAAGACCCACTCACTCGCCGAAGGCTTACAAAATGAAACTTATTCTACTCTCAGGATCCCTCCGGACCAGCAGCGACTTATCTTTGCAGGAAAGCAGCTTGAAGATGGCCGGACTCTTTCGGACTATAACATCCAGAAAGAATCCACCCTTCATCTTGTCCTCCGTCTCCGTGGAGGGATGCAAATTTTTGTCAAGACGTTGACTGGCAAGACTATTACCTTAGAAGTAGAGTCCTCCGACACTATCGACAACGTTAAGGCCAAGATTCAAGATAAAGAGGGGTAAGTATTGACTATCTGGATGACAACACGTAGTCTGATCTCCCTCAGTATCCCGCCCGATCAGCAGAGGTTGATTTTCGCCGGGAAACAACTTGAGGACGGCCGGACTCTTTCTGACTACAACATTCAGAAAGAGTCTACTCTTCATCTTGTCCTCCGTCTCCGTGGAGGGATGCAAATTTTTGTCAAGACGTTGACTGGCAAGACTATTACCTTAGAAGTAGAGTCCTCCGACACTATCGACAACGTTAAGACCAAGATTCAAGATAAAGAGGGGTGAGTAAAGACTATCCGGATGATAACATATGGTCTGATCTCCTTTAGTATTCCTCCGGATCAGCAGCGTCTTATCTTTGCGGGAAAGCAGCTTGAAGATGGTCGCACCCTCTCCGACTATAACATCCAGAAAGAGAGTACTCTTCACCTTGGTAAGTTTTGCTCATCTGCGATTACTGTTGTACTGATGTGATTTCCAGTCCTTCGTCTCCGTGGCGGTGACTGATTCTTTTGCTTATTATAAGGATAGATGTTGTCTTACCCTTGTCGTTTGAGTTGATTGTTTACATCCTATCCGTACATCATACCAATCTACAATTGTTGTGTCACCTTGAATTGTGAATGAATGACAGTGTCCTGACATCGAACATTAATATCAAGTGGGTTGATTAAAGCTAGTCTCAGGCCCAATATTAGACTTAGTGTGCTTCCGCTTTCTTTTCTTTTTCGTAGCAGCTTCACCAACTGTCTCCTCTTCCCGTTTTCTCTTCAGACTTGTTTTTATGGTGCTTTTGTCTTCTGTGGCAGGCACAAGTAACCTTTTCTTCTTGACACTGAGGGGGTTAGGACCTTTAGCCCCCTTTCTCTTCAATGGGGGACCAGCTGCAGAGGGTGATGTTGAAGTTGAATCTTGCCTCAAAACTGTTGGATGCAGCAGTTGTTTTTCTGCCTGCAGGAGATTAAGGGAATGTTGAACCAACTACTCTAGTAATCTTACCCTTGCTTTCGCCTGTAATGTGATGTCACTTGGGGGTCTCAAGGACAACAACCAATCGTTTGATATGGACTATTGGAGTTGCCAATACTGTGCGAAGCTGAACACGAAGCGGGTGTGATTGGGTTGTAATGATATAACGATGCTTGTTTGTATCACCTACAAAATATGAGAGGAATCAATTTGTCAATGGACTGGGAAGAGCAAAGAGAAATATCGCACCAACAACACTCATCAAGCAGTCATCTCCAGGAATTGCTTCTTTGTGGTTACATCGCCTTCTCTCGAACGTTTTAGCGAGGTCTGTTGCGGATCGTTGAGATTTCCCCTGGAGATAGAGCTCGTGGATGCAGCATTGGGTGATCACTAGATACACAGTCAGTCATTCGCACGTATCCCCACAGCAAGCTATTTGTTACACACTGAGTTTGACTTCACCTAAAAGCACAATACCTAGTTGTTTAACGATGTCGATTTTGTGTAAATTGGCTATTCTGCAGGTCTCGGCATCCACTAGAGAAGCTCGCATGAGGTAGGCTACGTGACTTGAGAGGCTATGTGGACTGACCAAGAACCTGATAAGGCTGACGAAAACCGAAGGATTGGCAGTACAAGTGCATCAATTTGCGATATGTCTTGGCTCGCTTTTGACGCATTTTACGAAAGAGGAGAATGTGATAAGTAAGGAGTGATGTACACTTGAACATATGTGATCACACACAATATTCTTAGGCTCCGACCATGATGAGACTCAGACTTCAGACACCCTGACTTTCGACGTCGCAAGCTGAACTTTTTTTCTTCTCTGCGTATCTGATAGACTCAAAGGGACAGGCTACTCGGTGTGATGTAATGACATGTGTCCAGATCTGTATGTTTACTGCAATTAATTTCTGGTATATTGACATATATAACTTTACAGACAGTGTCTCCCTCGGACGTGCAACAGTTGTGCTTGATAGTGGGCGACTGGCCGGTGGAACTTTGGGCGGAATTGTGGCTGACGGTAATTTTTCCATGTGCGTTGAAACGGCTTTCTACAATCTACCTTTCGGGACGCTGATTCGACACTAATTCCTGACATCCTTACCAGCCTGGACGTCCTGATAGACTGACACTTGCTCTCTGTGGTATCTCACGATTCGATTCTGTCCCTGCATTATCATCTTAATTCGAAAGTGCTTTCAACAGCTGCAAGCCTACATCCCCGACAAAATTGGCCAGGTCTACTCCTACCCACCTTTTAATCCCCTTTTACTGCCTCCCTCCCGTACCCCATGAAATTAGTACCTAAGGAGAAATTTGACTTTTATACCGGCAATCCTTCGATCGATAGTCTACTGACGAACCCAATTAGTCTTGTCCGTAATTGGCGGCCTTGCGCTACATGCAGTCAACTCATTTGCGGATGTCAAGGCATTACAGAAAGCAGAAAAACAGATAAACTACAAGTCTGGATGTCGTAGCCTTTCTACAAAGTTATGATAAGCAGCATCTATGCAAATGAACTCGTTCAAGTACAAATTAGCAAACCCAAAATGAAAAGAGACTACAATCGCTTCGGCGGATCTCCAGTGGTAGTATTCCACTGATCACCAGGTGGAACCTCCCAGTCACCATTGCAATGCCAATCCCAATCAGTATTCTTGATATTCTCGCGCATAGCTTCAACAAAGGTTTCTACAGGACACATGCCATCCTTCTGCTCTGGGCAACCCTTGATACCAGTCAAAGGCGCAACACCGTCGTTAATAATAATGCGTATCTGAGGGCCTGGTAAAGATGTACACTCGAGGACTAGAATGGTTCAGAATCAACGTGGACGATGGGGACGCAACAGTAACTTACGTTGGAACTGTATGTTCGTTGCAAAAGGTGAGAGCTCTGATGCACGGAACTTGCGGTCCTTAGGGATATGTGTATACGGCAATGGTCCTTGTTCAGCAAAGCTGGTCAAATCAAGTGCAGTGATGACTTAACAAAAGCGAAAGCATGTCAGATTTCATCCCAAATCGCACCAGAATCAACCACTTACTACTGAGAATGACGACCTCGTGAGTAGCATCAACATACAGACTATTATCAAGCGGGAAAGTGATTGGGTTGTCATCCAAAGTGGAGTTGGTCGATGTGTTGTGGACGGCAATCGGTGTATGTGTAAGTCGAGCAACAAGTTCTTGAATCCAGCCGATGCCTTGGACCCGTGCGACTGGAGAGCCGAATGCATAGCCATACCAAAAGAACAGGTCCATTCTAGATGGACATGGTCAAATGAGTCACAACAAGATATTAGAGTACTCACGCATAGTCAAATCCTTCCCATTCTTCTTCGGTAAATAGTTCACAGAACTTGCTATAACCGATAGCAACGGTCTGAAGGGCATGAATTAAATCATGATAGAAGACACAGGGATAGTTCACCTCGTAGGCGCACAACTGCTGCATAATGTACATATCTTCGATTGTTAGATCATATCCTTTGATCTCCTTCGCCAATCGTTCGCGGGCGTTCTGAAGGTAAATATCCGCCCAATGTTCGGTATACCATATACCACGATGGCCTTTCTCATTGATATTCGCATTGTTGCATGTCGTATAAGGAGCAAGGGTATTGTTGAACTGCAAGAACGGATGGAAACGTCAAGTATGCGTGAGTAAAATGCAATTCACGACTTACACCATTCTCCTCGATGGTGATGGATTGCTGATACTGGCCTTCAAGCGGCCAACCAAAAAAACCTAGGGCAAAATTCATTGCAGATGAAAGCATACGATCTCTACGGGCTCGTAAACGAAAGGGACAAAAAAGTCTTGAGAATGGACGTACTGGGACTCCGTTCGGAATACGGGTATAGTGTTGGTTCTGGTGAAATTCTCGAGAAGAAATCCATACTTGATGCGCATGGTTACACCAAGATCGACTATGTTACGAGGGTCAGAAAGAGTCTTCCGGGGAAGCTGATGTACTGACAAAGTTGCTGGCGTCCGAACGGTGTGAGGACTGTGAAAACAAGATTAGAGCATAATCTAAGGAGAAAAGCAAGATACCTACGTTCAGCGCCAAGTTTGTATGTCCTATGGCAGTTGAGCCTTGGACTCGGAAGATATCAGGGCACACGCACCAGTCATTCAAAAAGGATAATTTTCCAGAGGCAGTCCAACTCTGCGTGGAGCTATGGAGCTTCTCAACAAGATTCAAGGGTCTACCGTACTTAGCTAATGAAATTCAGTGCTTCATTATGGCTACAAACCACAGTAAACTCACCCCAATCGTCAGGATACCTGGCACCATGCCGGTGCAAGAAATGTAAACCTATCACGCGACATGTATCTGGTGCCCTGGCACTAGAATCCAAACCAAATCCACCCTGCTGAATCGAGAACCATGGTGAGAGATTTCCCCATTTCTCCAGCATACTGAATTTTCTCTGCTTTTTCTTCTTGCCATGTTTGTGCATCGATCCTGTCCCGACATCATTGACAAATTCCTCCTCCATGTTTTGTTCAGTGTCGGTGTGATGAACGTTGTGCGACTTTTCTAGTCGAGAAGGGACTACAAGGTGTGGTGCACCCGTGTGCATCGGCCATGTAGGGGCAGTAGCTACGATAGCTGGTTCAGCACCCGTGGGCGTTGCTCCTCCATATCCTACGTTCGAAGGGAAAAGTTCTGGGAATTTGTTCGTCGGCTCAGCCGGAGGGAACTGATGCACCTCAGTAGATCCCACGTAAGGAGAGGCAACTTGAACCTCCACGTTGTCATGGTGGAGAGAGGAGTTGTAATTTGAGCAGTGGGCGATGATAAAGTGCATTGCGACCGTGCATAACACCCCCACAGCGAATGCGCCAACCAGCTGGCTCCAATGTGCCATACTGGACATCTTCTTGGCTCCAACCTGGTACCTGCCATCTATCGTTGGAGATTCAATACTACCCCCATCCTGAAGCTCATGTTTGTCTTCATTCTGGAAATTCTCCGTGCGTTTGTCACGTTCAGAGCTGGAAAGCAAAGCCTGGTTCTCGTCAGCATCGTTGTACCTCTCTTCATCATGAAGTTTGATAGGCCTGTTCGGAGCTCCCCCAACACCTCGTAACGTCGACATTTCACAGTGTGAATCCGTCTCGTACAAGGGATTAAAAGGGAAGTGCTATATCAATTTTGATGTGACAATACTATTACCAAAAGAGCCCATCCATCGCCTTAACCATCCCCCTTGGGAGCCGTATTTTACAGGACACCTACCAATAGTCATCTGCCTCTTTTACTACTGCCTGCCCTTCGAGGCAAACACCTTTGTGTCCCACTATGTTTATCCATTGAGTTCAAGAGCGATCCCTGCAACATGCTTCCCTAATCAGGTCACATGAATAGTTTCATTTCATCTCCTAAACGTTATCTATTACTTAAGTAGCCTACCTTGTACCTACCATGGACTGCATTCAAGCACCATGTTACAAATTGATGATGTTAAAGACATATTATCAGCCATTTGTAATGACCAGTCTCTGTAGGTACATTGTCAACTGCCTCAGACATAGTATAAGTAATGGTATAGGTATAGGTATAGTGTAATCCTCGGTTTGTAGATAAATGTCACTACCTCCCCATCTCTCTTTATCTCCTTTTGCTAATTTGCCCGTATTGTGCTTGGTACAAATCACGGTTGTGAAGATATGTGTGCGTCCATCCCAAATAGACATTGCTTGTTGCCTCCAACAGTCCAAGTGCACTAGAACCATTAAGTCTGAAATTTTTATTTGACAGCACAAAAGCAGAATGACTACAGGTATGGTACGTCACTACTAATAATGTCTACATGAAACATACCATGCTTACACTTATCGAACACCACAGGGACCTGCATCTTCTTCTTGCCCGAGACCTCTGTCGTAGCAAGCTTCAAATTACAAATTTCCCCACAACAAGATAAAGCCGTACAGTACACAACAAGTTCAATCAGTCTACACGTACATATGGCTTGAGCAACAACGGCATCTGGCTTCCAGCTTTCAGGTCATTGATCAAGACAGGCCTCTGCACAATATTTGTCTTCTTGCCAATCTCACTAACAGGAACAGCGAGTTCAAATTCAAATGCTCGTACGAGTGTGAACAAGAGCGCTTTCAACCTACAGATTATAAGTCATTCATCAGCATATTTTGTAATATCAAGGAGAGAAACGTACTCTACAAGAGAAAATCGATATCCAATACACGCATGCGGTCCACCGAGGAATGTCAGCATGTTGCCCCATACACCTGGAATGGCACTCGCTGCCTCATTAGACGACTCCCAACGTTCTGGTCTATTTCAGTCATGACTAGTCAACTATTTTTATCAAGACACTGAATACACACATACTTAAACTCCCGAGCATCTTTCCCCCATAATCCCTCCGATCTATTGATCGGCAAAATTGGAATATACAATGTCTGTCCCTTGCGCACTCTGCATAGCACAAGTCATTCCGTCATGTTCAATCTTCACAACAAAAGTATGACAATCGATAGACTCACAATATGTTATCGCAAACTTTCCCTTTCTTGTCAACAAACGGCGTTCCAAGCGGCACAATATCATCTTTCACAGCTACCCTCATCGTGCCAGCGACAGGTGTATGTAAACGTAACGTCTCCCGCACCACTGAGTCGAGATACGGCAGGGAATTGAGCTCATCCATGGTTGGATTGTCTGACTGAATAGTGAAAAGTTCGTCGCGTAATTTGGTTTGGATATTGGAATCAATTGAGAGAGAATATAGTGCCCACGTTGTCGCATTGCTATCATGACGTCTGAGTTTACAAAATCACGACCGGGAGAGGATGGCATATACCTGGTGGTTTCGTGGCCAGCGACGAGGAACGTAGGGACCTCTGGAGTATGTTCAGTTCCAGCCGATGTGGGGAAGGCAAAGAGACTTACGGGCAAGAACATCACGATCATTCATCCTCTGGCTCTCAGGAATATCGGTGGACAGATTAGCTTTAAGCAACAATGACAATAGATCTCTCTTCTGAAATCTGTCATCCTTCTCCCCGTTAGCCCCTGCTAACGCAGTTTTGCTCTCCTTCAACAACTGATTCCCAATTCGATCCATGGTACTCCGAGCTTGACTTCTTGCTGCTTCGCCGGCAACAGGCTGAAAATTAGAATGTATTAATATAATGGAACTTCGATGGACGAGGGCATACTCACAACGGGGATTCCGAAGTTTGCGAGCATACCTCGCAAAATCATAAGCATAGTCATCGCTGGTCGCGTATTAAATATAGTGTTAAATGCTTCGTTCAATTCGTTCTTCTCTCCTGATAGCGAATTGAACTTGTAGTCGAACCCTAAGCCACGATCATAACATCAATTGTATCTGACATACTTGCTAGTACTAACCGGCGAGTCCGATGACGTCCAGTGTCATCTTACTCAATCCCGAAAGAACATTAATCTTCGTTTGGGTCTTTCCCGCTTTCTTGATATCGGCCGTCCAAACATCCCTCAACTTGAATGGGTCTGTTTCAATGTGGATTCAGAAATGAATTAACGACCTCACCTCAAGTGCTTTCTCGACAAAGATTTCTGTTAACTCTCTGATTTGAGCGGCTCCAAATGCCGGGTTCTGGTAAATGCAGATAATTTAGCGGGCGTTCAAGGAACCGAGAAAAGCAAAGACGATTGGGTATGGCTAATCAACTGACCATGATCTTTCGCTATAAGGAACAAGAATCAGTGAAGACCACAGAAGAATGAAGTGGCAATGCAAACCTGTTCGCGGTGTTTCGAGCCTTCAGTAACGAGAATACCTAGGGCAAGATATGTGTCAAGCGAATGCTACGAACTCCACGAGAGATCTCTTACCATTGCCTAAGAGTTGACTGAGGAAGAATCTCGACTGTTCAGGCTTTTGGTATGTCTGGCTATCCATCAATATGTGATTAATCGCCTTCAGATCTATCGTAAACAATCTCGACATCTACGGAGAAAAATTGGTTAACAACTGTGTGCAGGGAGACAAGCAGTACGCTCACTCCAAGAAAAACCTTGTACTTGATTGTGTTGCCATATTCGCTGGCCCAACGCTCATGCATTACCGAATTTTCGCTGTCCCAGATCTGTCGCATGTTCCCATAAAGCCAACTCGGACTTGGGGGTCCAGGAAAATCTGTGAGAGGGTTCGAGATGTATTCTCTCCATACGAAGTTGATGAACTTGTATAGTGTAAAGGTGCCCATGATCAGAGCCAAGGGGCTGAATAACTTGACGAGCGCATTCAGAAACAGGGACGGTATGTGCTCGATGCTGATCAATTTGTCGAGAGTTAGCATGGAAGTGTGTGCGTGGCTAGGAGACCGGTATCAGCTATTTAACTGGCGGGAACTATTTTTGTCGATCACATCTCTCAAATCCGGAACGACGAAAGGAATATCTCCTTTGAATGGAAAAAAACACCTCCCTCGATGATTTCAAGTTTTTCAGTCCTAGGAAAAATTCTGCTAAATGTCATCCTTGTTTGCCTCAAAAATCAGATTTTTTTGCGTTGAATTTCAAGCATCCGTCAGACCGGACCGTCAAACTCGGATGTTGTGCCGATGCCGAGCACAATACGCAAGGCATTGATGGCTTGCGGCTGAATTTCACGTGAATGTCTGTGTCTGATCTACTCCTGTATTCTGAGTAAGCTGATATCCTATCAGATATGTCATTGGAGTCATGCCAGATCTTCGTTTTCGATATCAATGACCTAACAGTAGTACATACGGGCTGCACTTGAATCTCACCATCAACCAAATTACCTGCATACGTTAGTTTCTCCTGGATTCAAACCTTGTTCGAGACTTTCTTCTGGCGTTTGGTTGAAAATCCTAGCCTGCGGGTCTACAATTAGCATCGTTATCCAACCCAACCCCAGAGGTAGTATCTTACTAATTCACCATGATGCCAGTGAGCGTGCCGGCTATCTCACAGAAAAAGGAGGGTCAATGCAGCATACTTCATCTAATCTCCATGGAAGCCCGTCGGAATGGTATAGCACCAGGAGGGCAAAGGCAATCATAGTCATCATGATTAACAAACATTGCTCTATGTTCAACATCTTTTGTGGTCGGCAGCCAAAGAAGAATAAATCAATGGTTTGAGTTTCAATAGTCACAATCTGATGGAGAAAACCTGTATAATATTATTGGTTGAATCAGCCTTCAAAAGACCGGATGCAAATGAGACAGTTTGCAGATCTAGTAGTCACTGAGCACTAGATCCCTCTGCATTAAAGGATACAATGTGGATTTACTGTTGTTATATTCGAGGGTTCTTGTCCTTATTTTGAAAATACTTACTTTAATGCTTTAAATTTCGCACAAGTATCTAATCCACACCTTTCATTATAGATACGAAATCCGATGTCAACCGCGCCGTCAACCTCAACAACAACAAAACACAAAAAAAACAAATCAAAAAAGTCGATACCCCTCATTTCTGAACCCCCCACATCAGCTTCTGGCAACAGCCAAGGCAGAGACCCCAATTGGGCATTCCAACCGCCTCCGGGTCTGACAGCTATCACCACAAACGAGGATAACGGCGAATTTGACTGGGATGCCGTGAAGAACGATGAAAATACTGACATTTGGTTGATTCGAGTCCCTCATAACGTACTTTTTTTTCTTCTTCAAGCACTTTGATTATGAACTCCAGGTTCTCTGTTAAAGGTCAAGCCTAAACATCTCGAAAGCATTTCTCTTGACTTCCCCGCCGACTCGACGGCCAAGTCAGGCAAACGAATCACCAATCGAGTCGGCGGGTTCAACACAAAACATACTTCATATGATATCTGGTCAATGGGTGACTCGGAAGAGGACGTGAGTGATAGGCGTGCAGGTGCATCCCACTTTATTGGAGGAGAGGAGCTCAGATCACTATCTTGTCTACTCCCAAGAAAAATGAAAGATGGAAAACTATATCTCGGTATGTGCTACATCACTCCTCATTTTTATACCTCTCCCACAAGTTCATTCACGCTCGTGTCTTCTTTTCTAGCTCCAAAACCCATATCACGACATCTAATCGTATCCACTCACGTACCCAAGCTCCCAACGTCCGAAGGAGAAAGTGCTTTACCCAACCCAGTGGTACATGAGAATCCACAAAGACAGAGATACCCTCCAGAACTACTCAAACACCGATTCATGCCCTACGGGTCACTTGTCAATTCCACTCTGCGACCAGAAGCGGACAAACCAACGTCTGCAACGTCCGGTACTATAACCATGATGATGGAGACTGACAATCAAACTGCTAACTTGACTCTGGACATAGGCGAGAAGACATCCAAAAGTAGAAAGAAGGCAGAAAAAGCTACTGCCAAAACAAAAGGTGGAGAAAATCTGGCAGAGGCAGGTCCAGACTTTGAGGTGCATGAAACAGAGCCCGCGCTAGAGCATCAGGTGGAGAAGGAAAAGAAGAACAAGAAGCGGAAAGGCGAAGATCAGGAAGTTAGTAGATCGGCGAAAAAGTTGAAGAAATCTAAGGCATCTCGGTAGACTACCTAATCATTGCTCATTGCGTTCATGTGACACTTTACTATTGTCAAGTTTCCCAGTCCATGTACAACGGCACTGGTTCTCCCTTAGTCTCATGAGGTATGCATCAATGTCTAGCCCAACAAAGCGACGTAGAATTCAGCAGGAGACAGTGAAAGATTAATACACAACACAGCAATTGATGCGTACAATGGAGTAATAATGTTAGATGAACTTTCAGAGACGAAGGGGAGAGAGGAAAGGTAAGAGATGGGAGTAAGGGAGATGATGTGGCAAAGGGGCTCGATGCAAAAACCTGTGGAAAGAAGAGAGGATCTCTGGTAAATAAAGTGTATGAAGAATTAACCGCATCTACTATACCGCCACACCACGATAAACGTCTTTCCACCAGGCAACTGTGCCTCACAGGGAATGCCTCGAAAAAAGAGCACTCGACTAGCTCAAATCCATCCCAACCCCCCCAAGACAATGTGTCCCAACTTTCTCCTTCCCTTTTACCTTTGCCTTCCCCGGTGCAACACCACCTGTTCCAAGACCATTCTTGAGTATATCCTCGTCCTGTACAATATGCAAAGGTCCAGGATTGGCCAATAATCGCTGTATCTCTTCTTCGATACCCCCATACACACTCTCCTTAGGAAGACCCCATATCCTTCCTGGATTCTCCTTCTCCTTCTGCTCGAAGATAGACCCGACTGTGTCCACCCACTGTCTTCTTGTCTCAACTAGATGTTTTAACTGGTCATTAATGAGTAGACATTGATCGTCACTCAGATTAAATCCGATAGCAGCTGGACATGGCGCGAGATTGCCCATCAGACCGCCAGCACCGTTCCCGACGCCATTCGTACTTCCTCCATTTCCAGTACTCCCGAGTTCAGACCCTTCCAGTTTCTTCTTCTTCTTATTCAATTTCGGAGTGTCTTTTTTCTGGAGCTTAGTGAACATCGTGGTAATGTTTTTATCTATCGAGTCCCGGCACTCAAGATATTCTTGGTAGCCGAGTTGATCACGAGCAATTGCTATCAGACGTGCTTTACGCGCTTTATTCGTCGCTACAACTTGACGGAGTTCTGCTTGTGCTTGGCGCAGGGCAGTCGCGATGGGGTCATCTACTTTTTCAGTGAAATCTGGCTGTGAAGGGCCAGATGTGAGGTGATGGTCGTTCACGGGAGGTCGAATGAGAGCAGCTCACAGGGAAATCTAACAAACCATGAAACCTCAGATTGTCACGTATCCTTGCTTCCAGGTCTGTCACATTCAGCCGCTCCTTCCGCGCCGCTGCAGCACCGCTTCCCCCTGGTCTGCCCTCCATAGCATCCTCTGCTGCCTTCACGCCTTTCCATCCTGACTGATCAGGAAGCGGTAAAAGCGCGCTTATCACTCTCTCCGTCAATGGTCCATGACCTTTCTCCTCATTCACTAGATCCATATCTGCAAGCGTTGAGGGGTCCCATTTCGGTTCTGGAGGCGTAAACTGAGATGGGTGTGCTTCTTGATGGTTTAGTGGTACTAGTGGTAGCAACCCTGCATCCTGATCTTCCCAGACTTCCGTGTAATGTCGACCAAGTTTAGGCATGATGAAGGGCTCAATTTCGTCGCCCGTATATTCAAGAAATCCAACATCTTCTTCACGAATGGGTCGTATCCATGGCTCGATGTTTGCGTAAAAAGTGGTGACTATAGTTTGCGCTGGTTGTTTTGCTTTACTAAAATCCTCCATTACTTGGGAGGGTTTACTGGGTCCAGGTATTGGAGGTGGGGGAATGGGAGGTCGAGGTTGTAGGAGGCATTGAGAGGCGGGAACGGAGAAGTCGGGGCCAGCATGGAGCTAAGGGGAACTGAGAACTGAGGAATGTAGCTATTTATTGTGACGTACCTTTGAATGTAATTGTGGCGTAAGCGCTGGTAGTTTTGAGGCTTTGGGTGGGGGCGGAATGAAGGTAGGCGCGTGATTTGATGGAGGGGTAGATTTGCGAGGTCGAGTATCTACCCCAAATTAGTGTATGCACATCCTACGGCTAGAATAAATGTACCAGCATCACCATCGCTATCATCTTCTCGCTTCCGCTTCCGCTTCTTCCTCTTCAGCTCTTCAAGGCTAAAATGAGACATAAAAGTCTGGTCGGTGGTATCAGGGATGATTATACTCACGTGCGAGTTCTTGACTCTAACGAGCTGCGTGGAGCGGGAGTATTTGTGGATGAGGGCAGGGAGTTAGTCCGCGACTTTGAACCATGAGCACCGGACAATTTAGGATCGTCACCGTCAGGTAGAGGTGTGACTGCGAATGATAAATCGAGCAGTTGTCATAGACGTGAAGGCACAGACAGGTCGTTTTTGATCACAAGAGAATCCAGTCAAAGTAACCAAGGCACGGTCAAGGTTTGATTCAGTTACGAAAAAAGGCAAACGCATAAGAAGAAGATGATGATATGAACAGGGACCATGAGTCTTTGAAGGCACACATGTCAGAATTGTTTGACGTACAGTCTCGCTCACGCTTGATCTTATCAGCAGACTTTAGCTTTCCTTTCTCCCTCTCTCTTATCCGACGCATGGAATCTTCAATATTCCTTAGGTCCTCACCTGCTTTCTTGGCTCTCTCAATCGCTATTTGTCGTAGCATTTTCAACTCGGACTGTATTCGTTCAAGTTCTTCCACAGATGGAACTGCTTCCGGAGTATTCTTGAACAAAGCCGAGACGTTTAACTCGGGTACTTGGTATGAACTGAATTTAGCTGGCATGGTCTACAAGGGTCCAAGGTGTCACGCAGAGCACAGTGAATGGGGGTATGCAGCAGTACTCGCGACAGATATATAGGCGGTAGAGCCTCCGCAGACGTTGTGGCAGACGGAAACGGGGAGAAAATCTGATGAGAGTGGAGGATGAAGAAAGAGAAAGAGTATCTTCAGTGATTACTCCGGTTTCCCACGCCTACTTATCCTTGCCACCTTGATACAAGACTTGATTAGTCACATAGGTTTATTGCTCACGGGGAATCCTCTCGATCACTCTTCGCCAATCATGTTCTGCTCAGAAATTGTTTAGTCGTTCTTAGTCAGATTTTCAGAAACAATGTTGGGTCATGATCGTCGGAAAGTTGGCTGTGCAAGCTGTCCCTGTTGTATTCACCCCTGTCTGCATGTTGATCTCTTCGTGAACATCCCCATTCCGCCACTGCCCACTTCATCCAATGATCTTATGGTTCGGTTACTAACATTGATGGAACTTTGTCTCGGCACCTGGACAACCCTTTGTTTTTTTGACATATAGTGGCTTGGAGGCTTGTCAGTGTCGCCTCGGCCATGATCATGGAACAGAATCAGAGAGGAAATGTACTGCACTTGAACTTCTACTTGCTTCGCATGTCTGATTTCGTGCGTATAGTGGTTTAAGTGTCGAGCCTGCAGGCTGGACAATCTTCTGGAGGGGTTCATCCCGCTGGCAGGAAAATCAATCCAAGTCTCTCATGGAGAGAAAACCACCTGTCCTGTGTGCGATTTAAGAGCATAGTGTTATTGAATAGACACGTGAAAATGGGACTCTTCACGTCCTCTTCACGTCGTAACCGAAGGCGTTCATACCAAAATAAACTTCGATCCCGATCAGGATAAAAACGCTTATTTTCTAATCGTCAGGATGTTAACGTTAGATGAATCAAGATAGAGCGCTTAGTTATCCGGGTGTTCCGCTAGGTTGACATGGTCAGTTGTTGAAAAGTCATTAGCCTTCTCTCTTGGTAGTCTAAGACAAGACGTCGATACATTTTCAGCTGATTATAGAATAACAATATATCAATTATATTCGGAGAACGATTGACTTTGTCAGTCTGGTACTTCATGACAAGAGAATAAATGTAGACCATATCGGACAGAGCACGGAAAACAAAAAGCTGATGAGGATTCTGTATCCAGCTGCTCGGCATGATCTGAAAATCACCCTGACTCAGTGGACAGATCTCAGAGAGAAGATTATCATCCAGTGTTCTGGTCTAGGTCAAAAGTATATATTTTCTGTGTGACATTCTTTTCTTATCTAAACCCACCAGAGGGTGCCCATGAGACCTATTGATTTGTAGTGGTAACCATTTCTTCGGAGGATATGCGGATTGATTTGCTATGTTTCCCACGCACTTTACGTCCCACTATGCCCGCCAGCTCGCCTGGTCAGAGGACGGACTTATTCGATGACAACAATGAGACAATTTCCATGGAAATACGTGAAGGTTAATGGCTTTGGCTCTCCTCACGACTCGGACGACGAGGTTGAGGACAATGGCGATGTAGCACTGCTGAGGAGCTCACCTCAACCTCGCTTCTCCTCTCCTGCGGGGTTGTGGTCGCAAACAAAAGATATAGTCCTAGAGGTGGGGACATCCTCTTCATATTCTTGTAGGTCACTGATTGCTTCGCAAGAGTGCCCCAACTTTATTGCTTACGACTATCAGTTTACTATTCACTGGAAAATTGCTGGATCAAGTCTCTGTATGTCAAGCCTTCTTGCCCACATGGCATTATCTGATTCTGACCAGCGCTGGCGGGCCATGCAAGAAGTAGATCAGCTCATAATGATTATCCCTGTTGTCCTCAATCTGAAGGGAAACCTCGAAATGAATCTTTCTGCGCGCCTCGGAACTGCCGCGAACGTCGGCGAGCTCAACGAACCCAAACAACGCCGCGTTATGATCATCGGAAATTTGGCACTCCTTCAAGTGCAAGCTGCTGTCGTGTCCTTCGTTGCTGCTTGTATTGCAATCATCCTCGGCCTCTTCGTACCCCATGGAGATCCTGCTGCTCCCTCGCCCTCAAATAATTCAACTGCTACCATTGCTTTGTTAGTCCGCGACCATCTACCTTCATACAATTTAGAATCTAGGAAACCTATCCCTCATCCCCTCCCCGAGTCGAAACGCAACACTGATCTGGCTACGTAAGTATCCCTTCATTACTTTCTTTGCGAAGGAGCAGTTAACTAGTAAATAAACCATTTTAGATTGATCATGGTAGCTTCAACGACGATGTCTGCGACATGTCTCTCAGGTATCTTATTGGGTTCATTCATGTGCACCTTGATCGTTCTCTGTCAGAAATTCAATCGTGACCCTGGTATGTACTATATCCCCTTTCATCATCCCATTGATTCATCTCACATCCCGTCCCTTTCGTACTTTCAGACAACATTGCACCAGCGATAGCTTCTTGCCTTGGTGATCTCGTCACTCTTTGCCTCATCGGCCTCGTCTCAACTCTCCTCATACCATTTCTTCACACTCCACTTCCATTTGTTATCTGCATTATTGTTGTTGTCAGTGCTTCAATTTCGCTCGCCTATACGCTTCGCAATAAACACGTCCGATCTCTTTTGGGTGAAGGCTGGACGCCGCTATTTGGTGCCATGGTTATTAGCAGCGGGACTGGTGTCGTATTAGACATGTTCGTGAGCAAATATGAAGGATTCCCGCTACTTGCAGTTGTTATCAGTGGTACTTCAGCCTCGATTTCTCTTATACTGGAACCGGCTGAATTCAATTTTCAGGTCTTCCTGGCGCTGCAGGTTCCATCTTTGTCTCTCGCCTCTCAACAGCCCTTCACGCTGCCGTACTTCCTAAGCCCTTGCTACAACCTCATAATCAGCCAAGTGGCCGCCTCGTCATGCTTACACTCCTCCTAATCACTCTACCGGTCGAAATAGTATTCCTAGTCGTTTTGAAATCTGTTGGGTGGCTACAAGTTCCTGCTATATTTATTGTGTTCTCAATGCTGTTTTTCTGCTGTGCTGTAAGTGTCATTTTCATGTCTATATTTCTCTGAGCAATGATATCTAACGAAAGCGTGTTGTTTTGGCTACAGGTCTTTACTTCACTCGTTATCGCACGCCTACTCACTAACTGGTTGTGGTCGATCAAAAAAGACCCGGATATGTATGCCTTGCCTATTCATTCGGCTATGATGGACCTAGTGGGTCAATTGTTACTTGTATTATGCTTTGAAATCGTATCACTGTTGGGAGGGCATGTGGAACAACGAACATGATAGTAGTCTTGTTTAGATGCAGATAGCATTTGTTGATACCCTTCTATACTGCCAAAAAAGATGAACCAATTGTAAGTCTGACAGCTTTGATGATGTTCTGGAGAGTATCTGATTCTCGCGTTTTAGAGGTAGCACAACATGTTTAGGACAAAAAGGCCTGGCGCAAAGATATTCAAGAGTATGAAGGAGTGATGTATCATGGATGAAGTCCAAAGGCAACAAGCGTGCTTAATGCATCAGTAGTTCTGAGGTGGATGGAATGAGTAGCAGTAGTTGTACTCATATTCCAGGGTGCAGTAGGATAGTTCATTATTCGGGGTTACCTCAGCTACGACGATGGTCGTCAATGAATGTTAGACGAGCTGCCTCAGGTTTAATTTCAGTCGCAGAGATGAACGAAGGCAAAACTCGATAGCATTAAACACCTTTTCTCCCCAGAAGACCGGATTTCACTTGGTCATGGTCGCCATGCTTGATACGTCAAGTCACCGTCCAGTTTGAAAAATTCTGGGATGATTTCTTGCTAGAACAATGTTTTTGCTCGTGTCATACTGGAGAACGAATCAAACACACATCCTTCCACTCATATAATCGAAGTAAATGTTCATCCCAAGCAAAATATAGGCATATTGGCGAGTGACACTAGGCGATGGTCTCGAGAGCTAAACATTGTTTTCATCAGCAGTCGTGGCTGTGCTCATTGACCAGGAACACTTGCTGATGCACTTAGGGCGTCAAAAGAAAATTCATTGCTTCCGTTCCAGCGAGGAGACTGAATACCGATTTGGTTGTTTAGGGGTAAGTTTCTTAGACTCAGGCTGCATTTCCTCGTGCGTTTGGACATTTGTACTCTATGACCGCCCAACGTTTGACTGCTCACCCCTATCCTTATGCGTCGGGAAAATGATGAGACACTTCGCCAGGATCGGACCTCGACTGCCATCGAGACTTTCGGCTTCAGGAATGAATACCAGTTGTCCTGATTATTTTCGCTTTGATTCCAACCCACAAGCGGGTCAACGTGTCCAGAAATCTGACCCTTACAATCAATGAAATGTTCCGGTGGATCCATAAAGAATGCACAACAATGTGGAATCGTACACAGGCGCATGGTGCATCTCGTAAGATTGGCACTGACATGTATTTTGCTGGGTTCTGGCGTTCAGTTTGGCTCATGTATGGGAAGCGCCAACTTCAACTGACAGTGCGGCTTTTACCCTTATATATTCTCAACGTAATTTCCCGTTTGTGGAGTCCTAATTGACCAAGCCTTCAATGCCAGCATCAGAGGCCAACTCGGGTCTTTCATACCTCTTTGTACATTTTGCACGCTTGCTCCTCATCGCTCACGCCTGTTGGAAGTATATAGAGGCCAAAAGGTCGCCGGTACGTTTGAACAGATATATCCTCACTTGTTCCGAACGTTTGATGTTGGCTTAATTCCCATCTAGCTGAATGCCCTCCCGACAGTCGGCTATTCGGGTATCCTCACTTCATATATCACTGCGATTCAATGGTATTGGAAAGCCGCTGAGTTGCTTCAAGAAGGTTATGATAGGGTGTGTGAGATCTCTGCCATATTTCTTCAGTGCTCGATAGCCAATCTGTAGTATCCCAACCGACCATTTAAAGTAGCGACGGTATCACGGTGGATTATAGTTTTGAGTGGGAAGCAGCACATCGATGACATCCGGCAGGCTGCAGATGACACTCTTTCCTTCACGGCAGCTTCAGACGAGGTATGAAGTTGGCAGATATCCTTATGGGACTAGGCTGAGAAGAACTAGATAACTCACAACAAGTATCAATTTGGTTCCCGGTACAGTGATGAGCCCATCCATATCACGGTAGTCCGCTCTCCGATTACTCGCAACCTGACTTTGAAGTTCGACGACATTAGAGATGAAATTGTGGAGTCATTCAGGGACTATATCCCACTCACCGAAGGTAAATTGAAACAAAGGTTGTGGCAACAGCTGCTTACCACATATATACTTAGATTGGACCCCTGTGCCAGCATACGATACCCTCATGCATATTATCTGTCGTACAACTAACCGCTATCTCGTCGGGCTCCCTGCTTGTGGGTATCTCAGACATTCAGACGATTTTTGACACAATTCTGTTTAGGCCGCGAGCCAGGCTATCGTTCACTCAATGAGACCTTCACAGTCAATATCGTTGTGAATGCTCGGATAATTAATTGCTTCCCAAAGTTCCTGCGGCCGTCTGTCACAGTCCTTTCTCGTAGTTTTCTGTGACTAACGGTCCAACAGATTCATCGCCACATGTTTAACGAATATACGCAGAGATATAACAAGAGTGCTTCGGTACCTTGGACCTACTATTGAATCGAGGATAGCTCAGGCAAGACGGCCTAAATCCGAGCAAGGAGAAATGCCAGTCTGTCAATCTTCGTCGTCATATTCATGGACATGCATTGATCAGGATGACAGAACGATCTGATCAGCTGGTTGATTGAATCCTCAACACATGAAAGTCAACTCGACCCTCGTGAGATTGCCATGCGCATTTTGGTGCTAAATTTCACAGCAATCCACACTAGTTCAATGGTGCGTAGACCTTAACCATCTATCCGAAACCATTGAACCTTCAAAAAACACACAGTTCTTGACTCACGCTTTGTACGACCTCGTTGCTCATCCAGAATATGTCAAAGAAATGCGCGAAGAAGCAGAGACTATGATTAAGGCATATGGTTGGACCAAAAACAGTATGCAGAGAATGCGCAAGATTGACAGTTTCTTGAGGGAATCACAACGGTTTACTGGGCTCGGAAGCAGTACGTCCAATTTGACTGCTGCAGATTCAGCATGCACTCAATTTCCTCATGATTAGTGAATTTGATTCGAAAAACTCTCAAGGATTGGACACTATCTGACGGAACACACATTCCAGCCGATAACTTCGTTGCAATCGCAAGTGATGCTATGAACAAAGATGAGGTTCGCTTTTTGTATAGATGCAGTGAAGCATGAAATGACGAACAAGTCAATTAGGCGTTATTTCCTGATGCCCATTCTTTCAAAGCATTCAGGTTCTCAGATATACGTGACAGAGATGGAGAACTGGATAGTATCAAGCACCAAATGGTTTCTTTGAACTTTGATCAAATTGTCTTTGGACATGGCCGGCATGCATGGTAAAGGACCTCTCAGACAGTTGACACTTTGATTGATGTGATCTCATAGCCCTGGCCGATTCTTCGCCGTCAACGAAATCAAGGCCGTTCTTGCTCATATTTTGTTAGAGTATGATGTACGAACTGAGAATGGATCATTGGAGCGTCCCCCTAATATCTACTTTGAAGCTATAACTATTCCTCACCCGAGAGCAAAAGTTATGTTTAGGAGAAGGCAGATGGTTTAGTAGAATGTTTATTTTCTGTTTTATATAGACTGTTGTTACGATCTATACAATGTATCTACCTGTCTTCTGAGGCATGAATCCACGAGAACGATCGTTTACCCGCGTAAAAAGTCTCTGTTTCTTGCATTGGTCTTTGAACCACTCGTGCCAGTTACGAGGTGATCTGTACAAGGGACTTGGCCTATTATCAGATGGCTGGGGGAAACCTGTTTTTCCCAGAAAAGTCTGTACTGAGACGCAGACATGAATAGGGGGGAACAATCTTCGATAGGCAGGCAGATCAAAATTACAGTGATGGTACCTACCAAATTTGAGTTAACACTGATTTCTCCTACCACCAAGGACCTCCTCAAGACTAAACAAGCCAAAGATAGTGGCAGGAGATCTGGTGCTGCTTTTGAGTACCATGTGCACGAGGGTAAGTTCAATACGAAGCTCACCTCGATGTTGCAGCACAAGACACATGTGCACGACGGCGATTTACAGGAATCATATGCACTACACTCTCTCAAAATTCATTTATTACCTTTATTACCTGAAACATTCCAAAGAAAACTTCTACAGTTAAAGTTCTATTAACCCTTACGGTGCCCCACAACCAATAGTCCATTTCTTTGGTCCACGGGGCTGGTGGGCAGAGAATAACACATAGCTTCTCCACTTCTATTAAATATCCTATCTCCGAATTCTTATTCTTATTCCATGATATCCGCCGTTCATCTGTGGCAGTTTAGTTTCGCCTTTGCCTCTAAACTCTCAATATACAACTTAAGGTTTATCTAGGTGAGTTTGCTGGTGCGCCTCACCGCTGTGCGATGCTCGCTGGCTCCCCTTAAACAACAATGTTGCGAGTGGATGATCTCGATCTCAATGTTTTACAATGGATAAGCCCTATCAAGGTCAACTATCCGAGGAAATGGCTCACGCAGATGGGATCTACAATACCAAGGACCTGACGATGTTATTCATGCGCATAGGTGAACACAATGTTGGTCACTGCTTACAGGATCTCGTCACCATCGGTTTTATAGATACGAGCACGACTGGCTGCGTTGCTTCCGAAGTCATTCTCTATCTCTCTCTCGCCTTCATCATCGGTGTTGTTGTCATTCGTTTCGTCATGGTCGTCATGTGTCAATTGTTCTTTTCGTGGAAATTTTCTGAGAGAGAAACCTACGAACAGCGGATGCAGCGTTCCGCCGAAATTGAAGACTGGTCTAGCAATATTCACCGCCTCGCCTCGAGCCAAAACCGTCCCAACGTCGACAAAGACGGCGCAAAGGAGGAAAATTACAAGACATTCTTCTAGGTTCATACCCTCAGAGACTCTCCTCATAGGATCGAATGGACGGCAAACAACAGCATATGGCATGCTCGATTCCTCTTTTAATGTCAATTGGAAGCTCTCAGCCATGTGTGCGTCTAAGGGGGAAAGGGAACACCTCCGGACTCTCTCAGCTACAGGCTTTCGAGAAGCCTTGCCTGGTAGTGCTTTTATTGATAACCCCTGCCCCTTCTCTCTCATCAACGTCGTTCCTCAGCCTCCTCCCGAATATGAATCCCTTCAATTTCCCTCTCGCTCAATATGTTTGATCACCGCCTATTCTAAATCGTTGAGGTCTTTACACTTCTCTTGAATCTTCAACGACAGATTACCCAAACAGCCACAAGCTTATTCTGGTCATTGCTGATGGTAGGGACTCGTATCATGGCGAAAAATAGAGCTAGTCCAGGAGGACACAGGTTGTTTTGATGCAGTTTCTAACATCTGCATTCCAAGACCAAACTCAAGCTCGCGCTGTTCATAAGACAGAAAAGCAACTGAATTGCATTTGCGTGACATAAATTAGATGAAGTACATAGGGATAGGGTTGTGAGTACTTTAGTACATGCATAAAATGTGGGATCTATGGATCAATTGGTTGTAAAACCACATCAGGAAAAAACACGAAACGAAGTCAAAGTCATGAGACCTCTTCCATGTCGTCGTCATCTTCATCTTCATCATAATCCTCTTCAAGTTCCATCTTAACGCCCAACGACTCTCCTAAATTGCTGGTAGGAACATTCTCAGCCTTGATCTGAAATCAGAGACGTAAGCGGACCAGAAACTGTTGTAAAATCTCATGTCACGTACATTTTCATCTTTGAAATTGTCTTTCAGTTCCCACATTCCATTATGCTCACCACTGCGGTGCAAAAATGCAATTTCTGACAATACCTCCTTGAGGTATACCTCAGGTTGTTGCGTTTTGTCACGTAGTGGCCGTAGACCCCAATGCGGCGTATCGCGAAAATGAGAGAAGAGTTGATCGAGAAGTTGATTTCGAGGGATACGAGCCATGCGCTCGAACCCTTTTTGCGGTTTTGTTTTCGTTTTCTGTAATTGACGTCAGTGAACAGGGCGAAGCAAACAGATGACAAGATACACACGACAAGGTCACTGAAAGCTCCCCCACCGCCAACACCAACACCACTACTGAGTCTGTTGATTCCACCACGTGGTACACCAGTTTCCTCAATCCTCTTAATCTGCCTTGATTTTATGTTATGCATCAGATGCCGTCTGCGCAACTGATTCCTGTAGGTCTCGCTGAAGGATGGGCGAAGATTACATTCGTGTTTGATCCGTCCTGTAAGGATTGTTGTCCGTGCTCTGGAATTGTACGGTACACTTGAACCATGAACGGATAACGAAGGATCCTTGGGCCGTTCAGCAACAACAATCTGGTTTTCAACAGCCTCATTGACCATGTCAAGCTCATAGCAGTCTGGCTCTGGCCCAGTAGTAATATAAGAGGTGGCAAAGTTGAAAGTAGGGCGATTAGAGTGCTGAGATGGTGGAGGTGGTGGGATGCTACTAGCATTGCTTTCTTGGCCGCCATTTGGATTCTTATTCGGTGGAAGAAACAAAACAAAACGTGATTTTGCGCCAGGTGTTCCTGGTGGAGGCGTATATACACGTATTGTGGCCAAGTGAACGTCTTCGGCTCTCACAGCTGTCCATCGTTCTAGCAGAAAATTTAGGTATCTGAAAACGCATTTATGTGAACGATCGTTGTGTGCGACGGTGCATGATAGGGACCTTGATGAGCCACACACGCCCATTGCCTTGGTCCAGCATAAGGTGTTCATCTGGGTCAGGTTGGGCGTCATCGTCGTTTGCAGTTTCGGCGTCAAAAGGTTTCTTCTCGTCATCAATAATTTCGTCCATGACTAGCTTGATTCTATGAGAAAACTGCACGGTATCGACGGCCAGAGTATTAGAGTGTTAGGGAAGAGTCAATAGACAATGCCAGCACGTGGTAGTAATAATTATATAATCACAATGATCGTCTTGTCGCCTTTCTTGTCGCTTCTTCACTTGTGCAGAAATCAAACTCAACTTCTGGATATGAAAAGAACGAACCATCACCGATGCAAAAATAAAATTCTCGATCACTTTCTAAATGGGTCGTTTATCCACCATCATTGCGGAACTATGACTCGGGTGCTTTTCTGCCGGCCGTTATTTGTCCTCACAATATAGTTATACCCACCTGGAATGATGTCCGTTTCATCTGTTGATATGTGTAGCAGTTCATATTAGTATCACTCAATGGGGGATACTATGGCTGACTCAATACTGCTAAATTTGTCTCCTAAAAGTATTGTGACTCGTCGTCAACCAATATAACAGCTCTCTTCGACAGCTTGCACATAGACGACACCTCTGTCAAATGTCCCACATGATTCATGAGTATCTTCCGTACGAAATTTTTCGTGATATTCTTCTTCGAGCAGCGCTCTCTACTCATGACCGTGACGTTCGACAAATACTTTCTCACCGCTCATCCTGGCCACATCTTCGGGAATCAATCAAACTCTCAAGCGTCTGTGGGGTCTGGCGTCAGATTGTGACGTCTGACCGGGTTTTCTGGCTTAATACCTCTTTCACAAATTTCACACACCCTTCCTCATGCCAAGCACTCGATTGTATGGAGGTCGTCTTGGAGCGTTGCGGCAGAGGTTTCAATTGCATTGATCTGGACTTCCAATCGCTCAAGGATGCAGATAATGTCGAAGAGATCATAAACGGTGCTCTGGATATCCTACTCAAAAGCGCCCCTGAGTTCCCATCCTCGCAGTGGATGAAATTGTACTTGTCTGCTGCAGATGAAGAACACATTGATATCATATCTGACTACTTCCATCTCACAGCATCAAGAGGCGCTCGCACTAAATTAAGATCCATCACAACACTTGGGGTGGCGTTTGTGGATTCACAACAGAATCCATCGACCACATCATACCAGAAGCACTTTCAAACGTTCTCCCCTGTAAACAAAGTGCTTCCCAAGTTTAATACAAAGCATTTCCCGAATGTGACACACTTACATCTGACGAATGTGTGTGCTTTCATTTTTCCTTCGAATATTCACCAATGTCCCCTATTGTCCAAAAAAATGATGTTTGAGCTATGGCTTGTTCGTTGGACCTGCGTAATCGAAGACCCTGTCTTTTTCTCCGACCAGGTCATGCCACCCTTCCATCTCGTTACAGACTCATACATAAACTTCGTCTATTCTTCGTTCTGCTCTGCAACTGCCCTTACAATTCATTTTCCAACACCATCAGCTCCTGTGTCTTCTGACGAGATTGCCATCAGTTTTCCCATGAGTGCGAACATTTCAAACGTAGCTCGATTCTTCCTCAGAAATAATTTTCATGGTCTTCGCACCCTCCAGCTGAAAAACGTTACTCCTCGAATATGGCTTGCTTTTCTCTCGTTACTGAAGCCGCTTCCTTCTATGCTACTAGCAAGAGATCCGTTTTTACGCCCATTGTCAGTCTTACCCTGGGAAGAGATCAGATTGTATTTTGCGTCTGACCTGCTCCAGACTAAGACCGTCTCTTCTCCAGATCCATACTGCGCCTCCCGAATTGTGGTCAGACTCGAGGAAGAAACTATCAGCTCCAGATTTTCCAGCATCGACTATCCAAACGAAGACCCTCCCTTGATTAAAGAGATCAAAGAGAAGCTTGGATTACCCTTCGATGTTGAAGTTGAGCTGTTGAAAGCTGCAAACCTGGGAGAATTGCAAGACCTGGTGATGCGTTGCTTACCAGTGATTATTTCAAACATCCCTAAATCCAGAATCGATTTCTACAGCCCAAAGGAAGAATCTCCGCTGGGTTTCGATATCACTCGTATATGATGTAGTGGTGCTGCTATATCTAGTTTCTCATGTTGTAATGTTAGAGAGGTCAAAGTGTTGAAATAATTATCCCACTCTCCCCTCCCCTTCAACAAATCCCCATTATCTGCATTTCAGTTCCGACCCTGAAGGACTGCCACATCAGACAGTTAATTGAAACTCGCTTCCTGACTGATCTCTCATTAATAATGATGGTTTTGATATAACTCTTTCCACAAAATTCTGGTTGTATCTTGAAGAAAAACTGGCTTTCTCAGTATCATAGGGGACAGGGAAGCAGTTTTGGAAGCAGTTCATCATCATCAATACTGAAGGAACAATCATTTGTGCATTGTGTCAACATTTGAATAATGTTTTGATGGGACACGTGAGCACAAACTGTTTCATTCCTTGAAGGTGACCATAAAAAAATGATATTACGCCTACTGAGGCGCGTAACTGCGACAAAAGTGAAAGAAACATCATCGACAGACCGACAACATCAGCCTAAAACAATTAGATTCAAGAAAATAGGTGTTAATTATTGTGCGGTGCCGACGTATAGACGAGCTGGTAAGTGCACTCAAAGCCTCCCTGAAAAGTTTCGCGAAGCTGTCCATTTTTTGGATAGCATCCAAGTCAGGGACCGCTGGAACTGAGAACATCAAGGCAGACATGCTATGATCATCTCCTTCCTTCAAAGGGATCATCGTGCCTGCCAGTCCTTGATCCAGACGCAGGAAAATGATAGACGCTCGTACTTTGGACAGCGTGAGTATCGAAGTCCAGGTGGTGGGAAAAGTATGCTGTCATATTCCTCTTGGCCCCCGATGTTCGACAATTCATTTGAAGTTTCATCCCTCCCTGAAAAATCTCGATTTGAATTTCATCGGCCTGCTTTTGGTGGGTGTGCTCGTTTTGACACTGGGAGCTTTCAAATACATCGAGGCCAACCGATCACCTGTGCGTACAGTCATACTATTCTTAGATTTCTTCACTGCACACAGTTTATAGCTCAATGCTATTCCCACAATCGGATATTCTGGAATTCTCTCTTCGTACATCACTGCTTTTAAATGGCTCAATGCAGGACATGAACTCGTCCAAGAAGGATATGACCGCGTAGGCTCCGTTCACATACATCGATGTGAATGCGAGAGACTGAGGTCGATCTAGTACCCGAACGGCATATTCAAGGTGGCCACCATCAATAAATGGATTGTCGTTGTTACGGGCAGAAATCACCTCGACGAATTTAGGAAAGCTCCCGACGATGTTCTGTCCTTCCAAGAGGCAATAGATGATGTATGTTCCCGTCCATCCGGGATAGCATCCCTTTCCCTCACCGTCGATGTATCTCAGGCTATCCAAACAAAATATACCCTGGGAAGTGTCCTCGACGATCCATATCACATCATGACGGTCAAATCATCTCTCACAAGAAATATTGCTTCGGGGTTTGATGTGATCATAGATGAAATCACGGAATCATTCAAGACCTACATACCGATCACTGAACGTATGAAATTTCCTGTCCGTCTTGCAGATGCTCATAATAAATCAGAGTGGACCACAGTCCCAGCACACGAGACCTTGATGCATATTATATGTCGAACCAGTAACCGCTATTTTGTTGGGTTGCCCCTTTGTGAGCGTCCGCTGACCTCGGGCGGTAAAACTGTGATTTTATGAAATTGCCATAGGCCGTGAGCAGGGATATATCTCGCTTCAAGAGAATTTTACAATTCAAGTGGTTGTGACTGCGACCATCATCAATCTCTTCCCAGACTTCCTCAAACCGTAACATTCTCTTGGTACTTCCCATGTGGGCTGACGCGAGCCTCATTCCTCTTAGGATTATCGGAAACATTCTCAACTTTGTACCTAGAAGAATAAGGCGAGCCTCGAGCTATCTAGGAACTATGATTGAGGAGAAGTTGTCCCAGGACAAGAGGCAGTTGGATGATGGATCTGGTGTATCTCCTGCGAATTTGATCGATTGGTTGCTCAAAGATGCCCCTGGAGAGCATCGGACCGTCCACGATATTGTCCTCCGTATTCTTGCCGTCAATTTTGCTGCCATCCACACTTCCACTGCGGTGCGTGGTCATTTCCCCACTCGATTTATTTGGACTGACGTTGGCTCGGCCCATACAGGCATGCACGCACGCCTTGTATGACCTCGCAACACAGCCTAAATATCTCAGTGGGATGCGCGACGAAGCTGAAAGTGTGATATCTGCCCACGGATGGACGTATTCTGCCATGAAGCACTTGCGCAAGATCGACAGTTTCCTCAAAGAGTCACAGAGGCTGCACAACCTCGGATATGGTAAGTCTGGATTGAGACAGAGATGATCCCATATTCAAACTCCCACACCAGTTCAAATGTTTCGTAAAGCCAAGAAAGACTGGTTGCTTTCAGATGGAACCGTCATTCCTGCAGGTACGTTCGTAGGAGTGGCCAGTGCTCCCATGAACCGGGACGAGGTGTGTCTTGTGACAGGGCGCATCATCAACCCAGCTCAGATCTATTCAGTCGTTTTTCTGCGAGCCAGAGGTGTTCAAAGGATTCAGATACGCCGACCTCCGCAGCGGAGATGGGGAACTTGACAGTATTAAGCACCAAATGGTTGCACTGTCCCTCGACACCATTGTTTTCGGACATGGTCGCCATGCCTGGTGTGTGATGAGCCATCCCTGTCCTGCTGCCTATGCCTGATGCTATGAATAGCCCTGGTCGTTTCTTCGCAGCCAGTGAATTGAAGGCCATCTTCACTTATTGCATCCTGAATTATGATATCCAGCTCCAAGGCGGATCGATGGATCGGCCTGCCGACCGGATGATTGGGAGTACCTTGTTCCCTGATGTCAAAGCCAAACTTATGTTCAGAAGGCGAAGGTCCCAAAATAGTGCATTGTAGGACTCTGATGTGTGGCGAAGGGCGGACCCCAGATCGGGAGGAGAGCAATGGCAATGGTACCGAAAGAACAATAGACAGTCACACAATGGAGGATCATGCTAAATATATACAGGTGAAATGATGAGTGTGGTCCAAGCTAAGGGGTGTAAATGACGTGGGGAGGCCATGCGAACCGCATGGTCCAAGCGACAGGGTCAATGCAGGGTCATCCCGAAAGCTGCAGTGGTACGCAAGATCGATCGCAAGCCTCACCTACCAGCCACAAACAGAATGCGTTGACCAGTGTTTGAATTTATTTCAACTCAGTAGGGATACGAACTCGGTGTATCATTATTGAAAAACAAAAACAGTATATGTAGAAATTTGCCCTTGCAACGAACAAAAGATGAATGAATATATGATTGAATTCTGCGTGGATGTTTGTGGTCTTGTCAGTTGTTGCTCAAGGGAGACCAGATGCCTGACTCACAATCTGCTTTCCTTACAGTCCACTTTGCATTTTCTTCACATTACTTGCCATCTTGGACTTGATCTTTTTCATAAACCCAACAAAGGCCTTGCCCTTGTTGTCATCCTATGTCAATTGACATTCAATGCAAAACAACAGATGTCCTTACCTTGTGGTTGCGGTCATGCCGCTGTTTCTCGGCCACTGCGGAGGCAATCGTCTTGAATTCTCTGGCCATTGCCAGACGGGGCTCGTCAACGCCCTCAGACGACTCGAGTGGATCACCACCTCAAGCACAGGGACGACAACATCTCTATGAGGGATCATATCGTTGAGCCCTGAACGACATGGATATGCTGACTGTTTCTTCGTGTTCGCGAATCTCGTTGATTGTTGACAGCACCATGTTATCATTGGGTGAAGTCATGGAAATAAAAGTCCAAGGGCAGAGGGGTGAGAGTAAAGAAAGATGGTCTGTGTCCATTCAATTACGAGAGACTTAAATAAGATATCAGTGGTCAATTCATGCCTGTTTGGGGACTAGTTCACCTGATGACATATTCTCTTCATTATGTCTTGGATCATGAGCTGGCGTTTGTACGTTCTAGATAGAATTATGGCTCCCTCCCCTGCTCCTGTGTTTCCAAATAACAGTGGAGTATATCCCTATGAGAGTTGGTGCGGTACGTCATTCACATCGTTTGGGAACTAACTCGCATCTTTGCTACTCGATCGAGGCTAAACATTCCAGAGTGATAACTAGAAACTTGCAAGTCTGAAGGAAAATCCAAGGGTCGCTTGGGCAATGGACAGCGAAAGACAAGAAATTGTTTAGAGGAAAAGAACAGGGAAATCGGATGGTCGCTGTAGAGCTGTCTTGCACTATGCAACAAAGGCTTCCCTTGTGATCCAAATACGACAATAAAAATCAACTCAAGCCGACTGTTTGCCCTTGTTGCATATGCATGACTCTTCGGCCCGGGCCACTCCAATATCACAGATGGGAATGGCTCCTTTCCAGTCCTCTAGCTTGACCGAACAATCGTGAAAAATATGGGTGCTCCTTCTTTGAATGCTGAACACCGGCGGCTCTAGAACCACGACTCAAAATCCATTGGTTGCAGGGATCGAGCGCATAAACTAGTGCAAAGGACGCGACAGACTAGAGACCACTCTCTGTAGACACGGGCAACAAAATAGAATGAAGCTCTATCAATTGAAGGTTGGAGTCATGACCACTATCAGTGTCTTGTTGTCTTGGTTGGACTGCCATGGAATGTTGACGGACTATTGAGTAAAATGACATCATATCCAGTGTCCTTGGTGCATGTTTGGTCGAGAATAAGTGGTCGATCACGAAGCATACTCGGCATGTCCATGTCGTTCAGGGCTCAACAATACAATCCCTCGTGGAGATGTCGTCGTCCCTGCGCTATAGGTGGTGATCCACCTGGGTTGCCTGAGGACGTCGACGAGCCCCGTCTGGAAATGGCCAGAGAGATTGAGGCCATTTCATCTTATAGGATGACAGCAAGGGGAAGGCCTCTGTTGGGTTTATCAAAAAGATGAAATCCAAGATCGCAAGCAATGTGAAGAAACTGGACTGTCAGGAAAGCAGATTGTGAGTCAGGCATCTGGTTTCCCTTGAGTAACGACTGGCAGGACCAAAGACATCCATGCTGAATTCAATCATTGTGGGGGCAAAGCTCTTTGCTGAGGCTCTTCTATGAGTTGCCGCGCCAGAATGGAGTTTATCAATTGAAGGGCTGTCATGGGATACACCCAGCTCGAGACCACGACTCGAAATTTATTGGATGCAGGGATCAAGCGCGTAGACCGGTGCGAAGAACACGACAAACTAGAGACCACTATGGGATGAGGCCACTGAGCTGCTGCACCAGAATGGGGTCCTATCAATTGAATCATGCACTGGTATCAGCGGTTGGACTGCCATGGGCTACTGAGTGGAATGTTGATGCTTGACATGAACAAGGACCGCATACAGAGAACCTGCACTTTCCGGTGTTGAAAGGGAATTTGGCAGTGTTAGACAGTGTGAGTCGGATCGGCCAATGACAACCCACAAAAGTTGAGGACTGGGAGAAGATGCCAAGTAGCCTGGAAGCTTTGGAAAAATTGGCTAAGATGATCCAATGCTCTGGTCTCCTTTTCCTGGATGACGGTGAGAATGCGAAGTGGCTTTCCTGGTTGTCTGACGCGGTTTTTCAAAAAATGACGGCAGCGCTTTGGCGCCAAAGCCCTCAAAGAAAGAGGATAGTGAGTCCGAAGTCAAAAAGATAAAGTTGAGGTAGAGTTGGTTTGACCAAAACGGGTCGTGATCATTGGTTTTTATTGTTTGTCTCCTCCACTACCCTTGCCCCTGCCTCTCTCTCTATCTCTGTGGCCTAGGATAAAATAATTTGTATATTGAGTGCCAACAGGCATTAAAGGAACATTGAACCTGACTTGCATCTGGTAGCGACAATGCCTGACCTGGCAGCGGTGGAATTCAGATGCCTTACCATACTCGCTGCTACGGTGGTCCTTCACGACCTGACCCTCTCTTCCTTGCTCCCAGCCCATGGAATGCCTCAGTCGTTTCAGACAGGAAAAGTGGAAATGCATCCAACGGCTTTCACGATTCAGGCCACCCTTGCACGTTTGAATTACCAGGCACATTGATACGACACCACTATGACTGTATACTATATAGGCGACCTTGGAATTGCAGCGGTTCCGTGAGTTGAGCCACTAAGGGCAGTCCAACATCTACCCTATTCCTTCTGTATGGTCTAAGTGTCTAGAGGAATCAAAGGCTTCCCAGAGTGCTCAATCAGCTGATGCCATGATGAAAAGGGAGAAGAAATGTCCATTGAGGTCTGTGCACAGTGACTATGTGAATTACTTTTGAGCATAACATTTTGAGAATGACAGAAGCATCTTGTTATGAGACAACCAAGAAGGAAACTATTTCTCATGCATTCATCAACTTGATGGGAAACATCCAAGAATACAATGTGGGAAAGATATAAATAGTATAGGAAGGATTATGTAAGATATAGATAGTTCTTAGTAAGGGTCATGTGATTGCAAGAGATAGGAGCACAGACCATCTAATATTTGTATAAGTATCTAGGGGAATCCAACAAGGAACTCTATTGAGTTCTTTCTGAACAACTAGGACTGTATGTTTGAGAATAAACCTCAGACTTAACAATATCTTTTGCTGCTTGTATAACTTTGCTTTTTTGAACACTTTGATTATCAAATCAACCAATCACAAATCAGTAAGTGGCCATTTGTGATACTTCCTATGCTTTCTTAATTTTCTCCCTCAGACTTCTGTCTTCTACTAGTATTTCTACTTCTCTTACCCACTCTGGTTTGATCAATGTCCTATCCTCATTATTATTCTCCACTCTCTCCTGCCAGTCTGCTCTTTGACTTAGTCCATTGGCTTTACCCATGCTTTTTCCAGGAACATGCTTCAAGGTAAAGTTAAAGCATGACAAGTACAAGGTCTACTGGGCTTATCTCTAATTCAGCTTTTGACTCATTATGAAATACTGGAGGTTTTTATGGTCCATCCAGATCTTGAACCCCATTTTTGTCCCTTCTAGGTAGTGCCTGCACACTTCCAGACATTGGATTACTGCCAACATCTCTTTGTTGTGAATCTTGTAGTTTTGTTCTATTATATTCAGTAACTTAGAGATAAAGGCTACCCTTATACTTTGTCAACAACACTCCCCCTGTTGTGTAGTCTGGCATATCTGCTTCTACTTGCATTTCTTTGTCTAGGTCTAGTATTGCCAAGGCTGGCTCTGTTGTGGATACCTCTTTTAATTTTTTGAATGCCTCCTCCTATTCCTTCCCCTATCTTCACTTTTCCCCCTTTCTAACTAACACATGTAGTGGTGCTACAAGCTTCACAAAGTCTTTCATAAATTACCTGTAGTAGTTGGCAAGTCCTAGAAACTTTTGTACCTCTTTTATGTTCCTCAGTGTTGGCCAGTTTAAGACTCCTTCTACCTTCTCCTTCTGCATTTCTACCCTCTTCAGCCCTATTACTACTCCTAAAAACTCCACTTTCTTCACCTTCCACTAACACTTCTCCAGTTTTACAAAGAAATCATTCTCCTTGAGTCATTTCAACACTTTCTCTACTACCTTGTCATGTCCCTCCTCTATCTCTGTTGCTACAATAATGTTATCTATGAAGGTGGTTGTATTCTCTTGATTTATCATATCATAGAACAGGTCATTTATTATTGTCTGGAAGATAGTGGAGGAGTTTGTGAGTCCAAAGTATATGTTTGTAGGCTCCGATATATATTGTAAATGCTATCTTCTATTCATCTCCTTCTTTGATTCTAACATTGTTATACCCCTACCTTAGGTCTAGCTTTGTAAAAACCTTCTTGCTGTCTACTCTGTCTAGGATATTGGCAATCAATGGTAATGGATATCCATTTTTAACAGTCCATTGGTTCACATGTCTATAATCCTGCACTATTTGTTGTTTGCTGTCTTTTCCAGCTACAAAATGTACTGGTGATATTTGTGGCAATTTCAATAGTCAGATATAATCTTTTTGCAGTTGATCTTCTACAAATGCTTGCACCTTCTCTCACTCTTCCCTTGACAATGAATAGACCTTCCCTTTCTTAGGCATGAAACCCTCCTTTAGCTCTATCACATAATTCTAGGTCTTTTGTACTGGTATCCTTTCTGACTCCGCTTTTCCAAACATCTTTTTCCACTTCTAAAACCTCCTTGGTACCAGTTTCTTCACTGTCTTTTTTTCTTCTATTTTTCTAACCTCTTTATTTTTTTTCTTTCTTCTTCTTTCTTCTATAGATAGGTGGGCATCTCATCATCTTTACTTCTCCTTTTTCCCAGTCTATTTCTGGATTATGGGCAGCTAGCCATGGCATACCCAGTATCACTTCTGTCTTTTCCAAGTTGCATACATCCATTCTCACCCTTTCTACATGTCCCTTGAAAAACATATTGCACTCCACCTGGTGTATGATTGCTCCTCCCATATTTACCATACTATCCACATTTTGTACTAGTAGAGGTTTTTTCAATTTTTCTAGTTTAAACCCTTTTTCCTTTGTAAACTTTGTGTCCATGAATAGACCTGTTGCCCTATTATCCAACAATACCTTTACTACTACCCCTTCATGGTTTTTCATCTTTTCCAATCCCACTTTCATCTATACTTTTCTTAGTAGCTGGAGAGTATGCTGCACATCTCTTACTCCTTTAGTGTTGCTTTGACAAGAAACTTTATTTCCTAGTTTTTCTGGGCACAATACACTATACATATTTGAGGAGGCCAGTTGGGAGCTCACTGTTCTCCATTGTCTTTTGCCAACTCTTATAGTGTTTCCACTATTCTTTCCTCTCTTCTCCCTCTTCTCTTCTTTTACCAACAGTTTTTGGCCATATAGCCCTACTTCCCACATACATAGCATATTCTATCTCTCTCTCTTTCTCTATCAACATCCATTGTATTAGGGTCTCTTCCTAGCCCCTGTTCTCCTCAATTGTTTCATGCTCCTTTTCTAAAGTTTTGACCTCCTGCCCTCCATACAATCTGTTCCTCTCTTTCTCCATATGATCCTCCACTGAAGCCTCCCCTGGACTGCACATTTCCCTGTGGGCGCACTGTATTCCTCCCCAATATTCTTTCCTCTGCTCTGCTCTACCTCTGGTTTCTGTCTAGCCTCACTACTCTCTCCTGCCACTCTTCTATTGTGCTGGGGGGATTCTCTACCTCTGCCAATTTCCTCCTCAGCACTCTGCTTAACCCCCTTCTTGAATTCTTCAATGAGAGGCTGCCTCTCATAGCTGCTTCCTCTCGCTATCTTCTTAAACTCCTGGATATATTTGTTATAGGTTCTTCTCCCTTGTTCAATTGTTCTCAACTGCTCTATTTTTCTTTCTTCCTCTGCCATTTTCCCCAAATTCATTGCTTATTTTGCCAAACAGTTTCTTTGCCATCTCTATTTCCAACTCTCCCTTTGATAGTTCATCTAGCAAATTGTACTTCTATGCCTCTACCACTCCCCCTTGCATATAAGACAGCATTTAGGCCATCCTTGTCACTTCTGACTCCTCTATCATCTTCATACTCAGATACAAACAAGCCATGTTAATGAACGTGCTTATTTCCTTCATCTTTCTACTGAATAAAGGAGGTTTGGCCACTTCTACTCTGACTTTTCCATTTTGTTGCAATAGAGTGGTCATCTGCTGCTACAGGCCAGTGATCAGGGTAAGAAGTTGCTTCTCCCAGGTAGAGGGAAGCTTGGGATGTAGGAGCAGTAGATTGCTCTATGAGTTGCTATTGATGTTGTCAGAACATGTGTAATGGTGGTTGTTATCAATAGACAATGAATGTCCTTAGTGATCACCCTAGGTGGATGTTCAAGAAAAACTCAATGGAGTTCTTTCTTGGATTGGACTACTACTTATACTACTTTTACAGTGGCTGTACTGCTACTAGTCCACAATCACATGTCCCTCCAGAATGTTCTACAACCTTGTAACCTTATCACGTGACTTGGCTTCCTAAGTTCCTCTGCTACTTATATCTCAACCCCATTGTATGCTTTGAGGTTTTGGACTAAGTGTTTAAATGTACGGGAGACTTTTTCCTGCTCAGGGCTCCTATAACATAGCCCCCCCTTCAAGTTTTCCTCGTCCTGAGGAATTTTTCCATCGATCCCAGTTTTCGTCCCATCTTCTCTCCCTTTCCCTTTTATATCTTTTTCTTCCCCAACTGTACAGTAGTTTTGCTGTGAATTCCCTAGGTAATTCATGACTGAACTCCTTTTCTTCTTTCTCTTGCTCCTGTTACCTTAGTTCTTTGATTTCTTCCCCGTACTCCCTCTTGAATTCTTCTACCAATTCCTTTGCATTTTCCAAGTTCTCTCTATTTTCCTAGGTGTCTTCTTCCACCATGTAGCCTTTCCATCTTACCAGGAACTTTTCTGTTATGAGAGCCCCAAACAGGAAAAGGTTTCCCACACATTTGAACACTTAATCCAAAACCTCAAAGCATACAATAGAGTAAGGATATAAATAGGGTGGGGACTCAGTAAGTCAAATCACGTGACAAGGTCAGGTGATCATAGAACATTCTGGAAAGAACATGTGATTGTGGGACTCTAGGGTACAGCTACTGTAGTAGTAGTATAAGTAGGGCTGCAATCCAACAAAGAACTCCATCGAGTTCTTCTTGAACATCTACCTAGGGTGATTGCTAAGGACATTCACTGTCCATTGATAACATTTTCCTTCCCTCTAATCATTCTTTTGTTTAAAATTTTCTCTACTTCAAACTCCTCTTCTCCTTTGATGATGACCAGTTTTGGTGGTATCTTCTTCTGTCTCTCCACCTGTGGTTTATAGAGTCGTACTCTACTTATGTTAACTATAGGGTGTATTTTAATAGATTTAGGTAATTCTAACTCTATCGCATTACTCGAGACAATTCCTTTTACTTTGTAGGGGTCTACAAAGTGTTCGGTCAGTTTCTCCGATCTCCTTCCTTTCATTTGCCACTTTAAATTCTTTATGCTTAGTAGTACTAAGTCTCCTACTCTGTATTCTTCCTCCTCCCTTCTCTTTCTGTTTGCGAATTTCTTCATTTCCTCCTGTGCTTTCCCCAACACTGTTTTTGCTTCCTCCTGGATTTTCCTCATTCTCTCTATGAATTTTTCTGCCGCTTTGTACTTCCCCTTCCTTCTTCCTTCGAATTCCATCTTTGGGTCTTGACCATAATTTGCTTTGAACAGTGATGTTTTTGTTGCTGTATAGACCTTGTTATTGTATGCAAACTCTACTGTTCCCAACCAATCTGGCCACTGCTCTTGCCTATGATCAATGAAGACTCTTAGGTACTGTTCTAGCTCCTGGTTTATCCTCTCTGTTTGCCCATCCATTTGAGGGTGATAGGCCGTTGAGAGTTTTGTCTGGATCCCCAGCAAGTTATTCAGCTCTTTCATCATTCCTGCCACAAACTGCACTCCCCTATCTGATATGATGCTTTCTGGAAGCCCATGTGTTATCACTAAGTCTTGACGACTCAAGGACCACTCGAGGTGAGTGTTTAGGAAGAACTCGATGGAGTTCTCGTTGGATTGGACTACCTACTTATACTACTTTTACAAGTGGCTGTACACTACTAGTCCACGATCATATGTCCTTCTAGAATGTTCTACAATCACATGACCTTGTCACGTGATATGATTACTTAAGTTCCCATGCTATTTATATCTTGTCTGCATTGTACGACTTGATATTTGCGACTAAGTGTTTGAATGCATGGGAAACTTGTTCCTTCTTAGGGCTCTCATAACATGGCCCCCCCTTCAAGATTCCTCGTCCCGAGGAATTTTTCCATCGATTCCAATTCTCGTCCCATCTCCTCTTTCTTTCCTTTTCATATCTTTTTCTCCCCCATCCATATAGTAGTTTGGCCGTAAATTCCCTTGGTAATTCCCAGCAAAATTCCTTCTCTTCTTCTTCCAGCTCCTGTCGCCTAAGTTCTTCTGCCTCTTCCCCTGTACTCCCTCTCAAACTCTTCTACCAGCTCTTTTGCATTTCCTAGATTCTCCCTATTCTCCCACGTATCTTCTTCCGCCGTATATCCCTTCCACCGTACTAAGAACTTATCTTTTCCCCGCACCATTCTTTTGTTCAAGATTTTTTCCACTTCGAACTCTTCCTCCCCCTCGATGATGACCGGTTTCGGTGGTGTCTTCTTCTGTCCCTCTACCTGTGGTTTGTAAAGTCGTACTCTACTTACGTTAACTACAGGGTGTATTTTAATAGATTTAGGTAATTCTAATTCTATTGCGTTGCTAGAGACGATCCCTTTGACTTTATAAGGGCCCACAAAACGTTCCGTCAGTTTTTCCAATCTTCTCCCCTTCATCTGCCATTTCAAGTCCTTCGTACTTAATAGTACTAAGTCCCCTACTCTGTATTCCTCTCCCTTCCCTCGTTTCCTATCTGCAAACTTCTTCATTTCCTCCTGTGCTTTCCCTAGTGCTGCTTTCGCCTCTTCCTGGATCTTCCTCATTTTCTCTACAAACTTTCCTGCCGCTTCATATTTTCCCTTCCTTCTTCCCTCGAATCCCATCCTTGGGTCTTGGCTGTAGTTTACCTTGAACGGCGATATTTTTGTTGTTGCGTGAATCTTGTTGTTGTATGCGAATTCTGCTGTTCCTAGCCAATCCGGCCACTGTTCTTGTCTATGGTCGATAAAGACCCTCAGATACTGCTCTAACTCCTGGTTCACCCTTTCCGTCTGCCCATCGGTTTGCGGGTGATAGGCTGTAGAAAGTTTTGTTTGAATCCCCAGCAAGTTATTCAACTCCTTCATCATTCCCGCTGCAAACTGTACTCCTCTATCTGATATGATGCTTTCTGGAAGCCCATGCAGCTTCCATACATGATCTCGAAATAGTTTGGCAAGTCCCTCTGCTGACGTCTTTTCTGTTGTTGCTATGAAGTGCGCCATTTTGCTGAAACGATCACACACTACTAGAATGGCGTCATATCCCTGAGCTAGGGGTAGCTTAGTGATGAAGTCTGCTGAGATGTGACTCCATGGCTTCTCTGGGATTGCGTTAGGCATTAGTTTGCCCGCTGGTGCCTCACTTCGATTCTTGTATCTTTGACAGGCATCGCATCCATCTACATATTTTCCAACCTCCTTTGTTACTCCTGGCCACCAATAGTTTCTAGTGACCAATTCCGTCGTCTTCCATCTTCCCCCGTGTCCTCCTACTGGGGTATCGTGATGTAGTCATATTATTTCCCCCCTAAGTTCCCCTTCTGGTACGTATATCCTTCCCTCCTTTAGTACTACTCCATCCTCTATCTCCCATTCCTCGTCTCTCAGTGTTTTTACCCCCTGCCTTCTTTAGCTCTTCTACTGCCTTTACTACCTTTTTGTCCCCTTCCTGCGCCTTCTTTATTCTTTTCCTTAAGTCTCCCTCTTCTATTACCGTTTCTACTCCTCTGACCCACTCTGGCCGGATTAACGTTCGATCTTCGTTATCCTTCTCCACCCCTTCTTGCCAATCCGGCCTTCTACTTAGTCCATCTGCCTTCCCCATACTCTTTCCTGGAACGTGTTTTAAGGTGAAGTTGAATCGTGATAGGTATAGTGCCCATCGCACTTGTCGTCGGTTCAGCTTTTGACTCGTCATGAAATACTGGAGGTTTTTGTGGTCTGTCCAGATTTCAAATTCCAGTTTTGCTCCTTCCAAGTAATGCCTCCATGCTTCAAGGCATCTGATGACCGCCAACATCTCTTTGTCGTGAATTTCATAATTTCGTTCTGTAGCGTTTAACGATTTTGAGATAAAGGCTACCGGTCTCCATTTGCCATCTTCGCACTTTAGCGACAATACTCCTCCCATTGCATAATCCGAGGCATCCGCCTCCACTCTCATTTCTCTATCTATATCTGGTATTGCTAAAACGGGTTCCGTTGTGAACACTCTTTTTAGTTTCCCAAACGCTTCTTCTTGCTCCTTTTCCCACTTCCACTTCTGTTCCTTTCTGACTAGCATATGTAAAGGTGCCGCTAATTTAGCAAAGTCCTTTATGAACCTTCTATAGTAGTTGGCTAGGCCCAGGAATTTCTGCACCTCTTTGACGTTTCTTGGTACTGGCCAGTTTAGCACTCCTTCCACCTTTTCTCTTTGCATTTCTACCCCTCTGGGCCCAATTACTACTCCTAGGAATTCCACCTCTCTCACTTTCCACTTGCACTTTTCTGGTTTTACAAACAAGTCGTTTTCTTCCAGTCTTTTCAACACTTCTTCTACCAACTTGTCATGTCCTTCCTCTATATCTGTTGTCCTCAGCTGCTCGATTTTCCTCTCTTCCTCTGATGTCTCTCCAAAGTCATTTCTGATTTTTGAAAACAGCTGTTCTGCTGTTTCCGCCTCCGACTCTCCCTTTGCCAATTCATCCATCAGGTTATCCTTCCATGCTTCTGCCACTCCTCCCTGTACGTATGATAACACCCAGGCCACCTGGGTTGTTGCCGCCTCCTCCGTCATCTTCATTCTAATATATATCCAAGCTGCATTGATGAATGCGCTCACTTCTTCCATCCTCCCATTAAAGACTTGAGGTTTCGCAACCTCTACCCTGCTCCCCTGTTGCTGGAGGAGTATATTGTTGACCTGCTGTTGCAGGGTGGCGATCATTGTGAGGAGTTGCTCCTCGCGGGTTGGTTGGTGGGGGGCAGGTACTTGAGAGGGTGCCCCCTGTTGTTGTGGGTTGTTGTTGTTGTTGCTGGCGTGACATGTCATATGGTGGTGGTGGAGGGGAGGGTGATGATTCATATTCTGACTCAGTTTCCGATTCTCGATCCAGGGCTTTCTTAAGGCTACGTCTAACAGGGAGCACGATCTTCTCCTGTCTAGACTCCTATTGCCTTACTGACTACTGCCCTAATCAAGTTGTATATGATTGTCCCTAAGGAGGGAACCCCTAAGCTAAGCGGCCTTTTAAGAAGTAACCGCCGATCTCCTGCGTGTACCCGTCACAATGGACAACAGCACAGAGCTTATACTAGGAAAAGATGTAACTAACAGGCCCAATTAACAGGTCAGGACTTGAACAAAACACCTGGACTTGGTGTTCAGTCTCCTCCCTCAGTCTCTCCTGACTGAGAAGTCCCCTTTACAGCTAGGGCCCGCTATCCAAGATGCTTGTGAGCGCTGTGCTCACTAGCGAGGGAGATGAGAGAGTGAGTGATGATGGGGGTACTTGCTCGCAGCGCCGGAATTAAGCCAACTGCACGTTGAACAAATATGAGCAGGGATCGAGGTGATCAGTGCTCGGGAGTGGAATTGAGTTCTTTTGTTATCACTAAGTCTTGACGACTCAAGGACCACTCGATGTGAGTGTTTAGGAAGAACTCGATGGAGTTCTCTGTTGGATTGGACTACCTACTTATACTACTTTTACAAGTGGCTGTACACTACTAGTCCACGATCATATGTCCTTCTAGAATGTTCTACAATCACATGACCTTGTCACGTGATATGATTACTTAAGTTCCCATGCTATTTATATCTTGTCTGCATTGTACGACTTGATATTTGCGACTAAGTGTTTGAACGCGTGGGAAACTTGTTCCTTCTTAGGGCTCTTATAACACCATGCAACTTCCATATGTGGTCCTGAAACAGCTTTGCAAGTTCCTCTCACTGACGTTTTCTCCATTGTTGCTATAAAATATGCCATTTTACTAAAACGATTGCACACTACTAGGATTGCATCATATCCCTGGGCTAAGGGCAGTTTGGTGATAAAATCTGCCAATATATGACTCTATGGTTTTTCTGGGATTGCGTTGGGCATTAGTTTTCCTGCTGGTGCCTCGCTTCGGTTCTTGTACCTTTGACAAGCATTACATCCCTCCACTATATCTTCCCACCTCTTTCGTTATTCCTGGCCACCAGTAATTCCTGCCAATCAACTCCATTGTTTTCCATCTCCCTCCATGCCCTCCTACCAGGGGTGTTGTGGTGCAATTGTATTATTTCCCTTCTGAGGTCCCCTTCTGGCACGTATATCCTTCCTTCCTTTCATTACTATTCCATCCTCTACTTCCCATTCTTCATCTCTCAGTGTCTTGATTCCTGCCTTTTTCAGCTCCTCTACTGCTTTTACGATTTTCTCATCCCTTCCTGCACCTTCCTGATTCTTTCTTTTAGATCTTTCCTCCTGCATCAACATTTCCATTCCTCTAATCCATTCTGGTTTTATCAGTGTCTGGTCTTTGTTATCTTTTTCCACCCCCTTCTGCCAGTCTGGCCTTCTGCTCAGTCCATCTGCCTTCCCCATGCTCTTTCCTGGAACATGTTTTAACGTAAAATTAAACCGTGATAGGTATAGGGCCCATCTTGCTTGTCTGTGGTTCAGTTTTTGACTCGTCATAAAATACTGGAGGTTTTTGTGGTCTGTCCAGATTTTGAATTCGAGTTTTGCTCCTTTCAAGTAATGCCTCCATGCTTCTAGGCATCTTATAACTGCCAGCATTTCTTTATCGTGAATTTTGTAGTTTCGCTCCGTGGTATTTAATGACTTAGAGATGAAGGCTACAGGTCTCCACTTTCCATCTTCGCACTTTGTTGACAGTACTCCCCCTGTTGCGTAGTCTGAGGCATCAGCTTCTACTCTCATCTCCCTATTGATGTCCGGGATGGCTAGAACGGGTTCTGTGGTGAATACTGTCTTGAGTTTCTCGAATGCTTCCTCCTGCTCCCTCTCCCACTTCCACTTTTGTTCTTTCCTGACTAGCACGTGTAGCGGTGCTGCTATCCTAGCAAAGTTCTCTATGAACCTTCTGTAGTAATTAGCAAGGCCTAGGAATTTTTGTACTTCCTTGACGTTCCTAGGTGCTGGCCAGCTTAGAACTCCTTCTACCTTCTCCTTCTGCATTTCTACTCCTTTTGGACCAATTACTACTCCCAGAAATTCTACCTCTCTTACTTTCCATTTGCATTTCTCTGGCTTTACAAACAGGTCATTCTCCTCCAATCTCTTTAACACTTCTTCTACCAGTTCGTCGTGGCCCTCCTCTGTGTCTGTGGCTACTAGGATGTCATCGATGAAGGTTGCTGTGTCCCCTTTGTTTATGAGGTCCCAGAACAGGTCGTTCATCATCGCTTGGAAGGTGGCTGGGGGAGTTTGTTAACCCAAAATACATGACTGTGGGTTCGTATGCTCCAATATGTGTTGTGAATGCGCCTTCCATTTGTCCCCTTCCTTAATCCTGACATTATTATATCCCCATCTTAAGTCCAACTTTGTAAACACCTTCCTTTTTCCTACTCCATCCAATATGTCTGTGATGAGGGGTAAAGGGTATCCATTTTTTACTGTCCACTGGTTTAGATATCGATAATCCTGTACCATCCTCCATGTGCCATCCTTTTTTGCCACAAAGTGTACTGGCGACGTTTGGGGTGACTTGGAGGGTCAGATATATCCTTTTCTCAGTTGGTCTTCCACAAATTTTTGTACTTCCTCTCTTTCTTCTCTCGATAGTGAGTATACCTTCCTTTTCTTGGCGTAAACCCCTCTTTCAACTCTATGGCATGGTCCCAGGTCTTTTGCACTGGCATTCTTTCTGACTCCTTTTTTCCAAATACTTTCTTTCCACTTCCAGAATCTCCTAGGCACCAGTTTTCTTAATACTTTCCTTGTCCTCGTCCTTTTCTGTCTTTCTCACTTTCTTCTCCTTTCCTTCTTGCTTTCTTTTTCCACATATAGGTGGGCAATGCGTCATCTTCACCTCTCCTTTTTCCCAATCTATTTCTGGATTGTGGGCTGCTAGCCATGGCATCCCCAGTATCAACTCTGTCTTTCCCAAGTTGCATATGTCTATTCTTGCTCTTTCCACATGTTCCTTGAAGAACATATTGCACTCAACCTGGTGTGTTATAGCTCCTCCTGCATTCATTGTTCCATCCACATTCCTAACTAAGAGGGGTTTTTTTAGCTTCTCCATTTTAAACCCCTTTTCTTTTGCGAAGGTTGTGTCCATGAATAGACCTGTTGCACTGCTATCCAACAATGCTTTTACTGCTACTCCTTCATGACTCTCCAACTTTTCTAACCCTACTTTCAACCAGACTTCCCTCAATGGCCGTAGTGTGTGCCGTATATCTCTTACTCTCTCAGTTGTATTGGTGGAATTCAATTTATTGCCCAGTTTTTCCAGGCGCAATACACTGTATAGATTATTGGAGGCCAGCTGAGAGCTCACTGTCCTCCATTTCCTTTTGCCAACTCCTGTGGCATTTCCACTACTCTTTCCTTTATGCCTTTCCCAACAATTTTTGGCCATGTGGCCCCACTTCCCACACACATAGCATGTCCTGTCTCCTCCCTACTTCCATCTATATCCATTGCATTTGGGTCTCTCCTTGGACCCGTTTGACCTCCTCCTCTATCAAGTGTACTTCCTCCTCCTCTTCCTCTGTATCCTCCTCCTGTTCTCCATGTTATTTGTCCCCCTTTTCCCCCATATGATCCTCCTCCTCTTGGCTGTGCATTTTCCCCTGGGCACGCCATATTCCTCCCCAGTACTCTCTCTTCTGCCTGCTTTGTCTCTGGTTTCTGTCCAGTCTCACTGCCCTTTCTTGCCACTCTCCAATGGTGGTTGGTGGTTCCTCTGCTTCAGCTAACTTTCTCCTGATGGCCCTGTTTAGTCCTTGTTTAAATTCTTCAATGAGGGGTCTTCCCTTCATAGCCACTCCCCTCTGGTGACTTTTTTGAATTCCTGCACATACTCGTCGCAGGTTCTCCCTCCTTGCTCAATTGTTCTCAGTTGTTCTATCTTCCTCTCCTCTTCCAATGTCTCCCCAAAGTCGTTCCTTATTTTTGTAAACAGTTGCTCTGCTGATTCCACCTCTGACTCTCCCTTGGCCAGCTCATTCAACAAGTTATCCTTCCATGCCTCTGCTATTCCTCCCTGCACATATGACAATACCCAGGCCACCTGGGTTGCTGCTGCTTCTTCTGTCATCTTCATCCTAATATATAGGCGAGCTCTGTTAACGAACGCGCTCTACCTCTTCCATCCTTCCACTGAAAACTTGAGGTCTTGCAACCTCCACTCTGCTCCCTTGTTGCTGAAGGAGCATGGTATTGACCTGCTGCTGCAGGGTTGCAATCATGGTGAGGAGTTGCTCCTCTCTGGTTTGGGGGGGTACTGAAGGGTGTTCCTCCTGTTGCTGTTGTTGTTGGCGAGACATTGGTGATGGCAATGGTGATGGTGATGTTGATGTTTCCTTGTAGGAGGATGAACAGTCTTCTTTGTCTGTACTTATGACTGACTACTGACTAGAAAGGGTAAAACAATATTATCCCTAAGAAGGGAATCTCTAAGCTAGACAGGCCTTTAAGAGGTTCCTGTCGTTCCCCTGCGTAGACCAATCACAATGGATTGGTAGCATAGAGCTGATAGTGAAGAGCTAATTACGAGCCCACTCAATATAGAGGTCAGGTCTCAGGCAGGGACACGAGCTTTGTCCAGGCTATCTACCCACTGTCCCTAACTGACAGTGAAGTTCCCCTTTACAGCTAGGGCCTGCTATCCAAGAGGCTTGAGAGCACTGTGCTCCCTAGTGAGGGAGAGTGTGGAATAAGTGTGGTAGGGGAAATCACTCATGGGGCCAGTATGAAGCCAACTGCACCTTTAAGTGATTTTGAGCAGGGTTTGAGGTGAACAGTGCTCAGATATGGTATTGAGTTCTTATGTTATCAATAGACAGTGAATGTCCTTAGTGATCACCCTAGGTGGATGTTCAAGAAGAACTCGATAGAGTTCTTCCTTGGATTGGACTACTACTTATACTACTTTTACAGTGGCTGTACTGCTACTAGTCCATGATCACATGTTCCTCCAGAATGTTCTACAACCTTGTGACCTTATCACGTGACTTGGCTTCCTAAGTTCCCCTGCTATTTATATCTCAACCCCATTGTATGCTTTGAGGTTTTGGACTAAGTGTTTAAATACATAGGAGACTTTTTCCTGCTTGGGGCTCCCATAACAGTGGTGGTGATGGCAATGATGATGATGTTTCCTCATATGAGGATAAGCAGTCTTCTTTGTCTGAACTTATGACTAGTTACCAACTAGAAGAATGAAACAATATTATCCCTAAGAAGGGAATCTCTAAGCTAGATGGGTCTTTAAGAGATTACTATTGTTCTCCTGCATAAACTGATCACAATGGACCAGTAGCACAGAGCTAATAGCAAAAAACTAAATACAAGCCCACTCAATGTAGAGGTCAGGTCTCAGGCAGGGATACGAGTTTTGTCCAGGCTGTCTACCTACTGTTCCTGTCACAAACTTCATTTGGACCATAACTCTGGGAATACTTGACCAATTTCAATGATCTAAATGGCCACCAAAAGCCCTTAAGAAGACCTTTCAAACAGTACCAAAAATGTCTCAAAGCAATCAGTATTCACTGAGTTATCAGCAGATTACCAAGTTACCAAACACTAAATTGCTGATATCTCAGGAACTGCTTAACATAATCATTTGCTTCAATAACCATTGTGAAACTCTCTTCAATGCACTTCTTTTGGCTATAAATAGACCCAGAGGTGATAAGATCCCATGGAGATACAAGGTCCTCAATGTTTGTACATGATACTAATCTTTATCCATAGATTATCATCTATCCTTGAATAGAACAAAGAATTGCCCTAAGATAGTTAGGTTATCTCTATTTCAAGAACAATAGCACTTCTATATATAAAACAATAGGTAGTGATCATGTAGTAGGCTGTTCTTGTGCACAGACCACCACAATCATGTATTTAAGGACTGTATGTCTAAGAATAAACCTTAGACTTAACAACATCTTTTGCTGCTTGTCTAACTTTGCTTTTTTGAGCACTTTGATTATCAAATCAACTAATCACAAATCAGTAAGTGGCCATTTGTAATAGTTAGCATAAAGTTGTGAGAACTTAGAGCTCAACCAAGGTAGTTGTTCAGAAAGAACTCAATAGAGTTCCTTGTTGGATTCCCCTAGATACTTATACAAATATTAGATGGTCTGTGCTCCTATCTCTTGCAATCACATGACCCTTACTAAGAACTATCTATATCTTACATAATCCTTCCTATACTATTTATATCTTTCCCACATTGTATTCTTGGATGTTTCCCATCAAGTTGATGAATGCATGAGAAATAGTTTCCTTCTTGGTTGTCTCATAACAAGATGCTTCTGTCATTCTCAAAATGTTATGCTCAAAAGTAATTCACATAGTCACTGTGCACAGACCTCAATGGACATTTCTTCTCCCTTTTCATCATGGCATCAGCTGATTGAGCACTCTGGGAAGCCTTTGATTCCTCTAGACACTTAGACCATACAGAAGGAATAGGGTAGATGTTGGACTGCCCTTAGTGGCTCAACTCACGGAACCGCTGCAATTCCAAGGTCGCCTATATAGTATACAGTCATAGTGGTGTCGTATCAATGTGCCTGGTAATTCAAACGTGCAAGGGTGGCCTGAATCGTGAAAGCCGTTGGATGCATTTCCACTTTTCCTGTCTGAAACGACTGAGGCATTCCATGGGCTGGGAGCAAGGAAGAGAGGGTCAGGTCGTGAAGGACCACCGTAGCAGCGAGTATGGTAAGGCATCTGAATTCCACACGCTGCCAGGTCAGGCATTGTCGCTACCAGATGCAAGTCAGGTTCAATGTTCCTTTAATGCCTGTTGGCACTCAATATACAAATTATTTTATCCTAGGCCACAGAGATAGAGAGAGAGGCAGGGGCAAGGGTAGTGGAGGAGACAAACAATAAAAACCAATGATCACGACCCGTTTTGGTCAAACCAACTCTACCTCAACTTTATCTTTTTGACTTCGGACTCACTATCCTCTTTCTTTGAGGGCTTTGGCGCCAAAGCGCTGCCGTCATTTTTTGAAAAACCGCGTCAGACAACCAGGAAAGCCACTTCGCATTCTCACCGTCATCCAGGAAAAGGAGACCAGAGCATTGGATCATCTTAGCCAATTTTTCCAAAGCTTCCAGGCTACTTGGCATCTTCTCCCAGTCCTCAACTTTTGTGGGTTGTCATTGGCCGATCCGACTCACACTGTCTAACACTGCCAAATTCCCTTTCAACACCGGAAAGTGCAGGTTCTCTGTATGCGGTCCTTGTTCATGTCAAGCATCAACATTCCACTCAGTAGCCCGTGGCAGTCCAACTGCTGATACCAGTGCATGATTCAATTGATAGGACCCCATTCTGGTGCGGCAGCTCAGCGGCCTCATCCCATAGTGGTCTCTAGTTTGTCGTGTTCTTCGCACCAGTTTACGCGCTTGATCCCTGCATCCAATAAATTTCGAGTCGTGGTCTCGAGCTGGGTGTATTCCATGACAGCCCTTCAATTGATAGACTCCATTCTGGCGCGGCAACTCATAGAAGAGCCTCAGCAAAGAGCTTTGCCCCCACAATGATTGAATTCAGCATGGATGTCTTTGGTCCTGCCAGTCGTTACTCAAGGGAAACCAGATGCCTGACTCACAATCTGCTTTCCTGACAGTCCAGTTTCTTCACATTGCTTGCGATCTTGGATTTCATCTTTTTGATAAACCCAACAGAGGCCTTCCCCTTGCTGTCATCCTATAAGATGAAATGGCCTCAATCTCTCTGGCCATTTCCAGACGGGGCTCGTCGACGTCCTCAGGCAACCCAGGTGGATCACCACCTATAGCGCAGGGACGACGACATCTCCACGAGGGATTGTATTGTTGAGCCCTGAACGACATGGACATGCCGAGTATGCTTCGTGATCGACCACTTATTCTCGACCAAACATGCACCAAGGACACTGGATATGATGTCATTTTACTCAATAGTCCGTCAACATTCCATGGCAGTCCAACCAAGACAACAAGACACTGATAGTGGTCATGACTCCAACCTTCAATTGATAGAGCTTCATTCTATTTTGTTGCCCGTGTCTACAGAGAGTGGTCTCTAGTCTGTCGCGTCCTTTGCACTAGTTTATGCGCTCGATCCCTGCAACCAATGGATTTTGAGTCGTGGTTCTAGAGCCGCCGGTGTTCAGCATTCAAAGAAGGAGCACCCATATTTTTCACGATTGTTCGGTCAAGCTAGAGGACTGGAAAGGAGCCATTCCCATCTGTGATATTGGAGTGGCCCGGGCCGAAGAGTCATGCATATGCAACAAGGGCAAACAGTCGGCTTGAGTTGATTTTTATTGTCGTATTTGGATCACAAGGGAAGCCTTTGTTGCATAGTGCAAGACAGCTCTACAGCGACCATCCGATTTCCCTGTTCTTTTCCTCTAAACAATTTCTTGTCTTTCGCTGTCCATTGCCCAAGCGACCCTTGGATTTTCCTTCAGACTTGCAAGTTTCTAGTTATCACTCTGGAATGTTTAGCCTCGATCGAGTAGCAAAGATGCGAGTTAGTTCCCAAACGATGTGAATGACGTACCGCACCAACTCTCATAGGGATATACTCCACTGTTATTTGGAAACACAGGAGCAGGGGAGGGAGCCATAATTCTATCTAGAACGTACAAACGCCAGCTCATGATCCAAGACATAATGAAGAGAATATGTCATCAGGTGAACTAGTCCCCAAACAGGCATGAATTGACCACTGATATCTTATTTAAGTCTCTCGTAATTGAATGGACACAGACCATCTTTCTTTACTCTCACCCCTCTGCCCTTGGACTTTTATTTCCATGACTTCACCCAATGATAACATGGTGCTGTCAACAATCAACGAGATTCGCGAACACGAAGAAACAGTCAGCATATCCATGTCGTTCAGGGCTCAACGATATGATCCCTCATAGAGATGTTGTCGTCCCTGTGCTTGAGGTGGTGATCCACTCGAGTCGTCTGAGGGCGTTGACGAGCCCCGTCTGGCAATGGCCAGAGAATTCAAGACGATTGCCTCCGCAGTGGCCGAGAAACAGCGGCATGACCGCAACCACAAGGTAAGGACATCTGTTGTTTTGCATTGAATGTCAATTGACATAGGATGACAACAAGGGCAAGGCCTTTGTTGGGTTTATGAAAAAGATCAAGTCCAAGATGGCAAGTAATGTGAAGAAAATGCAAAGGTGGACTGTAAGGAAAGCAGATTGTGAGTCAGGCATCTGGTCTCCCTTGAGCAACAACTGACAAGACCACAAACATCCACGCAGAATTCAATCATATATTCATTCATCTTTTGTTCGTTGCAAGGGTAAATTTCTACATATACTGTTTTTGTTTTTCAATAATGATACACCGAGTTCGTATCCCTACTGAGTTGAAATAAATTCAAACACTGGTCAACGCATTCTGTTTGTGGCTGGTAGGTGAGGCTTGCGATCGATCTTGCGTACCACTGCAGCTTTCGGGATGACCCTGCATTGACCCTGTCGCTTGGACCATGCGGTTCGCATGGCCTCCCCACGTCATTTACACCCCTTAGCTTGGACCACACTCATCATTTCACCTGTATATATTTAGCATGATCCTCCATTGTGTGACTGTCTATTGTTCTTTCGGTACCATTGCCATTGCTCTCCTCCCGATCTGGGGTCCGCCCTTCGCCACACATCAGAGTCCTACAATGCACTATTTTGGGACCTTCGCCTTCTGAACATAAGTTTGGCTTTGACATCAGGGAACAAGGTACTCCCAATCACCCGGTCGGCAGGCCGATCCATCGATCCGCCTTGGAGCTGGATATCGTAATTCAGGATGCAATAAGTGAAGATGGCCTTCAATTCACTGGCTGCGAAGAAACGACCAGGGCTATTCATAGCATCAGGCATAGGCAGCAGGACAGGGATGGCTCATCACACACCAGGCATGGCGACCATGTCCGAAAACAATGGTGTCGAGGGACAGTGCAACCATTTGGTGCTTAATACTGTCAAGTTCCCCATCTCCGCTGCGGAGGTCGGCGTATCTGAATCCTTTGAACACCTCTGGCTCGCAGAAAAACGACTGAATAGATCTGAGCTGGGTTGATGATGCGCCCTGTCACAAGACACACCTCGTCCCGGTTCATGGGAGCACTGGCCACTCCTACGAACGTACCTGCAGGAATGACGGTTCCATCTGAAAGCAACCAGTCTTTCTTGGCTTTACGAAACATTTGAACTGGTGTGGGAGTTTGAATATGGGATCATCTCTGTCTCAATCCAGACTTACCATATCCGAGGTTGTGCAGCCTCTGTGACTCTTTGAGGAAACTGTCGATCTTGCGCAAGTGCTTCATGGCAGAATACGTCCATCCGTGGGCAGATATCACACTTTCAGCTTCGTCGCGCATCCCACTGAGATATTTAGGCTGTGTTGCGAGGTCATACAAGGCGTGCGTGCATGCCTGTATGGGCCGAGCCAACGTCAGTCCAAATAAATCGAGTGGGGAAATGACCACGCACCGCAGTGGAAGTGTGGATGGCAGCAAAATTGACGGCAAGAATACGGAGGACAATATCGTGGACGGTCCGATGCTCTCCAGGGGCATCTTTGAGCAACCAATCGATCAAATTTGCAGGAGATACACCAGATCCATCATCCAACTGCCTCTTGTCCTGGGACAACTTCTCCTCAATCATAGTTCCTAGATAGCTCGAGGCTCGCCTTATTCTTCTAGGTACAAAGTTGAGAATGTTTCCGATAATCCTAAGAGGAATGAGGCTCGCGTCAGCCCACATGGGAAGTACCAAGAGAATGTTACGGTTTGAGGAAGTCTGGGAAGAGATTGATGATGGTCGCAGTCACAACCACTTGAATTGTAAAATTCTCTTGAAGCGAGATATATCCCTGCTCACGGCCTATGGCAATTTCATAAAATCACAGTTTTACCGCCCGAGGTCAGCGGACGCTCACAAAGGGGCAACCCAACAAAATAGCGGTTACTGGTTCGACATATAATATGCATCAAGGTCTCGTGTGCTGGGACTGTGGTCCACTCTGATTTATTATGAGCATCTGCAAGACGGACAGGAAATTTCATACGTTCAGTGATCGGTATGTAGGTCTTGAATGATTCCGTGATTTCATCTATGATCACATCAAACCCCGAAGCAATATTTCTTGTGAGAGATGATTTGACCGTCATGATGTGATATGGATCGTCGAGGACACTTCCCAGGGTATATTTTGTTTGGATAGCCTGAGATACATCGACGGTGAGGGAAAGGGATGCTATCCCGGATGGACGGGAACATACATCATCTATTGCCTCTTGGAAGGACAGAACATCGTCGGGAGCTTTCCTAAATTCGTCGAGGTGGTTTCTGCCCGTAACAACGACAATCCATTTATTGATGGTGGCCACCTTGAATATGCCGTTCGGGTACTAGATCGACCTCAGTCTCTCGCATTCACATCGATGTATGTGAACGGAGCCTACGCGGTCATATCCTTCTTGGACGAGTTCATGTCCTGCATTGAGCCATTTAAAAGCAGTGATGTACGAAGAGAGAATTCCAGAATATCCGATTGTGGGAATAGCATTGAGCTATAAACTGTGTGCAGTGAAGAAATCTAAGAATAGTATGACTGTACGCACAGGTGATCGGTTGGCCTCGATGTATTTGAAAGCTCCCAGTGTCAAAACGAGCACACCCACCAAAAGCAGGCCGATGAAATTCAAATCGAGATTTTTCAGGGAGGGATGAAACTTCAAATGAATTGTCGAACATCGGGGGCCAAGAGGAATATGACAGCATACTTTTCCCACCACCTGGACTTCGATACTCACGCTGTCCAAAGTACGAGCGTCTATCATTTTCCTGCGTCTGGATCAAGGACTGGCAGGCACGATGATTCCTTTGAAGGAAGGAGATGATCATAGCATGTCTGCCTTGATGTTCTCAGTTCCAGCGGTCCCTGACTTGGATGCTATCCAAAAAGTAGACGGCCGCAGAAAACTCCTCAGGGAGGCTTCGAGGCTCGTCACCGGACAAACATCTTCGCCGACGTTCATGCATCCCAACATGCAAGACACAACGAGATCGTCGGGTTCGTGGCCAACTTAATTCCAGACGTAGAGGCGCTCAAGAAATCAGCTGTGTGCCTCAACGGGTGTAATATCATTTCTACAGTAACCTTTGGGTAAGGATTGAATGAAATAGCTATATTGACCTTGGGCTTACGTCGACCACCAAACCATTTTCTCCTGACACTGGGCAGAGCCTTTGAGACATTGACAAGATAACCAACATAATTACCTTAGTTCACATTGGACAAGAAATTCCCATGTCCAGTCCAGCCGCATTACTTTCTGAATCAAACTCAACCAAATGAACATGAATATTTCCAAATTTATGATACTGAGCTAAGTTGAAGAACTGCAAGAGAACTCCAAAGGTATATATCTATAAATCTACGGGAGCTCAAAGGCGAGCGAAACGACTGGCTTTAGTTGGAGATAAAAGAACGGAATGTCCACGAAGACCTGAGCAACAGATATTGCATAAACACAAGCAAAGAAAATCGAAGCAAACAGAAAGCAAATTTTCCGCATAAGATCAAACAGGAAAGAATGGTGAGGAGGAAACATCGTCGGATGTTATCAAAGTCGACAGAAATTTCAACAGATAAGCTGAGGTAAGAATATATTTGGATCATGATGAAAATTCGGAAACCAAGAATGGAAGCAACGGTACATCACAACATTGACACTAGATTTGGAGCTTGGAGCGTGAACGACGCGTAGGCGAGTCGGATACTTCTTCAGCTGCTGGTGAAGGGTGTGATGAAATGATCGAGAATTTAGTTGTTGAGGTAAGACTGGCCAAAGCCGGGCATTAGTGTCATCGACTAAGCCACATCTCACCGGGGATTGACGTATGAATACCACTCCTGAAGGGATCCTGGACATCACCAAACCAGCCAAGGCATTTGTCTCTGTATGACCAAGCTTCATCTCACATCCTAACTCCTCCAACTGTGGGAAGAGGTCAGAAGCATTTGGGTCTCCCTTCCATGCCAATGTCAGCAAAAGCTTCTCCACAATGTCTGGATGACCACGACCAATAATCAACGTTTTGAGGTTTTGTAAAGGTGCGAAGTCGGGCTTGAGAATGTAACTATATATATGCTTGGAATCAAGTGTCGAAGGCTGTGAAGGCTGCGGAGGGACAAGGAAAATGGCATCAACACGAAGACAGTCCAAGCTACATTGTGACCTCCGGAGGAACCTGAAGAGTGATTCGCATGCACATTGGTCGGATAAAGCCTGAGGAACGCCAAAACCTGCTTCAAATGAGTGGAGTTTGAGTGTCTTGAGCTGCTTGGCCTTCAACAAACACAGGAGAAGCTGGATAGATTTGGGAAGACCCTGAAGGCTCAAATGAGCCAGGAACGGAAGATGAACATGTAGACGGCGTCTGGAGGATGCCGTTTCTAGAATATCATTGAATCCCCTCTGCGGCAGATTAGGGCTGGGAAGAGGAGATATTCGAGGTGAGGGATAAGGTGATGTTGCCACACCGGGCTCGTTGTATGACATCTTGATATCAACAGAAGTCAATAACGGCATGGATCCAAGTAGATCCAAGAGCTGTCCATGGCTGTATTTGTTGTGGTACGAGGTAAACTTTGTCACTTGATACCATGGGAGTCCGCCACCACAATGTGTTGGTGATGAGGAATGCAAAGTAACACTCCTAAGCGAGGGAAGAACCTTGCCGTTGCCAGGCTTGGCGAGATTCAGGACAACATCTTGACCCCAATTAACCAGCGTCAAACTCCGCAGCGCATCAAGTTTAGTAATGAACTTTTCCAGGGCACCAAGAGCGCTGTTATCTGGAGTCAAGGAATTGTGTAACCCGTAGGAAGGGATATGCGGACTCGAGGAATGAGGAGGAGTGGCTAGTCCAGTCCCTCGTGGAACTGTTGAAGTTGAGAAGAGCTTGTGAGGAGACATCTTTGAGTGATCTGTCCTCTTGATGACGAGGTCGTTGATCCTCCACACATCGCTGGCGAAGGCATCAAGTACTTTACTGAATAGATCTCCAGCAGCGCTGAAACAATTGACGACGCCCGCATTGAAGCAGCTCGTCTGAATTTCAATCGAAAGAGGCACTGTCCGTGACCGATGGAGATGAAGGTCAATTTGGCGGATGATGGCATTCATATCCCGTTCTCTCCGATTCCATCGCGAGAGAGAAATGTTTTCAGCGGAGTAGAATGAATAGGGAAGATTCAACCAGATCCGGATGGATGACCAGAGCCGGGGAGTGCTAAGATAAACCTTCCTCCACGACCGACACACCAGGCCAAGGACGGCACCTGGGTGTCCGAGTTTCTGCTCAGCATTGGTTTGAACATCCCCCTCGTCACAAGAGGCGACCATGTTGGCAACGGAAGGCGCAGATCCGGGACGGGACCACCTCTCCCAATTGGCGCCAATAAAGTAACCCTTGTTTTGTTGGATTTCCTCGTCAAAGTAATACTCCAAGAATATGTTCCCTATGACCTCAAGAGGCATATGTTCGAAGGGCGACCTCTTATCTTTTGTATCCAGCCCCTCAGCGCACCTGGCACAACCAAAGAAATTTATGAACTACGATTGTTGGTTCTCATAATGAATCATACCCCATTCTGCATTCTTTCATCCGCTCCTCAGAACTAATCCTCGTCTTTTTCACGGACCTGACACCCAACGTCGACTCGTGACCAAATTTGTAGCCACCCAAATAATCCATATCAACCGAGAGGCTGTTGGAGTCTTGCGTCAATCACCAACAAAGCCTCACAACATTCAAGGAACGACAGGAATCTGAGTATACAGGAGAGATAAAAATCAAATGAGGGGAGGAAGGGGATCGGAAGGAAAGGGAAAGTGCGCGAGTGTGCGAATGTGTAATAATAATGTTGGATTCTCGCACCCTCATAGAGATATCCATTTTCGGCATCGTATATCTGTCTATACATAAACTGCTGCGTCGATGAACAATAACCTAGCAAGGACAATTACTACATTATTAATCAAACCTTGATTCCAGTGACAACCTCTAATAATCCCAGTATTATCATCATCACCATGAACAAGATTCTGAGTGAGTTTACATGGCGCTTTGAAAGTTTACATAGCCTTTTGAATCTTACTGAATTCGGAAAGTGACTCCATAGTGGTGCTCATATCAAACTAAACCATTTGTGGAAAGTGCCTCGTGACCAAAAGTAGTACTCAAGAATTTGGTTGCACAACTCTTACAAGTAGATCATTGCAACGGCAGGAAAGAGTGTCCCACAAGACGGGCGGGGACATATGGACCCGCCTGTCGTTTTTTTGCAGCAAAGTGGAAATTTCTTCACCGGTAAAATCGATTAGTCAGGCAGTATCGTGTCATTACAAACGACGGAGGAATAAGACGTTGAAGTTGATAATAGCGAATTTCCAGGCGGAGCAGATGGAGTCCGATGTCCAGAAGAGTTCCAAAAACAGAGTTTATTTAATACATTGCAAGTTGTTCGTGGCCTTACCCTGTCGAGCACAATAGAAACTGAGAGCACTAATAAGTAGCAAATTGATTCCAAATCGTGATCTGGTCTTCAATGGTGATCTGGTCTTCAATGAAGTCTAATATTACAAAACCAGCAGGGATAATTTACAAAGGATATCTCAAGAGGAAGAATGAGACTATAGAGCTACAAGACTAACATGAGTAATCACCAGATCACACTTCGTGTCCGTGCAGCGATAAGCGATACCACCAAAACATTCAAGTACTGTCTATCCAAACCATATCACCCTAGTCCTCCTGGTAAGCGAATTTGATGAAGCACAACTAAAACGCAGTCTCAGGTCAGAGAACCTCTGAACACCTACATTACCACACAACCAATATCGCATTCACACAACCTCTCACACCAACTCTTCTCTCTCCCCTCCCACTTCTCATCTTTTCTCCGTTGCTGCTGCCGTGATCGTGACGGTGGAACATTCACCCACCCGCCCCTGCCGACTTTAATCGCACCCCCACGTCTCTTCACTTCAATCATCACTTCTCTCTCTATTCCTCTACGATGATGAGGGTACCACCAATATAATGTCTGGCCTTTGATTTTGTATTTGCCGGATGACACATTCACTTCGACAGAGAGAAGATTCGGGTCTGAGGTTATCAATTCGAGGAACGTCGTCTCTCGCTGCGGTTCTGAGACGCGTCCATCCATTTCAACTTCACGGTTATACGTTTTCGTTGGAGGGTGCATCGAATCCAGACCTTTAATCCCTTTCTTCTTGGTTTGGACCAGTCGCTCCTTAGCTGCTTCTGGGTCCCATCTCGCTTTCGAGTTCTCTAACAATTCATTAGAAGCGAAATGCACGAGGGGAAGGTATATCTCCGTTGCTTGTTCTTCGTCTTCCTTGTCTTCCTCTGCGTCAACATCAACGCGGTCGCCATTGGAAACCGAAGCAGCACCGCCAACGCGTATAACACACTTAAACTCTGCCTTCCCAATTTCAAATTTCGTATCTACCACATCTCCCCATACCCTCACAGCTCTGGGGCGACAAAACGCCCTCACAGCACGTGCACCATCAGTCAAAAAGTCATATGGATCCCGTCCTGCTTCTTGCTTGCGCACACGGTCGCTCTCACTGTTGTTGTGGTCCAGAAGTGTAGAAGACATATTTGAGGATGATTCATTTTTGTTATCTGGCTCAGCGTCGACATTTGGGGCAGCATGATCGGCGGAAGGGGTATCTGTAATTCCAACATGTAAGGGAGATGACGGTGTCAACAACATCGGCGAATCTGAGTCTGAGTTTTCTGTTCCTGAAATACGAGGAGTGACTGAAGTATTCAGAGTTAACATTGACATATCCTTCGAGCCTCCCACTAGGTTCGGTGAAGAGCGATTTTCTAAGAGACCCACTCGACTTTCACTCTTGAGCTCTTGTTGTTGCTGTGACTGTGGTTGTAGTTGATGGGGAGAACTCATACCCAAAAAATTCATTCTGCCGCAGAGAACAGAGTTATTCGACGTGTCAGTACCACGACGATGATAGTCGGCGTCGGCGTCGTCGTCATCGTCGAACCATCTCCTCCGCAGGTCATCCGCACTCCATAAACTCAAATCCTCGCCATTCCAGCCATCTCCCCATTCATGTGAGTGGCTTGTCGGGACATGCTTTTCGTTGCCACTGACGCCACTGCCAATAGCAATATACGTCCATATCGTATATCCAACATTGTTATATCCATCGCAAGCATTTAAACTCGCGTCTAGTGCTTTTTCCTGGTTCGTGTAGTCTCCTCGGTATTTATTGCGAAGATGTGATGAGGGGAAATATGAGCGTTTAGAGTCCATATCAAAAGGTGTACCAATTTCGCCTATGATAGTTGGATATTGATTCAGTTTCATGGGTGAAGGTGATTCAGCCAATGTCGAATGAGAGGAATCATCTGGTGCTGGTGCTGTGATAACCTCCGCATCAGCTTTCAAATACCCAATTTGCTCCATAATGCTCTTCCTAATCGCCCCTTCACCAAACTTGACAGCTTGTATCGGACTCCTATACTTCCCTCTCATCACACCCACGGCATCCGCGTTGAACCAATTCCAATGTTTGGTGATCAAAGTCAACCCATCATAATAATGCCCCGTATACGCACATCTTCCCTGTAACACCTCTTCTCTAACATGAGGGGGAATGGCAAACACCGGTGGCTGAACAAACAAAATCCCATTTGGATGTGCTTGCCGTATCCTTGCAGTATAAGCAGTGAAATGAGGTAACCAGAAATCAGGCAGGAAATGAACAGTAGTGCCCGTCGATGGATTAGATCTAAAATAATCGGGTCGGAGTATATCTCCAGATTGAACATCCCAAACACCGTGAAGTGCCCATATACAGATGCCTAAAGGCCATTTTGATACGTCACGCTTCCATCCCCATCGGGGATGTGCACCATCTGGGAGTTCTCCACCCGAGGTCGAAGTTGCATCTGGATCGGGTTCAGCCCATATTTTTCGGCCTTTTGGATCAACCGTAGCGCTCCCAGTGCGTCTGGGCCCAAATGCGCCAAAATCCCATATGTCGACTGTTTGTGGTTGACCCATTCCTAGACGGAGAGATTGGGCAGGGCTGGGTGTTGTGCCTTTCTTCAGCGTTGTGGTTTGCTGTTTGGGATATTGATTTAGATCGTCCCATCCGACAAATCCCTCCGCAGGTTCGTTTAGGCTATCCCAACCTATAACACAGGCGTCAAGTAATTCAAGACCTTCCGCTTCGTCGGCTTGTTTGATTCGATCTGCTAGCTCGCCAAAGGCGGCAATATAATGTTGTTGAAGATAGTCTTGGATATTGATTCCGTCAATGATACAGTTTGGAGCGAATACACGACCGGCGAAGAAGAGCGTGAAGAGGGTTTGGGAGAGTAGACGGCCATAATTTGTGCTCCAGATCATCGCTGGGAAGGACGCGGGATCAGAGTTGTGCAGGAGAGGCCATTCAGAGTGGAGTAGGGCAGCTTGAGTGGTCGAGAGGTTAAAAGGATTAATCCCACAGGCGGGGAATGTCCAAAACGGTGCACCTGAGCCCCCAGAAAAGCGAGACCACTAAGTGAATTAGAGATTGAAAGGAAGAAGAGATCATGGTAACGAACGGTGTCTTGGTGTGGATCAATGTATACACGAAAACCATATTGCTTGCATTTAATGAGCACACGAACAGTGTAATCCATAAATTCATAGTCATATTTCTTCCTGAAAAACAACGATTGACTTTGAGCGCCAATAGCGAATGGAAGACATACGGTCCAGCATGTTCCAGCGCTTCCCAGGTTACGGGGAACCTCAAGAGATTAAATCCCCATCCTCTGAGTCTTGACAAGTGTTCGTCGGTAGATCCGTCTTCCAAACTCAGAGGCTGGCCGATGAACGACTCTCCTCCATTCTCGGCAGTATTCCAGAAATTCTTGAGGACATGTGAGGGTTGGTCGAGGGGTGCCTTACTGGAGCCAGACAGATTTACCCCTCGCAGATGAATTGTACGGCCCTGGGCATCGATGAACGAAAACCGAGCGGTCCTAAGGGCCTGTGGGTGCATTGGTTCACAGTTGGACATGGTCGTAAATAGTCAAGTGCTGGCCTGAGGCAGAGAGGAGAATAGCCGATCAAACCACTGGTTACGGGAAATATTTTCTGAGTCGTACGACCTTGGTTCCTAAAAATAATCTAGCGCTCAAACTTTCATCTTGAGGATCACCTTCACATAGCGTTGACCTCGTCCCACCACATACACTTGTCAAAGCAACTGACATATTCCCCTCTCTAAAAGGGAGGCTTGGTAAAAGTTCCGACACGGGGAATCGAACCCCGAGCTGCCGCGTGAAAGGCGGCAATGTTAGCCATTACACCATATCGGATTCCTATTTAGTAGGCAAAGTGTAGCATCCTAACATCATGAATTGATCAGATTTTTTGTTGTATTATAAATAATCGAATTATAAACAGAGCTCAGTGCCTGCAACTATACCAGGATTATCTGTCAAAAGCTAGCCGACGGTCAAAAGTGAGAGATAGAGTGTCTGCTGGATAGGGATATCAGGTAACAAACCAAGGTTTTATAGACATGGGTAAAAAGAGGGAAAATTACAGTGAGCTGTTACTTCGGCGAAATCTAGATCCTAGGTATCCAGGACTTAGAATTGTATAATAATAGGTGGTTCAGGACATAACAGATTGTTTTTCTCTGAACCAATGTCTTTTCTAGAGAGAACCACAGTAGTTGTCATTAAAGGCATATTGATCTAGCCATGAACCGCAGCATACATCAAACTTGATACAGGCTTCCGTGGCTCAGTTGGTTAGAGCGCCGGTCTCATATTCAGTATGAGTGGCTTCCAGTCATGAAATCCGGAGATCACCAGTTCGACCCTGGTCGGGAGCAGTACATACCTGCCGGTTATTTTCCTTTTCTAAAACGCTCTTTCTATCGTCTCCTAGCTCCAATGGTTGAGCCTGATCTTAGCATAACTTCGGCAGTTAATTTGTCTGGGTATGTAATATATTTAGCTGGAATGAAATCACTGATTTGAATCCACTATGGTCGACACTGTCGAGTGAGTATCCTGCAAGCCACGATTGCCGTATTGTAAATAAATATAACATGCTGAGTGGCAGTATTATTCGCAATGACAACCGCGGGTGTAGAATGAATTGTTCGGATCCCTGCATGGTTGCTGGATTGCCTGCTCAAATACCCTTACGTTGTAACCCAAGTATGAATCGGACTACCAAATCATTGGCGGAGTTTTCGTGGCTCGAGGTACAAGGTTACGAATTTCGCGCTCAGAACTGAGACACTGGTAGGATACGAATGTCAGGATATATCCATCAAGTGAATTGATAAACCAAATCAATATTACTATATGAGCTATCTAAAAGAAAGGGGTGGCATAAGAATACCCATGGCGTTTGAAAGCAATGCGCGCCTACACAATGCATAGTCAAAATGACATCGTTCAGATGGGTGCAATACGCACTGAAGGAACATGTGAGATTGAGGCAGCTAATAGTATAGCACCAGAGTGAAATGGATGTCTAAGATTAGAAGGACTTAAGCAGTTCAATGATGCTTGGAGCCATATTCCCTTCTTCTGTAGATATCTGCGTCTTAGTACTAGTTTGCTTGTTGCGGAACAGAAATGCTGAATCCGAAAAAAAAATCATGCTTGGAGACGAGCTTTGTTCTAGTGCTTAGCTCATGGTGGTTTCCTGACTGGGGGGAAAAGCAAAGGCAGGTGGGTTGGACGAAAGAAATTAAATCAAGTGGTGTTTGGCTCGTCATATGGTCCTTGGTGAATCTTGGGCAGTCCATGAGGATGTGTAGTCGTGTTTCTAAGGCTGTGTCGCAGGGACCTCGAACTCCAGTAATCAGTAGACTGCGGACTGTGTGCGTACACTGCATGACAAATTGCTGAATAAAAAAAAGGAAATTATGGTCAATTTTGGGTGTTGTATAATTAGAAGTTGATAAGTTTTCAGTCGGCGAGGTGACTGAGTTGTTGGAGCATGGGACCTGAATGCAGAAAGTCCCACGACAGATGCAAAAGGTTGGATGTTCGAACCTCATCTCGACCACTAAATAATTCCACACAAAAATGTGTGAAGGGAAAAATAATAAAATAAAGACAAAAACAATTCAGCAGCTCTGGAAACAAATTCCACAGCTCTGAATTGTTTTCTCACATCAATTTTCTCAATTTTGTATGGTCTGCGAACAGCAACTTATCTCTCAATTTTAGCTGCCGTGATATAGGTCTATACATTGTCATGACTGAATATCCTGGGAGTTACTAGAAGATTTCGATCCTTCTATGGTTGATGCGCTGCGAGCGATGGAAGCTATCTCCTCCTGCCATTTCTCGTTGTGCATATTTGTCCAACCACCTTTCATTCCGATCCAAATTATTCTCTCTAATATCCTGGTCAGTTCACCATTCCTACGCATTATAAGATTCAAACATGCAGGTACAAGCCAGAACACAGACCTTTCCTTCAATCCTTCTATCTCTGAACCCCATCTGTTCTCTATGCCACCCACTCTCTCCGTGAGCTCAAGCACTTGACTCGAAAGCTCCTGTAATTTGTCGTCAACTGTATCTCTGCGCTTAGACTGTGACCGAGAAGAGCGCCATTGCTCTCCTATGATTATTGATGCTGCGACAGTAAATAGGAAACCTTCCGCAAGAAAGTTGGCCCCGTTCTCCACTGCTCTAAAGGATGAAGGTCAGAAAATTTCTACAAGGCTGGCCCCCATTATTCACCTTGTTTCTGACAATGGTCGAATATGACGTGCAGGCTCTCCCAGTATATTCGTTCGAAGCCTAATCTCGGTACGATGGAGAAATTGAGCAAGGTCAATACAGACAGTGCGAAAACGCTCATGTCTGCAAGAATGGGTGCTTGCATTTAGATGCGTAGTACAGAGACTTACTCTCTCGCTTGGTTCTTGATCCTTGTAGCTATAGGTTTGGCCACTGTCTAAACCAGAGGAGGAGTACACGATAAACCACCATCACCGCATGGCGACAAAATTTGTCCCGATATGTATGTAAGTAATTAAAGCACGAAAAAGAGGAGAACCTTGTTTCAGTTCTGACTGTCATGAAAGTAGGCCAAGATAATTTGCAAGATTGCTTACCCGAATTAGGAGAGTAGCGATTTTTACAGAAGCCATTGGTAGACAGTTTTTATAGGGTAGAGAGCCCTAACTATGGAGGGGTGTTTGGCAAGGTCAGCCGAGTCATGTTCACTGGCGGACCGGACCCGTCCGACTTTCATTTTCATACCTGATCTTGCTCCATCCACTCCGCCTATCCAGGTCCCCATATTTCTTAAGTTGTTCGATAAATGCACCGCCGCTCTCTAGCTATGTCCAGATGCAGAGTCACAAGCTCACGACGTCGCTTGGGTTAGCGAGAACAGCGTCATCCCCCTTGAGTTTCACTGGCACCTCAAATATTCATCAATAGCAGCAACAGCGAATGAGTTGATAGTGAAAAGTTGAATCAAGAAAAGAAAGGGCTCCTCCAATTTTTTCCTTAAAGGTGATCCCAGCATCAAACAGGGCGAAGTGTAGTAGCAAGTCAACGGTAACGGAAAAACAATTGGAATTTGAGAATAGCGAGCATTCTGTTGAATAGCATGTATGTTCGACCATGATTAAAATTTAGATTCGAAATTCAGAATGGACACGCGGTACAAATTCACATGAGATGCAGGAATACTTGCATGATCATGAGAGCTCAGGCGCTGAGATATTTCCAAATCACCACCTGGGCTTGAAAATTAAGATGATGGTAGAATATTACACATCACAAGCTGGGATTCTAACTGTCCAAAAGTTCATGGAAGAAAGGCATACATCTGTGAAGGAAGGAAGAGTATTTTGAGAACTCGTCAGGACTGCAAGTCACAGCAATTGGGTTGGTAGTTGAACAGAAAAAATGGGCCATGACATTCTAAATGTACCTCATCTACCGAGTCAATTCTATGGAGATATTCAACAAAGTCCCAGTCGGTCTCTAACGTGCCTCATTGTTTCATTAGACAAGTCTTTGGCTCTCCTAGATCCTTCATCTGCAACTTGCACAAGGTAGACTTGCTCCCCACGCAATCGAGAAAACTCTTCTTGCGGTGTTCGAAGAAATTCAATTACGGAATCGGCGACGTCTTCTTTCAGTCCTTTAAAACTGGAATTTTTGTAATTATGCACAACATCCTCAACGCGCTTGCCGAGGCAGGCTGCAAGAATATTGAGGAGATTTGCTGTTCCTGGTCGATTCACAGGATCATAAGTGATGCTGGAAGTCGAATCTGTAACGGCTCCTCGAATTTTGGCTTGTATTTGTGATGGGGTGTCGGTGAACAGGATCCGAGATCTGACATCAGGTGTAGATTTGGACATTTTGACAGTGGGATCTCTGAGTGAGAGAATGCGTCGTGTCGGAGCTAATACTGACTGGAGGTCGAAATAAACCAAAAGGATCGGGAAGACGCACTATCAACAAGAGTGGGGATAGGGAACAGAGGATTCTCGGACTTAAAGGTGCGATTGAAGGATTCAGCAAGATCGCGGGTCAATTCTAAATGTTGGGTTTGGTCTTCACCGACGGGGACATGAGTTGCCCTTTGAACAAATGAACAATGAGAGTCTAAAACAAAAAAAGAACACGAAAGAGCATACCGATAGATCAAAATATCTGCTGCCTGGAGTGAGGGATATGTCAGAAGTCCTGCATTTAGTAGAGACTCGTCCACATTAGACTCGTCTGCATTTCGCGAAGCTGCAAGGCGGGATTTCCAGGTCGTCATCCGGGACAATCTCCCAACAGACGTAAGGCAATTCAGTATCCACCCCAGTTCAAGATGATCTTGATTCTGCCCTGCATTGTCAACAACAAACTTCGTTCATTCAGGTTCCACGTACGTGGTCCTGATGGAAAATGATTGACTTCTTTGGGTCCAGTCCGATTGCGAGCAATGTAGCAAGCATGTCCCAGCGAGAAGTCACAAGCTGTTTAGGATCTTGTGGTAGTGTCAAAGCATGCCAGCCAACAATCATGTAGAGCAAGTCATCCTGGGGTTCAGCCTCATCCTGCAGCTTGACCCAATTCGAAAGAGCACCCAAGTAATTGCCTAGCTATCATACATCAGGCTTGTTTTCAATGTATTGCATATCTACTCACATGCGGTATACCTGTGGGCTGAATTCCAGACAGGATTGTACGTTTGAGATGGATTGAACGGCGCCTGAGGCTCCCGGTATGATGGAGGGTAAGGCGAGAGAACATTCCAGGCACAGCCACTCACATAACACTCGACTACTGCCATGGATATTGTTCCCCGTGCTGACCTTCCCGGTGCCCATTTTGGCTTTGACGATGTCAGGAGCGTCTTTGAAGACGCTGCTGCAGGTGAGTCTTCATCTGTGAAAGTAAGATTTGCTTTAATCCCTGCATCAGATATGAACGATGACCAAATGTTGCTCATGGATGGGTTTTCTCTACAAGATGCCATGTCCGCGTTCGAGGTAATTTATGTGTCTACAGTTGAAACAATACAACCCTCAGTGATAACATTTTGTCAGATCGGTGAACCGCGGCTCGATAGCGGATATATCCCGGTTGGTGAAGTCGGACAGAAGTTCAACCCTTTTGTGCCTCTTTTGCCCGAGGAACTTTGCTGGGTGATCGATAGGGCATTCTCATATGAGGTGATTTCACAACTATAATCTCGTTTTCTATACTAAGCATCCTTGCAGATGGAATGGCACAATGGCAATTTTATGTCACACACAGTCTTTACACTTCTTTATACCCGCCATCTAGACTCAATAGATCCAGATACTATACAGAAGCCCTCTTTGGCACCAGAAGATCCACATCGTCCACTTGAACTAATCACTATTGTACTCCGGGCATCAGTCGCGGGCCTACTCAAGTGTTGCGACCTGACTTGGAGAGAATTGTCAAAAGGTGCGGTTCAAGACGTATGTTGGTATCTTCTTTTCCTTTTTCGTTTCAGTCACTGTGATCTTTTGTCCTCTCCCCATTAGGCCGAAGACTGGCAAAGTGATAAATGTGAAATTTATCTGCTTGAGGGCACTCCTGTCAGGGCTGTCACTTCCATGTTGGAAGAAGCTTCTCAATGGGTTGCAAACTCTCTAAAAGGTTGTTTAATCTAAAATTTTTGTGCTTTTCATCTTTTCTGATCTTTAACTCAAGTGCCTTCTCAGTGGAAGGATGCATTGATAAACAGACTTCAACTCCGCAAGGCGAGTGGATCCATTCGTGGGATTTTTCCAATTAATGGAAAACTGGGTACAGACATTTTTACAGCTGCTCGATACGAATGTTCATCGGTCACCCAAGCAGTTCATACGTTATATCAACATGTGTGAAGAATTTCTGGGCCAGCTTAGCTTGCATTCGATACCTGAACCATACACAGGCTCAGTTGCACATCGCGCGTTTGATCCGTACGTCTCGAAGCGACTAGAAACTGCTGTCCCCATACGAGTGCTACCCATTGGATCTCCTGGAGAAACCTGGCAGGTGATCAGCTTGTTTCTCAAGGGTTTGAGGGAGACTAGTGAGCTAGCTGCCAGACATAATCTCACTACGTGGAAGGTGAGATGGATATGACCGTAGCCTGGCTCTCCCATCATAATACCATCGTTTCCTTACAGGTTATAGGAGCTCTCCGTGTCTGGACCGGGAAATCACCTATTCAGCAACCATATATTCGATCGTTGACCCAGGTACATCTTCAGTTCTGGCCTTGTTTCCTAGTTGACTTATCTTATATTTGCATTAGTCTGCCTTCTATGACGGACTACTCGTGCTCGACAACTACCCCTCCTTTTGGCTTGTAGATCGATTATTCTTTGAGACAATTGGAATTACTTGGTCCTATTTCCAGGCACAGGTTCGTCGACGATGGCTCGGAACTTCAGCGCCCTTATTTGATTTTCTTGAAAGAAAAATTCATAAGGTACTCTCTATCCATAATCTGACCAGGAGCTCGTTAATTAATTTATAGTTAATGATACCCCACATACAAGGGAACTGGAGTAACCCACCTCGGAGGCGGAGACAACTGATGAAGGCCTTGGTTGAGTGGCATCATATATACGATGTACTACTAGAGATGATGTCACACGTTGACCTCTCTGTGAGCGTCTCTCGAGTGTCTCCCAATTTTTGAACACTGAATGAAATGGTCTAGGGAATTGGAGAAAATAACGCACTTTCTGGAGTTCCACAGATGATCCTTCTGTGGCGATTATCCACTATCCAGGAAATTGTACTCTCCGGGTTTCAGCTACAGTTATACGCCCCCGGAAGAGAGAAATCTGGCGTATTGGTATTTGACGCAACTGTATGAGCTTGAATTAGAATGCTACGATGCGCTGCTACCTGGTATACCACAAAGTATGTACCCGAGGTAGATTGTGCGGTACATAACTGACTGATTCATGTAGACACTTTAGCCTTTCGTGAGATGCTATATAACCAACAAGTGGCGACTGCTCTTCAATCTTTATGTAATTCGTTGTTTATTGTAGGTCCAGGTTTGATTGTCGACTCGTTTTGCCTAATCAGCACGTATTGCATAGATGACACTACCTCTCTTATCATTCAATTGGGACCGAACACGACCAAACTTTTTCAGGAGGTATAAATGGGCGTTCAAACCCGACTATGAGAAGTGTCATACTACACCTGTTGGACATCCAGACTTTTTGAAGTTTATGCGTACCTGCCTAAGCACTCTGCAAGTATGTTCATAAGTGTACCGGAAAACAATGCTTGAACTGACTTCACCTACGTACGGATAGGATAAGACTGTGTCACCCAGAGAAGGGACTGAGTTGGCAACTAGAGTACTGAGGAACCTTAGTATGGACCACAATGGAGTAGAAGTTCGTTCAGCTATGTCATCACGACTTGGGGCCTGGGCAGACGAATGGATTGGTGAACGGCAGCAGGTAATTTTTGGAAACTTATGATGTTGAAATGCTGATGATGATCATCTCGTTCTGAATAGTTTATTGAAGGACTTATAAACATTGCGGAACGTCTATCCACCATTCTTAATTTGTATCCACATTCCTTCTCGTTGACGCTATCCTCCCTCCCACTTTCAAGCCCACGTTCTCCGTCATCATGTATGTCTACCCCCTCATCTACATCGATGAAAAGTTCGATAGCAGAGTCAACGATGACATCCACTACAGTACGAGCCGAACACGAGACTAAAACAGAGCTCGACTTCCGTCAGAACGCAAATGCTCCCGAGAATGATAATGTTCGAGATAGCGGCAGGAGAGCCAAGCGCATCACTGCAAGGGAAATTCGATTGCATTGGGACCCAAATATCCACCCTTGGTTTCCCGTGCCATGTGACAATTTCATGGACATGAAGTGAAGTCACTTCAGCGCCTTGAATAATCGTATGGCCACCAAAGAGGACTTCTTGGGCCGGCTATGAAAAGTATAATATGTATCGTGGTATTTCTTTACTCAATGTTTTTCATACTTGGGTCTAGATAATCTTGCAAAAGTTTTTTCCAGTTTCGAGTGCAACGACAAAAGAACTACGAATGATGATAAACGGTGACTGAGTCAGTCAGACACCCTGACCTATTCGCGACGAAGAAGGCGTTTGGTTCCACAAAATTATACATTCCCTCTTGTGTGATTGGTACTATTGATTACCTCGGACATAGCTCTGATACACTTTGACCCAGTAAGTACGGCCCTCACCACCAAATAGCGGACAGCAGATCGGCTGACATGCAATCAAATGTCGAGTGATCACTGGGATCAGATATACACATTGATTGATCTACCTTCGAGCTCAAATTCAACGTTGTGAACTAGAGCACTAGAAGTCTCATGCCCTTGACCGTCGGAAAAATCTCGAAACATAGGACGCTCATCCAAAATCAACGAATTGAGGCAATTAGAATCAAACTTTGTTTGAAGTTTCCAGGAAAAAGAATCTGAAGATCTTGAGACTTGAATCATGTAGAACATTGAAGGCATGTCCTGCAACGTTGGATGCATGAGCTCTCACTTGTCGCGGCCAGACTGATTTCCTGCCGCGTTCTAGAAACCTCCTACCTGTGCCTAACACTCGTGCCTGAATGCACGGTGAAATGTGGTACTCTCAGTAACCGTCCATGAAACTGTTTATTTGATTGTGACAGGAAAAATACTGTAGTAAATCGTCTCATGGAGGCCACGGGTGAATGATAGTATCAATATTGTCATGAGACCTAAACCTGAGGCGATGAAATCAAGAACACACTGCTGAAGCGGAACCTGTATGTTATTTTATTTCTTATGTGGTTACTTCTGATTTGGCGATCCTACTAAAGAATAAGGCTGTTACAAAGCCTCGAGAAAGAGCTCGTATCCAAGAAGTAGACCATTTTCCTATAGAATACTGCCCCCAGAAGTCCCCAACGGCTTAGGGCTGTGGGTTTAACACCATAGTAATTCCGAACGAACACAGTCTTTGGCATGTGCTTAAATTTATATGACAGATATCTGAAAATCATGTTTAGGGATCACAATGGAATCTCGGACCTCAAAATCAATTCAGATGATCGGTCCAAAACCCGCGAACTGATGGCAGTCTGTCACTGCGGATACTCAAGATGGTACCAATATTCACAATCTTTTGCGATCTCACACCCTTGGAATATGGTGGTTACAAGATTATGGTGTTTGAGAACGTCAAATTCCTGGATACGACTGAGACGCGTACGGATATGTTCGAGTACAAAGGTGGCATTTTCCCAAGATGATGACCAGGTATGAACGCTTCTTGTCCGATCATTCTATCATCATACGCAACATGATGCACCCGGATAACCGTGTCGAATTAGAAGACATGTCCATCATATTTCCTAAAGTTCATATCATACCGAAACCATATACAGTCACGCGCGATCCCTCAGTATACGCATTATGTCTCTCATATCAACCGCTGCTGACCGATCTCAAGGGTTTTTAGGACCTCACACCCCTTTTGAGTGGGATGTAGTTGCTGCACTCAACTCACTGAACAACTTCCCCTTGAGTTCGTCAACAAAATCCTTTGCGAAGCACAATATTGGCCCTGATAATATTCTAATCAAGGCCAAGTTCCTTATGCTGGCTCATGGGCACGGTTTGGTGCAGGGATTTTTGCACCTGGTGCTAACTGTAAATGACAGCCAGCCGGGACTTCGATCCCCGACTGCGTCACCGACCCTTGTCAAGCCAATGATGTACTCTCCAACGGATGAGTCACTTTTAGCTGCTGGCTATGTACGAATGACCCTCCTGCAGAAGCGGATGCTCGGTCTGAGAAATGTTGGGGCATTCAGCAGAATCGATGTGCCTCTGATGTCATCCAACGAAGTACAATCATCTGGCACGACGGAGGACTCATTGGTCAGGAGCATACTGGCGCTGATTCCCCCCATCTATGACCCCGTCAATGCCGCGAATCTTGTCTGAAAACGAGGATATATCTGTTCTGTATGGCTGTGGGAATGGGCTTATTGAGAAAGAGTGCCGCATCGGTCATGTTTTATCATTCCATTCTACTTCTCTTTCAATTTCAGACTTATACCAATTTGGATATCCTCTGCCTGCGCAGGTACTCGTTTGTTAGTTATACGTAGCACCACCTCATTCGTCCACATTCAAGTGACGTCTGAGGTGGGTACAAACGCACTCTAGATGTTTAGGCTCCTACTTATCAGTGTACCTAGCTTATCTCAACTTACTATAGGTGATCACACGAGCAAAGGTACAGCCTCTCACCCCTCTCGCCTCTTTTTTGCTCGATTCTAACTCAAAATCTTCGATAGTACAGGTCACCATCACTGCGTATATCTACGTTGATTTGATATTTCAACAGTTTATGGTCTCATCAGATTATAAAATTTTCAAACACAGAAACGTTACAGCCCCACAAAGCTACTTAGAGCAGGAAACCGCTATCTTTCCAATATTTAATCCAGAGTTGTATGTCAGAAATTTGTAGAGGGCCGGCTACCTGCAATAATGGGCTGGATTCTTTCACCTTCTGAAATACCAATCTCGGCATAGCGCCAAGCTCCAGGACATCAGATCCTGAAACTTGACCCGCCTCTGACACATCCCGGAAAAAATCGATAAGCTTCAGAGCGGGCTATAAAATACTGGGTAAATATCAATTGACGTCCAGAAACTGTCAGCGTACGATGTTTTTCATGTGTTCAGGTGTAGCATCTTTCGAAGATAGATTGTCGACCCAATGAGAGAATGGTATCACCGGTATCTTGACAGGATCTACACCAACTATTTTAGCTAAGGCACTTTGAACGCCCTCGATGATACGGCTCCATTGAATAGGGTGAGGATGCACAATGTTAATTGCAAATGGGAGGCACTTTTCAGAAAGCGCCACATCAAGAACAGCCTGTGCGGCATAATCCATTGGAAGCCAGGAAACTAACTGATACTTCATCAGGACATATCTATCTTCAATTTCTTGACTCACGCCTGGAGTAGAAGGCAGTCCGCCTAAGCTAATGCTAGATTTGACTAAAATCGGAAACCAGTTCGTTGTGCCCCACATTCCTGTTGTTGTTGTTCCACTGAGCTGCGCAAGGCGGATTGAGCATGTATTTAAACCGCTGCTTTCCAGAATCTAGTCAATTGATATCAGGAGCTGAGTGGATTTGTCGAGAGAAAAGACAAACACATTCTGCCACGTATTTGCTCTCACCATATCCTGTTCCAATTGAGTATTTTGACTGCCGCATGATGGTCTCAGGATACGGCTCTTCAGCCGAGTCCCAGAATTGGGCCACTGCAAACGATGACGTGAACACAAACCTCAAGGAAGAAAAATTCGGCCCCTGGCGAGCGAGATCAATGAGGTTTCGTACGCCTCTAATGTGCGGCTCAAAAGAGGCCAGTGGAAGACGGAAGTTGAGCTTCCAAGAAGTGTGTATGATCAACGTTACCGATTGTTGAATCTAAGAATAAATGAGAAAAACACACAAGTAAAATTGAGAGCCTCAAACCTCGTTATATTACTCTTTTGAGAGACCTAAATTTCTTGCAGATAGATCACCCTCAATAAATCGAATTTTGTTTGATTTTAAATCATCGAAATCAAGCCCTGCGGCTCGGAATCGTTCTCGATGCCTCTCCTCTACTGACAGATTCTTGGGACGATTCAAGGCATAGATGCGATGAACAGCCGGATTCTTGGTAAGGCTAGCCAAAAGATGGCAACCCAGATGACCTGTGGAACCTGTCAAAAGTACAACAGATGGTCCCATAGATGGTCCAATAGAATACTGTGCTATCATTGCATCTATTTTTTTGCAGCGCTCCTTCTCATCAGGCTGGTTTTGGCGAATAACGATGCGAGAGAGATAGCAAGCGAGTCCTTCAATCGTAGGGTAAGCATAGACAATGTTTCGCAGGATAGTGGTAGAGATGGATGGAGAAAGGGATTTCAGGCAACTAGAGATGCGGGAATTCAGGACTGTGGCTGCCAAGCTGTGCCAACTTTTCAGCATTATATGCGACCATCAATGTGTATTCATACCTGTCACACCCCTGTACAAACAAATTCGTCGAAATTCTAAATGACTTGCCATGGAACATTTGCGATAATTGACCAATGAGCCATTCTTTGAGGGATGATATATCCCAACTCACGGGAGGCTTCACTTGATTACTTGATGAGGAACCAAAAACAAGCGCCTCGTAACTAAGAGTAACACTGAGTAGCTCATTTACAAGAAGGCGATAGAAGACATACAGGGTTTCAATGCCACTTGAGACAATCTCAAGTGATGGTTTACGCGTTGTAGTACCTTTGGGTGCATATGCGAGAGATTTGTCGGGTTTTGTGATAAGGATCATTTCCTCAGAAATCTGACTGTGTCTAGGTAAAATTTTGTTCGCTGCTTCGACACACGGCCTGTTTCACAATATTAATCAAACGTAGGAATTTTGTATTGATATAGTTACCAAAGGCGGTTTCGTAGTTGCTTCAGAGACGCACTGTCTCCAATACCGATGGTAAATTCCGGATGAACCTCGATCAAGATGCCTGCATTATCACGTCCACGGCTGAACACGACAGCCCTTCGCGCCCTGAATTGGATGAGTTGGTTTTGACAACAATGTAGATATTGCGCACAATAGACTACTGGCAATAATTTCCTCGACTGGACCCGGCAAGGTTTTTATTTCAGATGAATGAATGATCACATCGTCCTTCCGGCAAACACTACGGCTTAATGTGAGTATTTCATATATGAGCAATGGTATCATTGTACATCTTTCACAAATTGTCCTTTGTCGGATGCTTGATGAACAGATCCGAAAGAACCAAACCTTTCTCATCATTTCTATTTATAACCGCGGGCTCGTGCAGTTCTCCTTTCTATGTGCAAGTTGTAAAGTGGATTTCCACAGAAGACAAACTTCACAAACCATATAGTGACATTCATATGTTCCATTGCCTTGATAGAACCACTCTATGCTCATCTTGTGCCATATCTCTATCCACGCCCGATCGCTCCTAGGTGGAGTACCGTATCTGCTGATTGGACCAGTCTCCGTTGTACCGTACATTGATTGGAGGTTCACGCCAGCTGAAACAAGATTATCACCAACAGTGTCCGATATAAAGCCGCCGCTGAGGCACTTAGCAAGGCCTATTAGATTGCGCTTCAAGGATATCGTAATTTAAAAAATGACGAACGACAATATTGAGGCTGGCAAGGATGGTCACATCATCCTTGGATTGAGCCCATGCATTCAACAATGCGGGAATTGTCATCAGTGCTGTTGATTTGGTGCGCTTGATATGATCAAGGATGATATCAGGACTTGGTGTAAGTGGGAGCACACTAGCGACTGTATCAACTGGAGGTAGGATGGGAACAGGGATGCCATGATAGACGGGAAGTAGGGTAAACAGGAAAAAGCCGATGATGTGGAATGGGGGAAGACCCATACCGCTCATTCGAAGACGGGGATTATACATTCTCAAATCATGAACACCTATGAAAAGACTTGTATAGCTTATCCGGGATACAACTAGGTTTAAGTCTTACTGACTGACACCCATTGACACAGCCTCTTGTGTGTCTGAGGGATAGGCTTGGGAATCTCAATGGTTCCAGACGAATGAAGATAGAGGGCAAGCTCGTCCGGAGAAGGTGTTCGGCTTGATAGTGCAGATCGCTCAGGAAAATTGGTTTCACCGTCGAGAGTGGGCTTCCTGGAAACAAAATTCAGATCTGGCATTTCCCAAAATCGCAGATGATAGTCATTGCTGTGCCGATTAATTTCCTCCTTTATTCCAAGGAAGAGACCCGATGGGAGGGTGGCTGAAGTAACGATTAAATCATGACATGAAGTAGCTCTCAGCAGATGGACGATAGTATCAGAACTGAGTTGAGGAGAAATCGGGAAGGGCTAATAGGATCAGTTTAGTCATTTATCAAGAATCTGTCGCGAACTTACTACAAAACCTGCTCTCATGAGACCGAGCAGGGTGACTTGATACTGAAGAACATCAGTGACAAGGATTACCCCAAAAACAGACAGAACTGGAGGGCTGGGATGAATTAACTGCGAAACCCAGTCACAAGCACGCCCAAATTCATGAAAGGTGATTTTTGTCGGCTCTTATGCATTTTCTCCAGTGCTGAAAAGATAGATCGGCTCAACAGGATTATGTTGGCACTGGAAATCCAAAGCTTCAGGTACAGTAAATGTACCATCTACTGGAGGAAGAGGTATTTCAGGTTGATGATCGTTGCTCATCTTACGAAGTTTGTGGAACGATTTATGTAATATCACCGTTTACCTTACGTTGACTATACGCTTGTTCGGCTGCTGTTCCTTTGACAAGTCAGTCGGAATTCAGCCACTGGCTTAGGCCTTATTAGGTTAGGCAGGCTTCTTGCAGTTTGATCGGGTGACTTTCCATAAAAAGACTTGTTTAGGTGTGAATCATTTACAAGAGTGGACCTCCAGCAGATGAAGAGCCAGAATATGTTTTTTTTGGTTCATCCACATTTTCAACTGGCGAAAGACGCCAACTTTAGTTCTTCACTGGTATGATACCATTACCATCTACATTTGTCTCGACCTAGTCCTAGGAGTTCTCTATCCAGTGTAGCATATTTCAAATTTGAACTCTTGATCTGATATCGGGGTTCAAGATCACTGCTATAGAAGGCATCGGATGTCCGGTTTATGTTTATATTCTCCTCCTATTGCCTCCAGTGAATATATTTATGTTACCGTTATCAGTGTTCGAAGCGGACACTCTCCTTGGGTCACCAAGCCAATTTTCCTCGCGTGAACCAATGGGCAGTAGTACCTTATCAAGAGAAATATACCCTGCGCGTCGGCTGAAGTCAGGAAATGTGTGAGAGTGATCAGAAATTTCAGCAGTTTGCCCGGTATCTTTTTTTCCCATCCTTAGAGCGTCGTTTAATTGAGCCGCCTTGATGGTCTGGGACCGGCGGATCTACTGCTCGGTATCAATAGTTTGCGAGAATTGTGCGAATGCTGATTGGCCCACCACAACAGGTCCCTGAACAGTCAGCATTGTTAAGCCAGATAAACGTCTCTTGTTTTATCAGAGCGTGAGGGCTTGGATGGAACTGGGAGAGGGGGGAAGAGTAGCGGGAAGGAGAGCCAAAACGTACCTACACCATTGTGATAGGTAAGAGTACTTGTATACCAGATCCTAACGTAGAATGATTGTTCCGAGAGTCGACTGAGCGATTGAATCTTTGGATAATAATGTGAATTGACAGTGTGAAGAAAATTATGGTCAGTTTTTGGTGTTGTGTGAGAAAAGTTGATGAACTTTCAGTCGGCGAGATGGTTGAGTTCGTAGGGGTATACCACTCGATCGCGGATGCAATCGGGGTTGGAGTTCGAACCGCGTCTTGACTACTAGATGTTGCCTTGTCAAAGGCATTAATTCCACACAAAATGTGTGAAGAACAATTCAGCAGCTATTCCATAGCTCTGAATTGTTTTCGCTCTTCCTAAAGTCTCACATCTATATGGTCTGCCAAGGGCAAGTTATTTTTTTGGCCATGTTCAACCACAAATCTCATTTAAAACATCCTTCCTCTAGTTTGTGTCAAAGTGCATTGCGCTCAACTGAGTTTGACAGCACCGTGTCTCAAAAATTCAATCGCTCAGTCGACTCTCGGAACAATCATTCTACGTTAGGATCTGGTATACAAGTACTCTTACCTATCGCAATGGTGCAGGCATGTTTTGACCCTGATGTAGCACATCCAATAACGGATATTCGCTTATATCCCTACAAGGGGGGAGGGGGGGTGAATTACATGCAACGGATCGTTTTCTGAACGTCAAGGATTCTGCTTCACTTAGTAAAACCCGGGACCCCCCATCTCCGACCAGGAAAAGAGTATTAAATTAAGAAAGACGAAATTCGGCATCTTTAAGTAATGTCTGACAATGTCTATCTCATTTCGCTCTCAGACTCAAGGTAATGCTGCATTCGGAACTACACTTCTCTGTGCTGCAAACGTGTTATTGTATCCTTGATCATCATCACAGGGCATCTGTAATGATGGTCGCAGTTCGTGTCCTGTCGAACCAGAACCATATCACATGTCGGTGCTGTTCCTGCAGTTGTAGTGGCAATGCTAGCTTTTGGGACTGATTTTCTAATTCCAGGAAAACCCCTTATCCAATTCACATTGGGGCTGTCGACACTCTTGACCTCCCTTTCAATCTTGGTCAAAATATCATTGCGTGTACCTTCCATGCATGGACCATGGAGAGGGAGCTTGTCTCCCGTAAATGTATGTATCAAATCCTCCAGCTCTTTCTTGTCAGTGACTTTGCTATGTGCATCTCCATGATAAGATTTCGGTTGAATATATCCTTGGACGCATCAAGTTTGTCTCCCAGTCCAATTTTTTTCTCCTTTTGAGAGTCAACAAAGATGTACTTGACTGACACCAATTAATCAGTCTTGAACGCACCTAGTTTTCAGCCATTTCCGGATGAAGTCTTAAAATGCTGCCAGAACTATCAATAATGTTATTAACGTTTAAAAAGAAAAGGAGCCAACTTTATAAACAACCTGAATACAAGAGAATATAGGGTGCGCAACAGATTTCAGCTGCTTCAATATATGGGCATACTAGTCAAGGATCAACTACCTTGCTAGCTGTGGTCCCTAGATCAATCAACATTCCAGCAACATCGCTTGCAGAAGCATAACAGACTGTAATTTGTTCACTTCTACCAACAATTTCTTGATCTGTGGGTCTAGCGTGTTCAGATCAATGTCGCGAATTTACGATTGTTTGAAGAGGAAATCAACATGACAGCAATAATGATAGCGTACCACGATGACTTCGAATGACTTGTACCGGAAACGGTTCGACCGGATTTTCCATTACTTCAGCTGTTGGAGAGAGTGGGTGGGAGGGGATGTTATCAGGCGAAGAACAAAGTTGTGACACAGGAATGATCAAAACATTGTCCCAAGAATTGAACGGGTGGAAACTTGACACAGACATCAACACCCAGCGTAGAAAACCCAGTATAAGCGTCACTTGAATCAAGTAGCTGTGCTAGTCCAGTTTGAGTATCTTCTATGATGAGATTTACCTTTTCAGATCACATGACAACGAACTATGTTCTTCATTTGACTGAGTCCCTCTTTGTGCACACAATCATGTCTAATCTACTTTGCACAGTCTGTCATCAGACAGCCTCCTATGACAAATTCTTAGCCCAACACTGCGGTACAGCAAACCTGTATTCAGCATGAAGTGGCGGACTAACTGATATGATAGGTCACGTATTCTGCCGAGATTGTATGATTCATCTAAACCGCGAACGAAAATGCCCCACATGTCGGCGCGAGTGGGGATCAACAGCTCCGTTTCGGGTGTACCTCAATTTTCCGGAATCCGACAGATTTGGCCAAACTCTTCATCACTTAGAGAACATAAACAAAAGCTCTTCGGCATTTCTCCTGGAGCGGATGAGTGGAGTCATCAAAGGCTTGGTGGAAAATCCTGAGAATCTCATGGGTCATGACACAGCGGTGCGTATCTAGCCCAAGCCTATAGCAAATGGGTGCCAAACCAGAGCTCTCAATAAAGTTTACAGACTCATTTACTCGAGGCAGCGCTTCGACTCGAACAACGAGTCGTACCTATAGCTTCTGAACTTGAGGAAACTCGCCAGGAGAACGAGGCATTGCATCAAAAACTCAAGGACACGGGTGTACAACTCAAGTCCAAAGAAGTTTTTGGTGAAGCATTGTCCGCTAACCTGGAACGGTTGAATCGGACTGCCATGGCACACGAAGCCACCATCATTACTATGCGCAACGAACTGGCCCATGAAAAGCAGAAACGACAGTCTGAACAAGACACGAGTCGACGGCTTTCTCGTTCTCTCCACAAGAAGCAAGAAGAGGTCAAGACGAAGGCACACGAAGTACTCAGCCTTAAATCTGAGATCGAGGAACATAAGAAGCAGGTGCGTTTGACAGGTCTCCTTCATCAACAACTCACTTAGATCAAGTATTACAGATGCGTTTAATGAAATCCAAACTTCGCGTACTCACAAAGCTTGCGAGGCCACGAGACATTACGGATGAAAGTGCAGACAACTCACTGATTGTTGAATGATCAGTAAGTTGCCATTTTCACTCGAATTGTATTTCGGGTTCCTGGAGATCTCAATATCCGAATTGAGCAGCTGCACCGGAGTCATAGGACACTTTCAATTCAAAAGCGCAGGAAGACTCATACATTTTCGGACCAACTCCTAATTGACCTCTATACATCACAGCTTAGGGTCCACATTGTGGATGAAAGCACCTACGACGCATACATTTTCTCGTTGTGCTGAGGCAACTTCCTAATGAGTAACTGGTCTCCGTTCAGGCGGACAGACAATCCTTTTCACTTGAAAATTTTCCACGGAGGAAAGAGGTTACCTGTCAGGTACTATGAGAGACGCTCGGAAAGCGTCATGATATCACCGTCCCACCCGACCAAGCATAGGCCGCAACTTGATATCACACGTTCTGGTTCTGAAAGTATGTCATCGAAGATCATGATCCCGAGAAGGTCACGCAAAGAAAAGAGATCCACTGGTTCAGGCCCTGGAAGACGTTCCTCATCGATCCACGTTACTTTCCTGTATTTTTCGGGATAGAAGAGCTTGTTGGTATTGTCTAAGAGTGTGGGTGAGAACAAACATGAAACTGTTATGGACGGGAATTGGAGCTGGTTGAACTAGCGACTATCGTACATTGACGTCGTCAATATAGTCAACACGCCCCTCACGAACGCCTGTAAAGACAACAGGTGATTCAATCCTAGGATCCAGTCCCCCGCTATAGGCAAAATTTTCTGTTCCAACGCCGGACAGTTCATATCAATCTCATTCGGAAGGAATACATTTGGTGCAACCAACATGCTGTTGTTCACATTGCATTCGTATAAATCTTGTATAAGATTCGGCTTCTCACCCCAAATAAAATATTGACGAGAGGGGTCCCATCTCGGGATTTTGAACAAAACAGGCAAACATGTGGCCAAAGACAATGACACCACCCCTAAAAGCATAATCGACGAGTTCCTTCATGATCCAGATCCGTCGGACCTGGATCCGTCACAAAGACTCCGTGTAGATTAGGCGAAGATGAAACTTCCTTTGCCTTTGCTTCCGACGAAATTTTCCGATATCCATTTGAAAAGCCTCGATGTACGACTTACAGATGTTGTCAACAGTATTTTCGTACTCAAGTATGAACTGCATGATGAAACGTCCGTCTTGAGGTGGAACTGGCGTAGTGGTAAGCACCAGAAGTTTGGGGCGAAGGTAAATCCGGCGGTGGGGAGACGATGGACAGTAGGCTCTTCTTTCTTCTTCGCATCGACTCTCATTGGAGCCGAGACCTGCAGGGGGTTCCTGAGAAATCTAGGCTCGAGACATGATGGATGCAGGCGGGGATGTACCTAACAGGCCTCGCATGGCTAGAATTTTTTTAGCCGAACCATTTTCAGTGCTGACATAGAGCAGGTAAAAAGACGTCAGACTATATGTGCGATGATTCGTTCGCTTCGTATAATGTCGCTGTACATGTAATGTCTTCATGCTGTCACTATTGTGGCCATATCAAATCAATTTAACTGAGCTGGCCAGACTTACCAACCCTCAAGCCTCGGAAGTGAGAGCTAGGATTGAAGATAGAATATGTTTCAAATACCTCTCTAACAATGCATTTGAACTGCCTATAGGACCTACTAGGTCTTGCAATCGTCACATATCAAGCCCAATGTTGACAGGTTCTCTTGGATAGCTCGTGACCTCAGGTATCCTGATATTTCATCTGAAACACGCAGTGTGTCACCCCAGGAATATGTTACAACAAGCTTCCGATTCAGAAACCGACCTACATTTTATGCCAAACAACGAAGCGAAAACATAAAGTTTTTTCGTCTAATCTACGCAGAACGCTGGTCCTATTGCGCAGAAAGAAGCGTGACGTCATGACTATGGACTCCTCCCTTACGACGCTTCAGTGTGTACTGAACTCCTCGAATGCATACAAGTTGTTGCGTTATCTGCTGTTTGAAATGTGAAATATACATTTATTGCAGATAAAAGGATACAAGATTTTCTGGTTCCCACAATACTAGCCGCTTGAGGATGCACAAACTAAAAAGGATAGACAGTTGATTTCGAGGACTTTGACGTCTCTTCTTGACTGTCATCCATTCTGATCGAGGTTGTGGTGCCATCCTTTTGATTAGCTTGATCCAGGTCCCTGGCTACTTTTTTGCAGGCCCTTGTAGTCCTGGATATCATCGCCATCTCGATGGTTTAGAGCTTACACCGTCCCTCCTCCTCTTGAAAGGTAACACCGGATTCTCTAAAGACAGGGCGTGATGGATTTGGAGTCATGGAAAAATACGGTCATTTATACCCGGGTGCACTCATCATGCTTATTTGACGCGTTACTGGCTGAATGGCTCCGCTCGACCAGTTTGGACAGTAGCGTTCGGCTTGTGATCCTCTTCTTTCGCACGTACCTTGATCCTGATTGGAACCTATCCAATTCTTATAGACCTCTGTCCTTCACATATCCAGCTGGGGATACAAGGTGGAATGAACATGCAAGTCTACCGAAAGCTTATCTGGGTCATTTGATGTGCGGAGGTCCTCGTTAACTTAGACCTCTTGAGCATACGTAGCTTGAAGATGCATCAGCTGATTCTCAAGCTATAATAGCTTTTGATCAAAGACTTACTGTAAGCAACAGGAACACGAAAAGGATTTGCAATTCTCCTTGATTATCAGTCCGTAAAAGACAATACAATAACCAGAAATACTGCTGGTCTGCTCAACGCGCCGCTGATTTAGTCCAGCTATCGAAGATATGAGGCGCGCAAGGGCTTCTGAGTGGAACGTCAAGATACTAGAACGCGCCGGTTGATTTAGTACGGTCCTCGCTGTTCAGACTATATGAGACTTACACGTGTTCGGCCATCCTGAAGCCTAGATAAGTATAAGTATAAAATGCTCTTGACCCTCGTTGACTTTCACGTCGTTCTGCATAACGAGTCTCATCCAGACATCCCTTTTCCACTTCCGCGTGGATATCTTGTAATTGTTGTCTCCCGTTAACAATGGTCGGACGGAATAGGAATTGCTTCACACTTCTGTGCTTCTTTGGGCTTCTTTCGGTCATTCCATCGGGAACCGGTTATCCCTTAGTGTCGTCAGCATCGTCAGAACTTGCGGGTATTGTGACACTTCCGTACAATCTAACGCTTGCTGCGTACAATACCACGCTTCCAAACCACGATAATAATGGTGCTCCCTTGGTACTCGGACAAAACGGTATCTTAACCTCAAGGTTCGAAAAGACAGTAACCATTCTAACCCAACTCTAGGCGCAACCTCGGGCGTAACTCCTCATGTAACCTCAGTGCGTCCAATCTCAAACCAGAAAAGGTCAGGATTGACTCGAATCTGACGAACGCTTAGACACGAGCGTCCTTTCCTTATGACGACTATCCAGCTTTAGCACTCATCAACGGTTCATTGCGTGCGTACAGCTCTGATGGATCGTGGAATACCAATGCCTCAGAAGTCAGAAGCGGAAACACACTCGGATGGGTCACAACCACGCGTTTTGCTAAACCTGCCCCGAAGATATATACCGCGGTCACAGTACCGTTGGCTAGATACCCACTGTTGGCTGTACACGGACGGAGTGATTTGTGGTCCTTGTGTCCATTTCCTGGACGTTTGGGACAGACGAACGTTGTTTATGACGTTGCTGCAGCGACGAATGGACTAGGAGGATTTGATGTAAGGAATTGTTATGATGTTATCTTGTTTATTGTAGGAAAGTGACCACATGATGACGGATGTTGTTTGTGGCTTTGATGGAGTATTGTGTCACATTCTAGAAAGTAGAGTAGGATAGCTATAAGGTGAAAGAGGTAATCACACGACACAATATTTTGATTTTCGGATGTGGCCAACCAAAATCTAGTCACCAATGGAGTTGATAGATATTATTGTCCAAGAGCACGACAATAATGCACTACAACAAAAGAACGAGCACCACAAGAAAATACGGAATACACCGCCAAACCCCAACACAGCTACAAACCGACATTGAAATTGTTACACCCAACAGAAATTGCGCCGGCTATGAATCAATTAGAAGTCAGTTACATGTCGTAACCCTAGCAAAAAGAACAAATTTCTTACAAAGTCCGTTTTTCGTACAACAAACTGTCTGTCCAGCACTGTACGAGAAGATTTAATGCCTTCCATTGGAATCACTTGGTACAAAGAAACTTACCAATTTCCACCTGACCCAGCACCAAGGGCCGTGATAGGTGTACAATTCACTCCAATCATACCCGTAGCGCCCGACAGGATGTCAAGGCCGATATTGTTCAGTGCCAACAAGTTTTTCCCCTCATGGCTATTCGAGTCGAAAGACTGTTGACAGCATTGCACGGGTCCAGTATTACACTGCGAATGGTGGCCTGGAATCCTCGTCGCACCAACGCTATTGACAAAGACTGCGCCAGTGAATATGAAGAGGATAAGGGCGGAAGTGAATCTGGTTATTTGTATTTTTGACATATCCATCACTTTTCTTGTATTGGATGTTGAGAAGAGAGAGAGAGACGACAACAACAACAACAACAACGAAGATGAGAGAACGGTAGGTTGACTGAGGGGCGTGAGGTGGTAATCCACACCAGAAATGACCATCGAACCAACTAGGTGCTTTAAATACCTCAGAACTCCTCTCCCCATTGAGTAAGTGCGAAAAAAAAAGCTCTTAAGGATGGTCGCACAGAAATTTACCTATTCCCAACTTTAACTCAATAAAAAACCTTCCGCCTTTCCATCTAGCTGTATTTTTTTTTGCCTTTAAGTACCATAAAAGGCTCTTGAAGGAGTTCAGAAATCTGAAAGTCCTGGGAACCTGTCGTTCTCAGGTTGAACAACCTGATAGCCCTTTTCGTCATAAGTCAAGTTGGGACAGTTTCCATCCACAGCCTGGCCTCAAAAATACCCCTGGGGGAAAAGAACATCCATTCGAATACGGTCCTTGGTCAGACTCCAGATACATAGTTTCTTCCCAGCTATTTTTAATATAGCACACCTGGCCCACATTGTAGAAAATGGGAGCCTTAGGACGATAAACCTTTGTTTAAAAAAAAACTCTGAGTAAGAAGCTCCGCGGTGGTCCATCGGAAGAAAGCATTTGAGGGACAACTCAGGCAAGTTACTGTATCCTACCCAGAACGCGGTGAAGCTGCTGCTTTGTTGTGGGTTGTAGTGCTGTGGTAACTGCCGGGACTTTGAGAGAGGTAAGAGAGAGCTTTTGCAGTCGTTACTTTGTCCTAACCCAGATCCAGATGAAACTTTTTGTGGTATCGATACAAAGGGCCCAGGCCTTGTTAAATATAGCTCCAGGATGCAGGATAAACCCATCTTATTCGGACCCAGCCTAGATTATACAAATTCGCGAGGACGGGTGATCGGTGCACAAGCGGGTAATATACTGAAGCCACACCTCATGATTTGCTGACCAAAATAACCGCCAGAGGCCATTCGACAGCGACCCTGTCATCCACCTCCACATTTGCTTTTTTGTCCTCTTCAGAAGCAGCTTGTCTCAAATCCTTCCAAAATCGAACTGGAAGATCTCCACCCCTCACATCAATACCATCTTTGATGGGTTCGTCCAAGTCATTCTTGAATCGATTATCAGGTGGTGCCGAAATGTCTTGAGGATGCTCCATGCGGTACTTCTCCAACGCACTCCAAGTTCGAAAATAGCCGAGCAAATCTCGCCAGCGCATTTCCTTCTGCATGATGACTGGGAAAGTTCGTGATGCCGGAAGGGTGCCGGTATGATAGTTACCTAAAGTGGATGCAAGAAAAAAAAGACCAATTCATTAAACTTCAATCATGTGTTCATATGACTAGGGTGGTAGAGCTTACCAGCGAAATAACACCTCTCTTCATGAGCCAACTTTCCTTCCTTGCCCAGGACCTTTTCAGGACTTGGAACATCCAAAAGATGTCTCTCCAACACTGTTCTCCCAGGCCTCTCCCAATGTGGACCTAAACTAGTGTACAAATCCGTACCCTGAGCATATTTAGTGATAAGAGGCGTTACCGATGGATACTGCGGTAATCGGAATTCCGAGTACACCTGGTAATTACCATGATGCATGATGCAAATATCGTAAAGTACCAAGTACGTGTGGCATGCGCAGTCGAAAAAAATCAGAAAGTGTTGTTTCAATTAACATCTCCAAACTTGCCCAAAATGCAGCTGTACCTCCCGGCTTCAGCACCCTTTCCACCTCAGGCCACACTTTTGTCCAATCAAACCAATGGCACGCCTGAGCTGGTTACATAAATCGAAACAAAATGACCCGCGCAAAACATAGATGAATATATGAAAAAAAATAATGAAAAAAGGACCTACCAGCGATGACTAAATCGACACTGCTATCCAAGATATCAGATCTTGCCATATCCTCCGCATTGCCGCGTCTGAACGAGAACCTTTGGCCACTCCTTCTATGACTACCGGTGCCGCCTACAGGGGGCGATCGCGACGGAGTAGGATTCGGAAAGAAATCGCGATTAGCTCTAATAGCCCTGATCATTTTTTCTGAAGGATCAAGTCCAATGACCTCGTGAAATCGGGTCAATTCTGTAGTTGCCTGCCCTGTGCTCTGTTAGTAAATGGGACTGAGCTATTGAGGCATGCATACCAGTTCCGCAACCTATGTCGAGAGCCCGGTCCCATTCTGCGGCGTCTTTCCGTTTATGATAATTGAAAACATATTCGAATAAACGGCGAGGATACGTCGGTCTCGTAAGGGAGTAGAGCGTAGCAGGGAAATTACTGTTCGCAAAGGCTGACATCTAGAATACTAGAATACATTCAGTTAACCGATGATGCAATCAAAAGCATGGACTAGATCTCCGAATAACTCCGGTAATATGCAAGGCTTTTCTCTAGACATGGAATTAGACTGAGACTGATGGTTGATACAGTAAGGATGTAGAGATAATGATGATGAGCATTGACATCCTCTATAAAGCCCAACTGCAAAGACGATAGTTCAATACCCGTAATTCTATTCGGCAGCGAGCTCAAACTTAATCTTAGCAATAGCAGCAGCGGGATTGAGACCTTTTGGGCAAGTCCGCGAGCCTGAAGAACATCAAAATAAGAGAACAATCACGACGACGAAGAGACAAGCGCACAGTTAAAGATAGTATGACAGCGATACATGCTCATCTCATTCTGCAAACGCTCCTTGCGCTCTTCACCATGAGTGTCCTAACAAGCATGGTCAGTGCCGCCCGGGACAAGTAGCGCAACAATCCCACTTACCCGAGAATCAGCAATCCACCTGTAAGCCTGCATGAGTGTAGCTGGGCCGAGATATTCATCTTGGTTCCACCAGTAGGATGGGCATGAAGTTGAGCAGCAGGCACAAAGAATGCATTCGTAGAGGCCGTCGAGCTTCTTACGATCTTCCTGAGACTGCAGATGTTCTCCTAGACGGAATGTAAAACACATATAGCCACCCCAAGTACCCGAACGTACCCTGAGCAGGAGGATTATCATTTTGCAACCAAGGCTGAATTGACTTGTATTGCTTGTAGAAGAGCGTCAAGTCGGGTACCAGGTCTTTCACAATATACACTGATAACCTGAGTAAGCACCCAAACGATCGAGATAGAACGCATGTATTCACTATGGGGGAGTGGGTAAATCTTGGTGTCCTTCGCACCATCTCTGTCAATTCTACACAGACACGCCAGTGTGTTCTGGCCATCGATGTTCATAGCGCAGGATCCACAAATACCCTCACGGCATGAACGACGGAATGTTAGTGTAGGGTCAACTTCATTCTTGATTTTGATTAATGCATCAAGAATCTGCGACCATGCAAAGGTCTCAGCCAGGCCCATGCATGCAACATTATCCGGAAACTGACCATAGGTCCGCATTGGTTCAAGTCAATCTTGTATGTCTGCAGGGTAGGCTTCCTTGCAGGCTCATCCGGATTCTGCGCCCTTGTATAAGCAAAGATAAGTTTCCACAAGAAAGCTACGAACCCAGCGGTAGATCTTGAACTCCTTCTCAATTACAGGCTTTTGTAGTGGTGCAGCCTGGCCAGCACGAGCCGAAGTAGCAAAACCCCGGGAAAGGGCAGTGCGTGAAAGAGCTGAGCGTGTGCTCGCAGCTAGCATGGCAATAAAATAACAGACATCCAACAGAAGAGAGGTCGCAAATCAGACTATGTTAATCACGTGTTATGACACTCCGGACCAATCACATGCATCCTATTTTCATTAGAAAACATTAACAATACAAGCAAGTGAATACCGATACACTCAGAGGCCCTGATAGACAAAAAATCATCAGTTCATTCCCCTAACAAAACACACAGCGCTCACATCAGCTAAAGCAACGAGCCTCTCATCTCGTCGATACTCATTCTCATTTACTGAACGCTCCCAGTCTATCCCACCCCTACCCCACAATGTCATCTGCATCATCTCTTTCATCCGTGTAAACCGTTTCGCATAAACCGGAATTTTCCTCCATCTATGACGACCTGAACCTTGATGCGTACGTGGATCAGATTGACAGTAATGCTCTAATGTATGCTCTGCACGCAATTTCTGGTATATTGTGGAGGATATGAAGGTTTGTCGATCAACATGACTCATTATTCTTGAATATAATTTGTACGTCAATGCACAAACATCGACAGAAACGAGGGAGAGGAAAAGAAGCTGATAGCGAGATAGCTCTCTCTTTCCCCGTTAAATAGCGCCAGGGGAAATCTACGTTCTTACTTTTATAGGTGAAAAATACTATAAGAACTGCATGATTTTGTAATAATGACACAAAAAGCTGAGACTCCTAGCAACGAAGAACAATAAAATGCATAATAAAAATAGATTGAGTGTCCAACAATAGCCATTGCATCCATTTTGAGACGAGTACTCAAAAACAGAAGAATACAAAAGCGCCTGCAACCCATCACGCACGCTCTTGTCGTCAGGTGCATAGCTGTAACTATACTGTCACTCGCTAAAGTACTCGAGACCACTCAATATATTGGAAGAACAAGTAGCAGTACAATTTTCGATGTTGAGACACTATTTGCCTGGTTGTGGCTTGAGCCGAAAGCTTTTAATCTGCATTGGTTTCATAACCGGAATATTTTATAGAAACTATGATTTCTACTCAGCTTTTTCGAAGAGGGGGGGAGGGTACTGCATTAAAAGATAAAAGTTCTCAAACTCAGAATTCCTTTTTTTTTGAATGTATACCCTTTTGACCGTTTGACCGTTTGACCAACAAACCAGAGAACTTTGCCTATCCCGTTTCCTTATGGTTCGGGACCGAAATCTATCACTACAAAAATACCACGTGACTAATTTAATTTCTCTTCACAACTATGGTCAGGCCTCCAATTGCAACGCGTTCAGTTACCTTGAGAGCACGCAGGAGCGTCTTTGACTCTTCTGTGACTCTCTATGAGCCAGCAGACATTGAAGAATTATCCTCGTCTCTCGACCATCCTGGGAAAACCAGACGGATCAAGAGAGAACATGATGTGCAGGTGCCTCCGCCTCAGGAATCGGCTCCGAGGAAACGGTTGAAAGCCGACGCAGCTTCACCAAGAAAGATCACAACGCTCAAAAAACCCAAACCAATACTTCAAGCCTTGGATACACCCCATCCAGCGCCGGAAAACTGGCGAGAAGTTTATGACGCCATTGGGAAGATGCGTTCACAGTTTACTGCACCCGTCGATACGATGGGTTGCGACCAGGCGAAACATCAGGAAGTTGAACCAGAGGTTTATCGATCTGCCTATTTCATCCTGAACGAGAGCCTTACGCGCCAAAGAACAGACGGTTTTCAACCCTCATAGCGCTCATGTTATCGTCGCAAACCAAGGATGAAGTCACAGATGCCGCTGTGAAGAAACTCAGAGCTTCCGTCGGTGGTGTACTCTCAATCGAGGCAGTCCTTGCCGCAGAAGAATCCACCATTTCAGAAGCCATCAACAAGGTTGGTTTTTGGAGACGTAAAACCGGGTAAAGAGGAACCTTGCATGCGTTGTTTGCCTTTGTTCACATACCGATCTAGCTATATCAAACAAGCAGCAAAAAAACTTCGCGACGAATTCGCCTCCGATTTGCCCAAGACTGTGGACGAACTTTGCTCTTTACCAGGGGTGGGACCAAAAATGGCGTTCTTGGCTCTTCAATCAGCATGGAATTTGTGTGTAGTCGCGGTTTCATTCTTCTATGAATTGTCTCCTGATACTCATGATAGAAATCATGGCATTGGAGTTGATGTCCACGTTCACCGAATCTCGAATCGCTTAGGTTGGCACAAGAAGCCAACGAAGAATCCAGAGGAGACGAGGTATGTGTGCATGTGCATCCATGCACTTTTCAGCAAGCACAGACGCTGATTTCTTCATTATTTGAGGTTGAATTTACAATCTTGGCTACCTTCAGAGTTCCACAAAGAGATTAATCACTTACTTGTTGGCTTTGGCCAGGTATCTCAACTCTTCAGGAGGAAAACTTCCACTTCTCAATCATCTCATTCTTAGGTAATTTGTCTGTCTGTCAGTCCTCGATGCGATTTGTGTGACCTGTCAACGCGAGGGCTTTGTCCGAGTGCACAAAAGGTGGCCAAGAACACGAAACGGAAGCCCGTTATCATGACCGGAGGCTCACCAGCCAAGGTCAAAATAGAGCTGGAAGCAGATCAGCTGATAAAGCTCCCAAACCCTCATACAGATGACGATCAGTCTATGACTCGCTTGGAGGTAATGCTCAAGGAGGAAGGCAAGGAGCCCAAAATTGAAGAACCGTAATGATTGATAAAATCTCGAAGCGTCCATCTATGTGTGACAGATTTGACTTGTGCTCATAATATAATGGCTTTTTGTTGCTCCCAAGAATTTTACGCATGCTCCATTGCTGAGTCCCAAAACCCTTTCTCTAACATCGTACACTTGTCCCATACCTCCCTCCACTCTTTCAGCCTCATTGGTGATGGGGCATCAGCCATGACTCGTGCTTCGATCGCAGCTGTGATCAGTCACTCAGTATATATACATATCTCATCGCTTCAGCTTTTCAAAATAGCTCACCCAGACCCAATTTTACTGCATGTTGATAATGTTCTCCGGAATAATCGTTGATCCACTTTTCATACGGATTGCTTTCTGTTATGACCCAGGACCCTTCATTTGTTGCCTCCCTCTTCAACCAAAACCCAACCTCTCCGTAGCCCACTAGGCACACTAGCAATGCCAGTAGTAGCTTCGTGCTGTCACCTGCCGACATTCAAGATACCCCCCATCAATATCCATCAGTCTGTGTGTGCGCGGAGAATGTGACTTACCCTGAAGTCCTATATCAATGAGAAAAGCACCGTATGCTATCGTAGCCGATGTTTCCGGTGCTGATTCCAGCTGTTCCTGTGTTACGCCAAAGGAGTGGCAGAAAGATCTGTGGGTATCGATTTCTCGAAGGATGTTGAGGAGTGTTTGAGTTGCGGATCCTATTTCGGAGAATGTTGACGATTTGGCTGCTAGGAGCCTGGAATCTCGAGCTCAAGGTGGGTCTGTCTGAATGGCTTGTGGTGTCAAACGCTTACCCATTTGCGCGCGCATAATACTTCAAATAATGATAATCCTGTCTTTGAATAATGTCAGCTTGAAATCGAGTAACCCGAAAAACTCATACATGATGTAATGGGTGAATGCGGAGCGGGGTAATACCGCCCTACCCAATTGCTTGACGAATTCGTGTTCAACATAAGCCTTCCAGTGAACTGCGGTACTTTTGATGAGGTATCGAATCAAGGGATACTTGTCATACTTTGTTCGCCTATCAAAGGAAGGAGAAGGGTGATTCAGCAAACGACGTTCTCGGTTTTTTTGGACAAGACACTGACCTTAGTATGAGGACTTTGGTAGTAGAATGAAGATGGTTGAGTGGGCCATGACCGCTCCCTATTTCCTCGGCAGTATCAATACCCATGTGTGTATACCACGTCGCACTTTCAACAGCATCGATCACTAGACGGCAAACCTGTTTCTTTAACACACCATTTTTTTGTGAGGAAGGGCCACAAAAAAGGACGCACGTGTGCTGCCTTGAGCAAGCGCACAGGCAGTAGCAGCGCTCAGGGTACACCCTGTCCCATGAGTATTTGTCGAGTTGATTCTCGGCCTTACGAACAAGGTCGTGTCTCCTCCCCTCTCCTGTAACACATCTACTACCAGCTGAGGCTCGGTTTCGACCTGTTCACCGGAGAATAAGATTTCCATATTTTCCTCCATCAGTCCATGCTTGATCACTTGCACACCCTGCTTGACCTTGAGTAGCTGTTGAACGTCTTGGATGGTCACATGGATATGTCCACCTTTCAACAGAACAGCGTGCGGCGCGAAAGTTGATATCATTCGACTCGCAGCTGATATCATCTCCTCTAACGTGTTGATCGAGGTAGTCAAACCCCTCTTGGAGAGAAGCGTCTCGGCCTCTGACTTGTTCGGTGTAATCATCATAGCGAGAGGGAATAAGTCGCTGATAATGGTGTCCAGTGCTTCTGGATGTAATAGCGGGTGCCCGGAGGTCGAGACACATACTGGGTCGCAGATGATAGGAGGTCTTGGGGAAGAAGACGAAGAATAGTACTCTTTGATACTGCGCACAACGGCTTTTGTGTTCTCGGTGTCGAATAGCATGCCGATTTTGATAGCTCTAATGTCGATGTCAGATAAAACCATTTGGATCTTGTGTTCAAAGTGCAGCGTATTGATTAGCTGTAGCACACCAAAAGTATCAGACCGTGATCAGACCTGTTTTTCTATGAACAGAGGCGGCACGGGGTGGACGCCTTGGACTCCGTTCGTGTTTTGGGCCGTGAGTGCTGTGATGACACTCGTTCCGTAGCATCCATATGCACAGAATGTTTTGAGGTCCGCCTAGGATTGCAAAAACAGTCTGCCGGGTGTGGTCGCTAATGAAAAAAGAGTAAAAAACCTACTTGAATGCCCGCGCCACCACTACAGTCTGAACCAGCTATGGTAAGAACAGAGGGAGACTGTGCTGGTTTCTCAGATGACATTGGAGAGCAGAGTTATGGCTTAATTGATCTAATCAGTTATCCAATCTGAGAGAATCTAAGCGAAGCATGACACAGGATGGGCAGGAAGTAGGCAGATGAATGGGACACAACAACACAAGCTGCATGATAGAAAACTAAGTGCAATATGAGCACAGTCAGATAAACTTAGAATTAGTAGAGGTGTATGGAGGCGCAGCGGAAACCTTGTCACTGATAATCCAATTGATGATCGATCTTGATTAGGTTACTTGATAGTGTACTGAGGGAGGGCCAAGAAAGTCCCCCTATTTTTCGCCCAACTAAATGTCAAGCTTATTTTCAATGCAAAAAAAAATTAGTCTAGTATTGATACCGAGTCTAATATTCATTTTATGCATGCAAAGGGGCAGCAAAGTGTACAATCGACGAGTGGTGTACAAATGACGATCGGACTGCGATCGAGCACTGTAACAACTTGTTGTTTCAGAAAAAAAAGGTGTACAAATGATAGGTTAAACTCCACATAGAACTGATTCATCACTGGACATGACCGAAGTGACTATTATCTATCTCTTGAAAATGGAATGAATAAAAGATCGACATGAAGAGGAAAAAGTTGTGGCGGCGTACCTCTCTCTGCCACATCAATCACGAGTCCTCTCGCTTCCTCTTCCGTGTCATCTGTACAAGATCAACGCGGATAACGCCTGCGACTGCCTTGAGACTTGGCACCACTTCTTCTTGAATTTTGTTTGATTTGGGGATGCTGTACAAGTGGATGTCTGCCATTGAGCCGACCGGTCCCTCATACTTGAGCAAAGGGTGTAAGTTTGCTAGGCTTGAAGGCCTGGTGAACGCCAATGTCTCGTGAGAGAAAGATACTGATAGATAGTATTTTGAATCAAGCTCAAGAATTTGAGGCAGATTATGCATATTATGGTGGACAGTAAGTGATTGAACTGATCGGCCATCGGTCATAAGTGATCTATTCCCAAAAACAGATTTTTTTTTGATATGGATCTTTGGTTTTCCCCAGCCATGGCCTCCACGTCAAGAATCGAAACAACCGAGCTCAACTCTCAAGTTGGAGGCCACACTGGGATACTCACGAACGAAGACGGGGAGCTTGTGATCAAACCGGCTCTTCCCCGCGAACTCGCATTTTATCAACAAATACGGAACGATAAGACGTTCTCGAGTCTGTTGCCTTACGTACCCAGCTTTATTGGAACATTGAGGTTGGAAGGCGAAGTCGATTATAGTAAACCACAGGAAGAAGGGATCGCTGTGAAGCCATTTGCAGAGAAGAAAGATAGGTGCTTTTCAGGCCAAGTGTCCGATATGCTGATGAGGTTTTTAATAAATACAATCCCTAGTATTGGAGAATATCTCGTATCCGTTTTTGAAGCCCAACATCATGGATATCAAGCTCGGGACGACGTTATACGACGATGATGCTTCTCCGGAAAAAGTAGCACGAATGATGGAGACGGCACGCAACACGACGTCACTTGAGACAGGTATTCGTCTCACAGGCTTCCAGGTAGGGTGCACTGATATTGCCTCTTTCTTCATGTTAATACATGTATCAGGTGTATGACAATGCTACAGGCCTGGTGGTCAATACACCCAAGTCCTATGGCAAGTCGCTCAAAGCAGACCAACTTTCAGAGGGCATAGCCAAATTCTTCCCCGTTGGTGACGAGTTGGGAGTTGAGAGCTCCAGCGGCCTCCCTGTTTCAATTCTTCGGCGAATGCTTCTGGGAATTCGTGATGAGGTCAAGGATATTCGCAGTGTCCTTGGTGGACTGGAGTTGCGTATGGTGGGGGCGAGTATGTTGATCGTGTATGAGAGCGACTGGAATCGTGCCAGAGAAGGCATGGAAAAACTGGACAAAGAAGAGGTCGACGATGAGGACGACGATGAGGACGAAGACGAGGAAGAGGATGAAGTAGGGACGGGGCCACCGTTTGTGGTCAAGTTGATTGACTTTGCGCACACCAAAATGGTGCCAGGAGAGGGACAAGACGAGGGTGTAATTGTGGGGATAGATACAATTGTGAAGCTACTAGAGAGGCGGGTTGGGGAGCTAGTATGAGATAGATTAATGTAGGAAAAGGTATGAGCAAGGCACGAGCCACAGCGCGACTGCCGACATGCCCTGGTCTCCGAAGACTAACTAGGCAAGTCCTTCAGGTTGCGGAATTGACTTCCCTGGCCTGTGAAAGGACAAATTATTCCAAGTCCAAATCACTCCTTACAGAGTGAGGATCTGTGGAAACCAAGTTTTCTGGAGGGGACAGTCTCGAACCAGCGCACTCATGGCTTTAACCGCTGGGAAAGACCATGCACATTCCTGGTTGGGCCATCACAGCCGATGCAACTCTGTATCTTTTATTAAATATAAAGTCAGTTGCTCACGTGTGTAATGGTCATCAGCGGTCTAAAAACTCTGTACTGCAACCATGGACTCTCCCGACGTTCTCAGTACACTGCGCCAGGCAATCAAATCCAAATTTGATATTACTTTTTCAAACTCTGAGCAACAATGTCCCTCTCTATCAGCTGCTACTCATCTTGTCCTCCCCTCAGGCCCTATACTTAAGTCCGCAGAGACGCGCTATGCCAAAGCTGGGACTACAGCATCGTCGCCCCAGGATTTCTATACTGCAGAGGCTCTTTACCTTGCTTGGAGTCTACGCGACGCAGCAGTTGCAGATTATATGAAACAGACTCGAGAGAATGGCCTCACCACAGGCTATGTCAGCATCACCGAGCGGAAGACTGTAGTAGACTGGTTAGAAGGGCGGATACCTGACCATGATCGCATCAGACCTGCACAAGGTGAACGAAGTCACAACATCTCCAAATGGTACTTATGTATGGTTAGTGGAGTCTACAACTCCACCCGGTTCACCGCCCCGAAGCCTTCGTGCATTTCCATCTACGACCCAAAAGTCAGCAGCGGCTGAGGTCGCAACATCGACACCGGCGAAACGACGGTATGCACCGGATACACATGACGCCGACGTTGTTAAGAAGATTCGGCTTGCCGAACTTGAGCTGAGAGATCGGAATACGGTTCTGCGAGGTAGCAAACCAAACGTATGCCTCTTCTTGGTTTTCTCCTCGTCCTTCTTTGACACATGCTTAGAACTTCTCCGCTGTTTCGCACCTCTTATGCTGACAAGCTCAAGAAGCTAAGGGAGGCTTCGCGATCCGGTGCTCCTCAGCCAACCACTACACCAGGTAGGTTTCTTCGTCCCCAGCTGCAATAACTTACCATTCTTGGTTTCAGATCCCCAAGCTCCTGGCAAAGAAGGCTCGTGAGTTGTTATTCTGCGACATGTCTGCGTTTTCGCTGAGATTTCTCTATAGGCAACTTCCAACCTATCATCATCATCTCCTCGTCTCCCACAGCCCTCGTCACCATGTACAATGTCAAACGTTTTCTACAAGAAGCAACGTATGGTCTTATCACTCGGTTGCTCCTCCCGTCATACTGACACCTCTTCAGGTTTGAATCCACCCAAGAGGCTCGTTCGCGAGCAACAGCAGAAGGCAATACTCGTCCTGAAGATCTCATTGCTATCTATCGGCGTCGGACGAACATTGATTCTAGTGGCAAGGAGACTGAGATACAAGCCAAGTACTTTGTCGTCGATAGTGTTGAAGCACTGTCCAAGTTTGGGGCGGACGCTTGGGATCGTGTTGTTTGTGTCATGACGACTGGACAAGCATGGCAATTCAGGCCTTATAAGTGGAGTGAACCGAGGCAGCTCTTCCACCACGGTATCACACCTTGTCACCCTTTGAGTTTCTGGATTGGACTTATGAATGTTCATAGTGAAAGGAATCTACGTCACTTGGACGAATGACCCTCCCAATCTGAAAGATTAAGGGACTGGAACGTGACAGAGCTCAAGGTACAGAACTTGGTCTGTAATCTACGCAGAGGCTTATCTCATAACTTTTAGATTGACCCTCACCGACGGCATGTCGACAAAGCTGTAGTAGCCCAGTTTTGGAAAACACTTGACGCCTGGATTGTGGCCAACAAACCATGGCTGATGAGAGCGTAGCAGTTGATGGCATCACTGAATTCAATGCCCGACGTATACTCATTCACAGTTTTTTTTTCCTGTCATCGCATCCAAGTCAATTACAATCGTCGCCGCTTTCTCTTTTTCTACGGTTGGTTGTGCCAAAGGATGCTGAAAAGCGATTGAAAAAGGTCATCTTAGTGCTCAATCTTTGTGGATGTCGGTCTCCAAAAGTGCTTTGACGTGGAGACCAGAGCCGGTAGCCCATACACCTGTATCTCGTCTCTAAATATACCCGATTTTTCTCAGACATCTGTGTCAGGATATAAAGTCTCTTTTCTGTCCAACACGTTGCATCTTACCTCCACTATCTACTCTTTTCTTGTTTATTCATTATCAAGCATGACGACCCTACCCAGTCATGCTAACGATGAAAAACGCCACATGTTCATGGACTCTGAAGTCAAAGATGTCACCGTTATCGCGCCAGACTTTCCAATGGTACGCATATAGTCGCCTTTGCTGGACATCAATCAAGCTTTGTATATGCCTGCATAGAATCCTTTACGCATCGCCGAGATGGCAATTGAGATTCAACTCGAGAAATTACGCGTTGTAGAAGCCATGAACGCGCGGGATTTGCTTGTGCAGAAGCTTTCCGATGCCTATACTTCGGTTCGCGAAAAGACAGAACTTATCGACCGGTTACAGCAGGCTCTCAATACGGCCACGAACACAAGCCATACTACCTACTCTGCTACTGATCCTCAGAGCTGGGGTCAGGCCCCGGAGATGCTCCAAACACAGGCTACGGATTTGGAAGGGCTGATTCAGGACTTTTCAATTGGGTCCAGGAACACCATGGGGCCGCCGCCCAAATATGAGGAAGAGGATGGAAAAGTCGGTGATGACATTTCCTTCTGTACGCATATACTCACTACCTGGGCTAGTCTACTGTTATTCCCAATGCACAGACTATTTCAGCTTCAACGTCTCCACTTGCTATCAGTACCCCGACGCTACCAGGACCTCCGCACAAGGAGAGGGTGAGTGGTTTCTTGTGCGGCTGGTCGACGCATGCCTGAAACCACCCAGTCCGTACAGACCATGGTATCTGAAGAACCAGCCGACATGGTCAACGCACGTTTCGCTATACTCGCTTCTATCCCGTTGCCGGACAATCCACCTGATGATACTCTCAAACCTATCGTTCTCCCGCCTATCTGCACTTTACATGAATTCCTAGGTTCGACTTCAGGGGTACGACGGACTTTGCGAGATCTAGACATCTACTCACTCCACCTCAGACGCTTCGCAACTTGTATGTCTATTACAGAGAAATAGGTAGCCTGTTAACGAACCTCTCAGGCTTGGTAATTATCGCGTCCTTCAGAGCTTGACGACAAAGTGGTGTCCGAGTCGCGAAGAACACGGTTATTTCTACAGCCCCATCTTTAAATGTAGCACAAATCCCCGGGTAACGACTGCACATAGATGGCAACAAGTAGACGTTACCGCTCGGATGAGACAACCGACAGGTATGCTTGCCAATTTGAACAAGCCCTCGTTGATTTGTGCGGGCAGAGTGTTTTTACAATCGTGAAGGGCTGTGGTACTATGCTGGCTCGTATCAGGCTTTTCAATTGGAAGACTTGACGCTCAAAGAATGGGCAGAACTGCCCACTGAGGTATGGAACTGGTACGAGGCCAGTCTTTGCACTGATTTTGATCGTCAGACTGCCAATCACCTCGTCAAAGAGACCATCTCAGCCAGGAAGAATGTTTCACCCCAGAACGTCTATGAGGTCAATCAGTTGTATAACGCCGGTGCTCTCAGAATTGCCTGTGTTGGTCTTCAGTGCGTGGGATTCAACCAAGAGGTATACAAATCCGTTCTTGAACATGCGGGGAAATTCTCGCAAGCCAAGTGGAACTCGATCAACGGCGGAATGAATCCGGCGACTGGTGTTACGAGTAATATCCCAGGAAAACCTAGCAATCTTGTTTCAAGGCCGGTCTCTCCTACATTCTTGGGCACGACCAATACTGGTTTTGGTACTGTTGCGGCGGGCGTTGGTCTTGGGAATGGAACGACGTGGAACTCTACTGCAGCACTGCTAGCTCAAGGCAACCACCAGGGAATACTTGGGCCTCCAGAGAATGTCCAGGGTAATGAGAATGGATACCGAATGGGGGTCAAGAAGTAATGCAAGATTATGTAGAGAAATTGTATGGTAGAAACGACGCTATTTATTTTTTGGCCCGCTTCTTGCCAGTGGCCCGTCTTGTCTCGCCTGGGGAGACCACAAGTGAGCGATAGTTAGAGAGATATAAATAGAATCAACAAACCTTCTTTCTGTTTCTTTGGGGGGCCCTTGCCTCTCTTCCTCCTGTACTCGATGTCCTCGAGACGTGTCTGCTCGTCGTCATCGACGAGTTCGAGGTCTGGAAACATGCGGATGGCTTTTGGGATGTCGAGTTTGGGGGGATAATAGGCAAGCATGGAGGGGCCTCTGACACGCCTGCGGAGATATTTTGCGCCTGTGCGGATAGACGTCGGGTTGAATGCTGTCTGGAATATCTGCGCCCGAGTCTGCAGGAGGGAGAAGAGCGCCATGCAAACACGACCATACAATCATTGGAAAAAAAAAGAATGGTTGATGGCTGATGCACCAGGCCATGCTGCGAGCAACGTCTGTGCGGACGCGTTCAGGACTACGGCCAGGACTATCAGGACTGCAGCCAGCACTTGTACGTCTGCGCAGTACAAAGTCACAAAAACGCAAGCCTCTCCAAAAGAGATACGGACTACAGTCAGGACAACAGCCAGGACTACAATTAGACCTACATTCGCCGCAATCAGGGCATGTACGGCTACGCGGTTCAAAAAGTCCCAAGTTTTTTAAAACGAGATACACAAATCTGTCCAGCCCCTCCCGCTCCCCGTTTCTCCTCCCAGACCAGACCCAGGTCGAGGGTGCTCCTCCTGCCTTTCTCTCCCTCGACCAGTGTCATGCCTATTTCCAGTCCGAGGTCCGGTCCTGGAGCACAAATGACCGCACCATGAGGCGTTTTGCTAGATTTGGCTACGACGCATCTGCCATCCGCCCTTTCCTGGATGTCTTCGTCAGCGCCGTACAATCAGATTTCTTTGCCTCTCCAGAAAAATTCGCAAAATACCAGCTCACCCGGTTCACCTCGTGCGGTGCAGCTCATGCTGGCGGTCTCCACCATGCCGCTTCGAGACCCCATCTCCGCCTCCTTGACGCTGAAATCACGTTTTCGAACATCTTCTTTTCCTGGATAGCCAACCCCCATGATTCTGCTCCTCTGCTTGAAGAAGCTGTCGCTGACGGTCGGGCCAGCAGTCACACCCTGGATGCCTTGAGGCATTTGGCTATTGTTTCTGAGAGAAGGCCCTCGGAGCATTTTACTTGGGCCAGAAAGTCTAAGAGGAATTTTATCATGCATGTCGGACCCACTAACAGCGGTAAGACTCACCACGCCCTCAGGGCGCTTGCTGCTGCGAGGAGTGGCGTCTACGCTGGCCCACTCCGTTTGCTGGCCTATGAGATCTGGGAGAGGCTGAATCTGGGCCAGATCATTCCCTTGGGTGTCGATGTTCCTCCCCCCTTCTCTACTCCCCCGCCTTCCAAGTCGAATCCTAATTCCATCACCGACAAACTGATCGCTCCCCAGGCGAAAATCAACTCGAATCCGGCCTATGCGCGTCCCACCAACATGATCACCGGCGAAGAACGAAAAATTGTGGATGACGACGCTTCGCTTCAGACGTGCACCATTGAAATGTTATCTTACCGTCACCAGTACGACGTTGGCGTCATCGACGAAATTCAGATGATCGGTGATCCTGAGCGCGGTTTCGCATGGACAGATGCCGTCTTGGGATTGTGCGCAAAGGAAATCCACTTGTGTGGTGAAGAATCCGCCCTACCCGTCATCCGTCAACTCCTCCAAGAAACCGGAGACAAATTGACGGTGAAGAGGTACGAGAGGCTTACGCCGCTTTCGGTAGAGAAGCACAGTCTCGATGGCGATTTGTCTAAAGTCGTCAAGGGCGATTGTGTGGTTGCGTTTGCGAGGTCGAGGATATTTGAGATCAAGCGGCAGATTGAGGCGACGAGTGGGTTGAGGTGTGCCGTCGTTTATGGAAAATTGCCCCCCGAGATTAGGAGTGAGCAAGCTGCCTTGTTTAATGATCCTACTTCTGGGTTCGATGTCATTATTGGGAGTGATGCTATCGGTATGGGGTTGAATCTGTACGTGGATTTCTTTCTTTGTTTTTTCTACCTATGTATATACGTTGACTTTATTGCTGCATTTTCTTTTTAGAAAAATCCGACGTATCATATTCGACTCGATCTGCAAACCGAGTCCAGAGCGCATTAAAAGACCGCTCACCGTTTCTCAAATCAAACAAATCGCAGGTCGAGCAGGCCGTTACGGCCATTCGCTCACAGGCGAAAAACCAGGAGGCTTCGTGACGACGTTGAATCCGGAGGATCTACCAGCGGTACAAGAAGCCCTTTCGCTTGCTTCTACGCCTACGTTGACGCATGCCTATATCGGACCTACTTTTGAGTCCTTGGCTGTGATCGCGCCTGCTCTTTCTCATTCCTCTTCTGACAAACTCGTCGACCTCGAAACCGCGCAAATGGCCCACGTCTACACGACTCTCCCGCCTTCCTCGGTCTACAAACACTGCTACAGGGCTCGGTTGTCCGATATATGTACGTGGGTCGAAGCCCAATCGCAGGGCCAGTTTACGTGGGAGGATAAGTTGAAGTTGATGTTTACGCCTATTCCGTGGAGGGATGGGATGGGTCTTCGGGCGGCGGAGGAGATGGCGGCGTTGCAGAGGGAGGAGATGTGTGTTTTGATTGAGAAAATGAGGACTGTTGTTGGGAATGGAAAGAAGAAGGGGTTACTCGGGGCGTTGGAGGTGATGGAACTGAAGATTTCTGAGACTGAGAGGATGAGGAAAAGGGAGAGGGAGGAGAAAGACAGGGAGGAGGAAGACAGGGAGATAAGAATAGACCTGTTAGAGAAACATCTCTCCCTATATCTGCCGTCATCAGAAAGTCGCCCCTCGCCATCATCAGAAAGTCCCTCGTCATCTCTGTCGTCATCAGAAAACGCCCCGTCTCCGTCTCCGTCCTCGTCATTAGATTTTTCAACTGCCCAGTCATCTACGACGCACATCAGACAAGAACTCCTTGAACAACTCGAAGCACTTCATAAAATTCTTGTTATGTATATGTGGTCGCATTTCAAGAACAGCGTGGTGTATCCTGATAGGGATATTGCTGAGAGTTTGAAGAGTCGGGTCGAGGTCGCTTTGGATTGGGGGTTGAGAGAGGTTGGGAGGGATGCGGTGCGTATCAAGCAGCCTAGGCAGAAGGGAGATAGGAAACGGCTGGAAGAGGAGGTAGATGGTTTTACCACGTTTGAAGAGGAGGAGGAGGTGCAGGAGGTGCAGAAGAACCGGAAGGGGAAGAAGGAGAGGCGAGTGAAAAGAAGGGAAAGCAGGCGAAAGAGTGAAAAGGCGGCTACGTTTTCTCGTGATGGATCTCGTTTGGCGGAAGATTATCAAGGTGGATTCAAGTCGTTTGAGAATCCGAGATCGCTGTCGTTGCCGCCGGCGTTTTCCGCACTGGAAACATATCAATCTCCATTAGGTGGCATTGGATCATCATCGACATCGTCGACGTCAGTGTCTTCTCCATATTATCCTCCACCTGCTCCAGTAGGGTCAACGACGATGAGGTCGAGTGGTGTTGCGAGTGCTATTATGAATATGAGGAATTTGAATAATGGGAATGTTGTGCAGTCGGCGGGATGGAAGCAAGCACCTGATTTGACGGCGTTGTTGAAGATGTATGTGGACAGTCCGAGTTTGAGAGCGGGTGGTAGTGGGAGTGATGGTGGTGGTAATGGTGGTGGAAGTGGTGGTGATGATGTGAGGAAGTGAAAAAAAAAGTTCTTATTCTCCCCCCTCCTGAATTTTGGATTTAGAGTAGTTTGATTTTTTTAGAGACACCACTTGTTTGTGTTTAATTTCTTATTTATATCAAGGAGTAGAGTGAATGAGAAAAAAAGCTGTGCTTGCGTGTTGAGAATGAGGTATGATGATTTTATCATTAAATGTTTAGACACTGGGGGTAGGTTATAGCCTCAGGGTATTTTAACAAGGGTAAGTAAGGGTAATTAAAGTCTCGGCTCTGACCTATTCTTAGTGTATTCCAACACCCTTTCAGTGACCAGTTCAAGTTGAAAGAATGTCAGGAGACAGTGAAGGCAGCAAAATGACAACAGCTCAGAGTCATGAATGAATAGGATGACTTCAGGCACGAAGAGTATTCTTTCGGGATAAATTTAGCAATCATGTTATCAGTTTAGGGCAGGCCCCAGTATAAAAGGGTCTGATTATCTCTGCCCCTGGTTTCTCTACCAGACCCAGCACATCCAATCCTCTTCGTCGCCAGTGTGCAGTTTTGTGCATATAGTCTGACATGCCCCGCCGCTTGGAACAACTCTGAACGGCGTCCATCCATGGATCGAGTTACTCTAGGCACACAGTGCTTTAGGGTTTTTCGTCCTGGACACCTTGCCCCAGTTATTAACTGGGCCACCCTGTCATATATGTGAGAGGGTGATGATCTGTGGTAATCACGGATCATGAGCGAGCTTTGTTTCGCTGGCTGTTCTGCTTTGTGTAGCAGGGCAGTGGATTCAGGGCATTGTCTCACTTGGTGTACGAGAGGTTTTGATGGGGTTCGGGGGGGAGGAAGGTATTTCTTTATTATTTTGATTAATTCACCCAGCAATTGCTTTGAGCCATATTTTCTGGGTTGTTCTGGTTGAGTCCTGGTGACTGGACCTTGATTTGGCATATGTTTGGCTCATTGTTGAGACTGTCATGTAGCTCCGGCAGTCCCCTCTGCTCGATGCTGGGTCTCATTAGTATTTGATAAGCCTTTTCGCTCTCACCCTTGCGTTGGAAGCCTCTTTCTGATCTTTTCATAGGCTCTCGCTCGTATCGTTATACTCGACCAGGACCCAGTATGCCACTAGTATGCAGTCATCTTTAGCTAGCAACATGTTTTGTTTCTATTCTCTGAGAGTCCGTGCGATCAAGTCTTGAATCCGGGTATTACCAGAATCTGGACAGTGATCATTTGGATTTAAGCTCATAAAATCATGATTACAACTCTTTCCATTCAAGACTTCTAGTGCGCCCCCAGTGTGAAGATTCCCACTGTAGATTCGGTCTGAGAAAATTGATGCAGTGGCTCACACTAGAAGCCAGGGCATAGTCAGTAGGCTATTGTTCTGTACAACGCTCAACCTATTTTAACACTGGAATGCCTGTTGTGGTTATTCATTGGATTGTAAATACAGAATTGTTCTGATGTACCCAATAAGGGTCCCGTTAATTTGGTACATGGGAACTAACAAATGCCAAGTAGTATATGTAAAGTTAGTCGGCAGGGTTTACTCCGGATACAGTGGCGATATGACCGAAGTGAGCAGAGTGACAAGTAACTTGAATCTGAAGGATACTGACAGTACGCTTTATGTAGAATGCGCCCTCTCATATCATTGAACGAGACATCCTTTGACAGTATATAGGAAGGATGTCGATGTAGTCATCATCGAGAGTGTAAAGCGAGCGCAAACGAACTCAATGGTTTGTTTCGGCCAAGCCAAGGCGTCGGCAAGAGGATTCCCAGCTTTGGTAGGAAATGAAAAGATAGATGTAGACAGACATCATCTAAATGGTCAGACTCCTAGTCGTTGGAACGAGAAAACAACTGAAGTATGTCTCTTTGCATTTAATAGAATTGACTCGACTCAGAGTATCATCAAACAGAGATATTGGGAATTTCAATGGAATGATCTGACTGGAAATTTTCAGAGTAGTAACTTTGGATACGATACAATGAGAGTGGTAAATCATGCCTGGAGCTTGCGACACGAAGAGAGAACTCGACTAAAAAAAACTCCACAGATTCGATAATAAACTTCGGCAGGGAGGAGTCACAAGAAGCAACTGGAGCCAGATCGTGAACACAAGAAGTCCGCACAAAGTTGTAAATTGGTGGACAATATCAAGTTGCAAGGCACTACCGAGGCCGCAATCAATGAACAGATGAATTCAGGTTGAAGTACTAGACTTGTGCTGTCAAGCATTCAAGTCATCGACCTTCCTGTTCGAGAAGCTTGAAACGGAGGCACTCATGAGATCAGCTATGTTCTAGAAACGACAATGAGCTAAAGCAAGTAAATCAAAGAGATTTCAAAGACCTTTTCGCCACTGACAGTCTGTCTTGAAGACTTTGACTGATGGAAAAACTTGCCAATTGAGGGTCCTGAAACTTGCGACAGTTGGACAGGTTCATCAAAGTCCTCACGTAGACTCTTCCGAGCATTGAGACTGATATAGCGCACAAATGAAATCAGGGGTCATCACATCAAGCGAACGGGTACAAGCTCACGTAGCGAGGTACGAGTTGAGGTAGACTTGTTTCAGATTCCAGGGTGAACCAACAAACTTCAGGAAGAGAAAAACTTTTGACTCACGTTTGCTCAATAACAAGTAGAATGCTTCACAGAAAGATCAGAAATCTCCCTCCACTGAGGTTTGCGTCGACTTACCGAGGAAGATGAAATTGTGAGGCATGGTGATGTAGGTGATCAGTCCTACCAGAGCATCAAGTCTGAAAATTTGGATTCAGCGGGTTTGATGGCTGAACAACAAAACAGGAGCTCACGCTACGAGAGCACTGGTATTGATGGTATATTTCATAAGTGTCTGTATCAGATTATCCGTCCGCATAAATCCAGTCTGGCACCTCCATAGGTAGAAACAAAGGGAAAGAGCTAGAAGGACATCGGAGCTCGTTCCAGATGCGAAACTAAGGTAAAACAGATTCTGAACGATCATCAGGACCAAAAAGCTGGAGAGAACTTCGACAAGCAGACATACCGACAGGGACTGGAGCTGCAGAAAATCTTGTATGGTAAATGCCTTGATGGTAATCACTACGGTACCTCTCAGCATCACAGGTCGTGAGTCAGGAATAAAGCATACCGAAGCCGACAACTAAGTAAAACTGCAAATCAGATCATCAGGTTTCTGGGGCAGTATGAACGAACCAAAGTCCAAAGACGACACAATCAGCTGTTCCAGAATTGGGGTCAGTTGTCCAGGTACAAGGCATGATACCTTACAATGAGTATGACTATCTGCCAGTTCCCTCCGCTCACTAAACCGGACACTATGGGAGATAGAAGGGACACAATAGCTGATTGCCTCACGTGAAAAAACGCGTCGAGCATACAGTCCCCTGACTATGAAATTAGAAAAGCACTTACGGACCATCAGATATTATTCTCAGTTAGTTGTATATGAACCTACTGTGACTACGACATGTATCTAGCAACAATTCAAATGAGAAAATGGAGAGTAATCGAGGGCAGTTTGTAGAACTCACAATCACACTCCATACAAGCTTCTCTATAGCCATAGGATCCGCGTGGTTCGTTACCAAATAGTAATAGAGAAAATGACCGTTGAGGACAGCATCGAAAGTATCGAGGACCCTTGAAGTCAGTATGAGAAGTGAGCATGATCAACCGGGAGGTGAAAACATACCAGAGGAGCAAGATCTGCTCGCGTGAACATCATGGTCAGAGTATCGCGATGCCTTTCGTGATATACATACCGTCCATTTGAGACATACAGAGTCTTGAAACCTCCGGGAAAAATAATTGTAGATTTGTGAACAAGTGACGCCGTAAAGTCTACAGCATGCAGTAAGCAATTGTCCAGCGGCAAGATAGAATGACATACCCTGTCGCACACAATCCTCCCACGAGTAGCGCCCCGAATGTGTTATCATATTTAATGCTCCCCAATTCGAGTGACATTCCTGTCTGCGTCCTTGGAAAGCAGGGGATGATAAAGAACGAGAGGGAGGGAAACCAATCAACGCGACCGTGTTCCCGTATAAGTACAGAAAGGAAATCTCAAGGAGATCTCAGGTCACATGGATTCCATTCTGTTCCAGGGAAAGTAGTGCTAATGGTCTATATAGGGCCCACTGCAATTGGTTTGTCTACAGGAGGCATGGGGCCAAAGAAATAAGGTGAGGGCGACGTTTGCTAGGGTAACGATATGTTTGAAGGTGTTATTGTAGCAGAAAGAAAATGAGAAATAGTATGTGCTCATTGGGCCGGGCGGAGCCGTGGAGTGCTTATCTTCGGGTCCCTCTTCGGAGTATTCCTCCGATGGAAATCATTGATGGTAGGTTTATGCCGAATGAAGAGGCCTATTCCTGATCTAGTGTAGGCATTGGATTTGTAAAAGAACTTTGACCCCTTTTTGGATGCCTAGGGTATCAGGGAGGTATAGAAGGATGAGGTTGGATGTGTAGATAGGGTCACATCGGCGGGTTATATCGCTGCTGGGTCAAACTTCGTATAGAACCCACACCTTTACCCCAAAGTTGATCCGCATAAAAGACATTTCATTTCCAAATACAGATATTGGGAAAAACATCCAGTTATAAACAATCATGTCTTGAAAACGCACTTCCTTGAGTATGGCTTCCTTCAGCCAAATGGTCAGCAGCGTCCATGCGGAGATTAAGTCTCACCTAGTTTCAAATCAGGAGGTAACGGAGCCTCAACCTGGGACGATGTATGTCGACTTAAGTATCCAAGTAAGTGGTCCATTATTCTAGATAACTTTTTTTGGTTGACAGACTTGTATATAGTTCATCAGGGCGCCTAATCTGCCCAAGATGGATATTGTCGGCACCGCTGATCCCTATTTCGTTGCCAATATCGACGAACATATTTCGTTTTTGTTTTTTTTTAAAAACCTCCAGAGTTCCAATTCAATGGGAAAAAATGGTTGAATCTACTTAGATCCAAAAATCATACGAAACAGCCTCGATCCTGTATGAAACGAATCATGGAGAGTCAAGAATGTACCGGCTACAGCCACATTTCATGTCGCAGTAATGGATAAAGACAAGGCTGCCGTGACGGATGACCGTGTTGGAGAGTTTGACACACTACCGTGGATGCGGGCGCGAAAGAGGCTGAAATCGTTGGGCCTTTGTTTCACCAGAACCGAGATTCACGCTTTTGATAAAGATGATCAGAGCTTGAAAGATAGTGTACAAGCGTGTAGAGAATATTCTATCAAGTACCGTGGTGCGGGCAAGGATGAACTGCAACCTGCCGGAATGAAGGCGAACGTATCAAGCACCAATGAAGCTAGGAAAGGAGCAGAGCAGAAATACGAGTGATATTTCTGCGTCAGAGTGGCAGGAAGGGGCAATGAAGCACAGAAGACTGGATTAAATGGCAGTGCGGCTTTGACTGCAGCCAAAGTCAATCCGCACTGAGATGGATTACCATAGTGATTAAGTACTTTCTAGCATCTGCACAACTACCTTCCTTCGCAATTAACATATCTACAAATATATATAGAAACTTCAAATCATCTGCTTCCAATAGGAATGATTCTCAAAAAGAAGACCTGCCAATAGTGCTATAAGTAGAATCTGTTTTCATTCTCTCACTTGCACTTATATAGGAGAGTATATCGCGCTCAAGATCCTATATAGCTGGAACTGAGATCCAGAGTAGCTACCTAAATACCAGATTGTAAGTATACACATATTTACTGTGGAATGCAGAAACTCCAGGGCAGTGGAGTACTCGTAGCTAAGGAAGACCAAAAATGTGTAAGGAAGTGATCGAGAAAAATTTTCTAAGGGACATAACGGCTGTTGCAACGCTCCCAAACATGGTCCCTCAACATTACAAAGTCCAATAGGAACAGGAACAGTGACAGTATTGCTTCTCGGCACAATATAAACATTCGCTTCAAACAAAGTCCATACCTATATCCTACATCTAAATCTCTATCATCTCCGCCCAGATGCACGTTGTGCAGCATGTCTACATCTACGAGAAGAAATTTGAATCGCCCGAATCCACGCCAATGTATCCTTCGACGTAGTTCCTTTCAACAAGATAGAATCCCCTCCCCGCGGATACGACTGACTTATCTGAAAAGAGACAACATCTTTACCACTCGACATCTCTTTAATCTGAGCGTCGACGAGAGGTATCGGCTATTTTTTGAAAAAAAAAGAGACTTTTGAGTGATTCGGAGGTTCGGTGAGCGTGGCAAAGAGAAGCCTACCATTCGATACAATGACTTCATCGTCTCATCAGTCAGCACAAGAATATCACTACACAGAAACGCATATATCCTTCTCCCGCTCTTCGCTTTCAAAAGTATACCTTCTTTCAACAGCTTTCGGGTACCCATATGCCTCGTGGGAGCAGTAAGATCAAGCCGTCTACTCATCTATTCAGGTTCATGGAACGCAGGAAAAGATGGGAGAAAAACGCACCCCTGACCAATCCACAGATTTTCAGATATCGTTCTCAGTTTTTCCTGCCCTTCCTGATCACGTATCGTCTCATTGATGTGGTTCAGAAGCTTTTCAGCAGCTCCCTGTGATGACTTGATCGCTCGGTGTTCCTCACCTGCTTCTGTGTATTGAAGGATCTAAATCCAAAGGACACCATGAGTTCAGGGGCAGATGTAGAAGCGTCCATTCACACCTGTTTGATGAGCAATGGGTAGCGTGTTATTCGTTGCACTGTTTGATTTGATTTGAGTTACATGTTATCGAGGATGAATCATACGGCTTACTCGGAGCGAGTAGATAACTCGATAAATCAAGGTTCCTCACAGATGGCTCTAAATCTCTCAACCGCTGCATTATCAACAGTCAAAAAACTGACATTTAACACGAGTTGAAGAGGGATAACCATACCTGAAGGTGACTATCGAGTTCAGGTTTAGCATCTCTCAGCGACCTAAGGACCTTGCCAGCTGTTGACTGATTTACGCAATAACCCTGAAACAAAAGGTTGTCAGCTTTTACAAATTGGATCTGGAAACACAACTCACCAAGTAAACACTCATACTTGGTATATGTTTCAGTAAAATATCTCCAATCTTGTCTATATACAATCGACAGTCCTTTTGTCTCTCCTCTAGTGAGCTCACAAAAGCAGTGTTGGTCAAGAGAATATCCTCAATATTAGCAAAGATCACGGTAATTTCTTTGAGAGAGAGTAACTGGAGCATGCTTGAATAAAAAACCTGCAGCGTCATGATGAGTGCAATAACGAGAAGACGAATACCTAATAGACATACCTCAACAATTAGTTGTAAATCTCGAACATAGGCCACTTCCGTGTTGATCAGCTCAAAGATGGCCTATAAACAAGTAAACTTAAGCCTCTGATCACAAAAGCTTACTCGTTCTTACCTCTTGCCTCTTACGTTCATTATCCGGTATTCCCTCTAATGCCGTCTTGTCAACTAAACTCGCCCAAGACTACCCCCAAAAGATCAGAAACATGGCTTTCCACGAAAAGGTACTTCACTACTTACTGAACCAAATGCAGGGCTATCTGGCCTCACATTTCCTCCATCCAGTGACCCATCTCCTTCTCCACTCATACTATTCACTGCCATTGGACCAGAGATAGTGACTTTCCTCCCTGCACCACTCTCATGTTCGGGTGTTTTCGCTCTCCCTATACTTAAAAACTGCAGCAGTTGACTATACCTACTCCCTCCAGGAGGTGACATTCCCGTTGGACTCTCCTCGCTCTTTCCGTGCGAAATATGTGAATGTAAGCCATAAGGAAGAGCAGAAAGGTTGGCCGAAAACCGATGGTGACGGTGAGGACGCGGATGTAGGTTGCCCGTCTCGAACTCTTTACTGGACGTAGGTGTCATCACACTAGCCCCCAGCATCGTCGGCGACAGAGGAGGATAGACCAAACTTGAATCTGTCGACGTCGCAGAAACAACCGACAATCGATTATTATTATAGCTTGCAGCAAGATGAGCCTTCTTGAACGATTCATAACGTTCAAACGCATCGTCCAATCGTTTGGCATGTTCATCAGGGTCAAAAGTCCTCTTCGATATCGTTAATGTGGGAGGCGATGACGACGACGACCACGATGATGACGTTGATAATTTTGATATTCGCCTGTTGATATCATCGCCATCACCATCATCATCACGCAAAGGAATCGGTGGTAGATCCTTGGCAGAAATGGCATTCGAGACCATCCTCTTGAGTCTGCGACGATGCTGAGGCATTGTCGATACTGTGGAATCGGAATCGACAATACTAGACTCGTCCGAAGGGGTCGATATCAGAAACTGCAACCTGTGATTGCTGACCTCGAGTCAAGGATAAGGCTCTGGGTCCAACAGGTACAGCAGGTAGTGACCGTCTCCTCCTCTTCTTCTCCCCCTCTTTCTTCTTCTCCTTTCCATCTTCATCGTCATCTCCTAGCCTGATCGTCTTTTCCAAAACCTCTCTCAATCCAACTTGTCCACTCGTCAATCCAATCTCCTTATCCTTGTCCTTATCCAATGACTTGACCCGCGCATCATCACCGCCAACTCGTAAAATCAACCCTGCATCTTCTAATATCATCCTTTGTTCTCTCTCTCCAGGTACTACTTGCTCCTCCTCCTCCTCCTCTTCTTCTCTTCTTCTCCTTTTCCATCTCCCCTCGTCACAGTCACTCCCCTGAAAAGACAGATAATCCGATCCAGCAGAATTTGAATCAAGGCCAGACCCAGACTCAGACCCCTTCTTTTCCAAGCACGTCAAAATAGTTGACTTGGGTCGACACCGCAAACCACTGCTATTGTCATTGCCATTGTCATTGCCTTCCTTGTCGGGTAAACGCGTCTTCGTCGTCGTCAAGTCAGAACAGGAGAAGGAGTAAGAGAGTAGACGACGACGACGAGGGGAGGAGGGACAGGAGGAGGTAAGCGAGGAAGGGAACGAACAGCCGCAGGCGTCGCAGGAACGACAGAACCAAGCCCCGATAGATCAAACTGGACCCCAGCTGTTACCATCGTAAAAAATCAAAAAATAACTAATATAAACGTAAATAAATATAAAAGTACACGTCCAAAAAAAGAACAACCCACTATGAAATTCAACATGACATGTTGTGGTTTGTTGTTCAAGTTTAAAATTCATATCCAGTCCATATCGTATTTTCGTATCGTCGTCGAATGTGTGTATACGTGTGTGTGTATATGTAAAAAAAACCAAGCAGAAAAAACTTCATTCAGCCTCTCACTCGCGCCAAACATTGAAGAAAGGACAAAAAGGACAAGAAGAAAGGAAGAGGGGCAAAAAAAGAGGACGACTCAATATAAAAAGCCTTTTTTTCCTCTAAAAAAAGATAAAACGTCGACTAACCCTCCACTACCTCCTCCATATAACTCGCAGGAACGATATACACCAATCCTTCCTTTTCCGCCTTCCACCATTCTCCTTCCGTCTTGTCCACAATTGATAGAATATCACCCTCGCTAAACCCAAGCTCATCCGAATTCCCACTCACATAGTCATACAACGCCTTGGCTTTCGCTGAATCGATCAGAAAGTTTGTTATACGCAAAAAGGGAAGGATAAAAAGGGAGGAAAGGGACTTACATGGCTTGACAATCTCTACATACGTTTTCGGAAACAAACCACGTTTCCCCGTACTCACATTCCTTCCATACCACCAATCACCACCCGACTTGGAAGGATGAGCAACCACAATCCCATTTTCACGAAAAGCTAATCCCATCAATCAATAAACCCTTAGTGAGGAAAAGAAAAGAAAAACTTACAAAGATCTTCACGTCCTTCCCCTTCAAAACTATATTTCGTCAACGTATAATATTCTGCCCAAATCCAATCATCATCAACAACCAACCAACCAACCCCCTCGGGGAAAGAAAAAAAAACTCACCAATCGACTCATCAATATCAGCCATCAAATCAGATCCCACATCAACCGGGGTCTCATCAACCTGAATCGCAGGAACACGTACACTCGAACCTGGCGCTCGATTCAAATTCTCCTCCTCCTCCTCCTCCTCCTCCTCCTCCTCTTCATCAACTTCAGCAGTACCAGGTAACATACCAACACTGCTCACATGATCAGCAGCTCGCGTCGCAAACCAGTCAACCGATTGTCGATGATCCACCTTGTCAGAACGTATAAGCTCAGGAACAGTGTGAGGCTCATCAATAGGCTGAGAAGAAGAAGCAGCAGCAGCATTGCTACTTCCGACAACTCGACCAGAAACAGAAGGTCCGCTTTTGTCAACAGTCTGAGTAGGTTTCAACTTGAGCCCCCCTCTAATGTCACCCAACAATGCTCCAATCCCAGTGGGTGCATTACCCCCTGTTGCCGCCTGTGCAGGTGGTGCAGGCGGCGCCGGAGAAGAAACCCCCGAACCACCCACCACAGCAGGCGAAGACGGCGTAGACACTCTCTGTACCTCAACCACAGACCTCCCAAACAACTGCTGAGCAATATCAGCCCTCTTCTCCCTCGACTTGGTATACTCATCCTCACTGCTCTCTTCCTCAGATTCCCTCTCATCAATATCACCCCAATCCTCATCATCCAACCCACTCGAGGCCGTCTGATAATCCATCTTCACAACAGGAGGAGCAGGACTCTTGCTCGGCTGAGGAGGAACAAAACTCGGACTCTTGGAAGGTGGAACAGGTGAAACGGTAGACTTGGCCCAAGGATTCGTGCTAACACTCTCATTCGAACCACCAGACGCCACAATACCACCACTGCTTCTTTCTTGTATCAAACGACTAAAAGGATTCGTCGTTGACTTGTCCGATGATGCAGCAGGCGAAGTAACAGCCGGCGCAGGAGGGGGCACTGCAGGAGTAACAGGTAATTCCACAGCAACAGGAGCAGGCGAAGGTGCCTTTGCAGGCGGCGCTTGCCTAGTTTTCATAGCTCGTAACCTAGCCTGATATTGTTCCTCTTCTAAACGCGCCTTTTCCTCATCTTCCTCTAGCTGACGAAGCCGAGCAGCACGTTCCGCATGTCTTTTTTTGATAGTTTCCTCTCTTACACGAAGGGCCTCTTCCTCTGGATCAACTTCAGTTTCCACAGCCACAGGAACTTGCACAGGAACCGGAGGAGCAGGCGGGGTAGGGACAACCTTCGCAACATGAGGCGGTGCTGGTGCTCTACGAGGAGGAGGAGGGGCAGGCGGGCGTTTTGCAGGCGTGGGAGGTGCAGTCTTAGGAGGTGGAACATTCCGCGCAACGGGGGAAGAAGTACCTTCCCTCGCCGCTTTCTCACTCTCCAATCTCTCACGTCGCAAACGTTCCCTTTCTTCCGCCTGTTTCTCCGCAGCTTTCGCTTTCTCTTCCGCCTCCTTCTTCTCCTGTTGTAACCGATCTTCAACACCAGAGTCCAATGCCGGCGAAGCAGATGGGGTTACACCAAGAGCAGCCATACGGGCTTGAACTCGACGCTGAGCTTCGGCCTTCATATACGCTGAACGCTCAGCTGGCGACATGTTTTTGATATTAGGCGTAGGAGAAGGCGAAGGTTGAGGTGCTGCTGGAACAGAGGGTGGGGCCGGCGAAGGAATTTTCGGAGGGGGAGGACTCTGAACCTCATCTTGACGCTCAGGCTCCCGTTCCCTGTCCTCATAACGGTCCCGAGATCGATCATAACCCCGAGAATAAGGCCTCTCATGATCATCATAGCGTCTTGACGAGTCCCTAGGCTCAAAGCGTCCGAACCTCTCATTAGCTCGATTACGATCACGCGTCCATTGACGTTTTTCCATTTTGCGCCTTTCCTCTCTAGTTTTAATTTTCCTCTCGAGCTCGGGGATACGTTCATGCATGAGATTGAGCATCTCGCGTTCGAGTTTTCTCCTGTCGAGATCCTTGGCAGCGGACCTAGGACCTCGGGAAATACAGTCGAGGTCATTCTGTACGCGATTGACCCGGTATTGAAGATCGTCCATTTCGCGATCCAAGGCCTCATCTTCTGCGGTGGTGGAGGCATCTGCGAGAGCCTGATCATCCAACATTTTTGCGGTGTTGGCCAACTGGCGTTTCATCTCGTCGATATCAGCTGATGGGCTGTCGTCTTGTCGTCGGCCCTTGACATCATCGCGGTTGATATGACGGTTTCGGGGTTTGTAGATACCACCAAGAGGTTCTTGGTCAGTGTGTTTGTAGATGGTAGCATCACGAGCAGATTCAAGAGAGGGCGAATCGGTGGTGAAGGAGCGGTTTTTAAGACGAGAAACGGGAAGTGATGGTGAACGGGATCTTGGTTCATTTTTTAAGAGATCTTTGAGCATGTCGACTGAGCTGTCAAGGTCCCTCGCTGACGGGGGAATGAGTTCATGAGGCAGTGTGTCTGGAATGGGCATCCCATTCAAACCTGGACTGAGATGAGTTAGGATGAGTGTGAGAGGTGGACCAGACGCACGTCGGTATATGAGAGCCATTGCGACATGGAACTCTGCAATGTTGAGTTTTCCGCGGTCATCGCGATCGGCGAGAGTCCTGTTGGAATGAGATAAAGAGCGACGAGGAGAGCAAGAGCATACCAGATTCGAGCCAGGTCCTCTTTGGGGAGACCACTTGTGCCAAAGACATCGGATGCGACTTGGCCGGTGATGAAACCCGAGTTGGAGGGGTCCCATGCACGGAAAAGAAAGTTGTACTGTTTCTTCTCTGATTTGGTTAGGGCCCAAGGGATAGCCTGAGACTGGTTAAGCTGGCTAATGGACTGCTGAAGATTGGGCTGGTGGGGAGGCAGAGCTCCAGCAGAGGGCATGAAAGAGTTTGTCATGATACGTAGTCTGGGGTCGATGATGCCTGTGGGTTGGGGGACGAGGGGAGCATTGAGAGAGAACTGTTGTTGTTGGAAACCTGTAGGTTGTTGTTGGAGAAAGGGTGGTTGTTGAGGTTGCTGGAGAAAGGATTGCTGTTGAAGGGGCTGTTGGAGAAACGGTTGCTGCTGAGATTGTTGAAATGGTTGCTGTTGACCTAGCGGTTGACCTAGCTGCTGGCCTAGCGGTTGGCCTAGTTGTTGACCTAGCTGCTGACCTAGCTGCTGACCTAACTGTTGACCTGGTTGTTGACCTAGCTGCTGGCCTAACTGTTGACCTGGTTGTTGTCCTAACTGTTGTTCTAACTGTTTTCCCAGCTGCTGACTCGGCTGGTGTTGACCTAGCTGCTGAAAACCTAGTTGGTGTTGAGCTGGTTGTTGAAGTGGCTGGAAAAAGGGCTGTTGTTGACCTGCGCCCCATTGAGCCATGATAGTTGCAAGCAACCTTTGATTTGTCATGATTTTCATCTTGCCAAATACTCGAATTGATTTTCGTAGAATGCATTATACGGCTGCACTCCCCACTGCCATGACAGATTGCTTGTGAGGCTGAAAAATACTAGATCAATATGATATATCTACCATAAAATCAATAGAAGGCTGAATTGATCTTCTAATTTTTTGGTTATATTAATCCAGTATATGTTAGCTTAATGTCATTCAGAGGAACCCCTACCCCTGTTGATACCCCACCCTCATCTTTGCAGAATCTGCAAAAGGGCAAAAGAATTCCTTGATCAATAGCATTCCAGCCTGGAGGTGATGAAACCAAATGACCATATCTTAATTGATGAATAGTTAGTGCATTACAAGCTAGATTTTGATTCTGGCCTTGAAACTCCGATACAAACTAGTAATCACCAGACGGCCATTGGCCTAATCTCTCCCGCCACAGGTTAGAGAAATCAAAGTTGCGGATTGAGACAACAGCCTGAGGTTTCTTGAAAACAAGTCGAGACTGTTTCATGTGCTTGCGTTGAATTTGGCTGGGCATATGTCAAGAGAGTATATAGCCTTGGACTGATCTACCAGCATCCCATCTTTCGCACATGACCTCGACCATCTTACAGCGCGGCACATACATCTCAAGTGCCGAAGCTCTCGATGTTTGGTTCGATTTCATCGCTCCACCAATCATAGTCGGATCTGTCAACCCAGAATTCTCATGCGGTAATGTCGGTCGAGCCTCACGCTAATCTGCTTGAGAAACGCTGACCGTGAACATATAGCTCCGAACGGAGCCTACTTTGGATCAGGTAAACCAGTCATGTGGAGTCTCAATTCATCGACATCTTCTCTAGATCATCCGTATCCAATGGCGAATGCAAATCTTTCCTCTATCACTACAAGACGCCATCTTTGGCGAGAGGGGCACACCAGCATTCTTCACGCGGGCAAGTTCATCGGGAAGTCAGCGATTGTGGCTTTCCTTCAGGCAACATCTCCTCAACGCATTCCTCACCCTCACAGTACGTTCCATTCGAGAATCAAAGAATCAAACGCTGATCTGTGTGTTCTTAAGCAACTTGAGGGCCTCCGAAGTTTTCATCCTTATCGCATGATCCTAAGGATCCGAGGTCAAGTCGTGGGCATAAAATACATCTAGGATGTTGGGGAAAATGCGGAGTGCGCACAAAGTTTCTATGGCTCATGTGTTTATAATCGCTTTACGTCAAAAGATAGGATTGTACCATGTACATTGATAGCTGAAATATCATACAATGGAAAGGAATGCTGACGTATACAAACAATATCCCGATTTCACGGCCATGTATTATGGGAGATGATGGAGATGTGCTCGAAAATCCCCATCCTTGCCCCAATGAACGACACCACTGAACACATCCATTACCAAGGTCAATCCCTAACCTATGTAAAGCTAGGGGCCTTCACCAAGCTCGAGTCCATCAGTGACATTTTCAGAAAATTAATGACGAACTTATCGATGAGAGAGATGCGATTGCGCGCCTTTTTCATTTCAAGGTTGGGTAACGTCAACTGCGATGGAATAGATGATTCACGCGTGTACGAGCACTTGAACGCAAGGCAGTTCCAACTCTGGAGGTATTGGATGAACTTTCCTTTTGGCGAGACCAGCTGCACGAGAATTAAGGGCGATGTGCTCGATACCTCACATTTCTCCAACCTCAAACTTGAAGGCTTTGACGAGGACCTACCTTCAAGGCTTCAATCACCTTGAGTTTACATGGCCTTGCAGTGTCGTCCACCCCTTTTTCCTTCGGAGCCTGAGATCAGTTACGTGCCCTTCTGAAAAAAATGGCTGAGCGCAAATCTTCATCCAACATTCCCTTTCTCTCGTGTCCGGTTCCTATTCACTTCCAGAGGATATTTTCTTGGCACATGGTAAATCTCGAGAGGTAAATGGATCGTACTCCCAGTGAAACAGCTGCTCATTCAAAATTGATCAAATCACAAAAGATTTTCATGACGTCTGGCCCCCTCCCTCCATAATCCCGAAAAAAAAATCATCGGAGAAACAACTTGACAGAGAACAAGAACAAAGGAAAAGTTTGCTTTTTTTTTCTTTTGGAAATCAGACTCGAGCGAAATTAGCTCCCAGACGATCTTAGTCGATGACTCAGGCGTCAGAATTCGGCTGGTTCATGATAGCCCAAATCGAAGCCCGACGCATAAGAGCAACTGTTAATGGATAAAGTATGCTCCACCTTTTCCCATCGAGGGCATGAGTTCTTCAGCCTCGTGTACAGGGGAGGAAGAATGTTCCATGTAACATTTAAACATGGCATTATGGCTGCCTGTGCTGGGTTCTCCACCTTTTCGACGTCATTTGGAGTCAAATGAACAGTAAACCTATGATGCAATTTCTGAAATTTCGTTATTTCATCCGATGCGGTCGTTCTGCCTTTCCCAGTACTAGATAGATCGTGATTATCATGCTGGCACAGTTCCTCACGTACTTCCGAGATCCCCCACCTCACTCGGTATAACTCCAAAGAGGCATACATATTCTATCATGATATCGGAAAGTGGACTTAAACATTTCTTCTTGGCTGTCTTATCAGCTAACGGATTTGGTCGCTTGAAATCAAGCTTCTCTGCTTCTCTCATTCAGATAGGCAACCATCATTCAGTTAAAAAAATCGTCCTAGTTGCCAACAGTCATGGAATGTCTCTCACTGGTCTTCGTCCCGTGAGCAAAGCAACCCAACGAAATTTCACTCTATATTATTTACTTTGACCGGCAAGTCGTCATGCTCCATCATAGGGAGCTGGATCGGAAAACGGCGGCAAGTAATAAAGGAATGTTTACCCTTCTTGCCGGGGTGGCTTGTTGTATCTCTATCTCAGTATTATAGGAGATAAAGAATGGGGAGGAGTGTCACGAATTCAGCAAAATCTCTGGAGTCAAACCGTTACGATCTCTGAATCCATTGTTTGGAGATAAGAGGTTGGAGCTAAGAAACCCACACTACAAACAACTTACTATATGCGTGTCAAGGCATGTGTCTGAACATGAGGTAATACAAAGGAAAAGACAACTCGTAACACGAACCCACTCGGACATGACACCAACAGCAGGCATTCTGAAGCCTGGAAGCCTTGCTGTCAAGATATTTCTTTCATACCCCTGATCTACCTCATTCTGTAAGGACACGAGCTGGCGCTCTGCTCAGTCTTGGGTATGCATCAGCGTGATGGTACAAAAAAAACTATGCCACGTGCATCGTGCAGTTACCTGCTACTTCGTTCTGATCTCCAATGATGTATTTGCTCCATGGTAGACTTTTTGCCAAGAAAACGCTTTGTCCGAGCTTTTAGTTTCAATGACGAGGTCAATGAATATGATGGTTAGGCAACTTACAAACTTACAAACTTCAATTCTCTTCTGGATATCTGATGAATTTTTTGTTAGTCAAAGTGCTTTTGTAGGGCATAACAATGAGTCACCTGAGGCATTTACGCCAATTATAATTATAGATGCGCTGTTTTATGGATGCTGGCTTATGAATCGATCTTTCCTCATATGGCAGTAGTCGACGTCCAAAAAATTGCGCATCCCGTGTAACGTGACAAGGCATTCCAGGTATATAAGGCAGAGTGAAAAGTGAAGTTTTCATTATCAAGCTTTTCACTTCTCACTTACCAAGCCATTCACAATCATGGTGATTACCTCCCGTGTTTGATCGCTCGGTCTCTCATTTATCTTCTTAGTGTGCTACAACTATGAAATGCTCTCCCTCTTGCGGCTGCGCTGCTACCTACAGTTGCACCTCCAACTGCGGCCCGATCGTCGATAGTCACTGTGGATTGTCCCATTGCGCTTGCGGTAGTGGGTGAGTATTGCGATTGACCTATGATAAACAATTTCTCATGGTATCCATTCGTAAATATAGCTGCCAGTGCAAGCCTGAAACTTGCAAATGTTGATCATTAGATAACATGCAGCACCTTGAATTAGTCTTTGTGATGTGATTTCTGAATGTCAGGATTTCTAATCCGACTTTGTTTTCGACCTAGTCCCATGTTTTAGTGGAAATATAAGAGTGTAAGAGTATGCACAGCAACAGGCAAGTGGAGTGAGACTTCATGCGTGATTTCATACGCCCTCGGTTTCTAGAGTTGTCTTCGTGCATGGTTTTGACAGAACGTGTTGGAAATAGGTTTGTCGTCGGAGATACTGCATGAAACACTTTCCACATTCCCTTCACTTGTCCATATGTTTCTTTATTGCTTTTCACTACTTCTCCTGTACAATGATGGCATTATTTAAACGGCGTGGAGGATCTGCTCCTGCTCACCTTATTTTTGACTATTATTCTTGGAATGTCTCAGCTCGTTCCCAATAATAGGTTGTGATTATCATATGTGGTGAGTTTCGACTCGCCTGATTCATGATCTAATGAGCTTTTAAGGCCTTCATATGATAAACTCATTGCGTATAACTCCAACATCCAAGGAACGAGAAGATCAGATCGAGACATCCTGATAGTACTAAATTCAAGTTTGCCATCTAGTTCTCATTTTGATTGCGTGCCGCTGATGACTCTTGCTAAACTTGTTGGATGTATAGTGATTTGTGTCCTTTTTATCCCTCAATTGTTCAAGTTTCATTAATTATGCTCTAGCGTATACAACACCTAACTGGGGTGACATCTTCGTATCAGGAATAACTCTTTGGCAAGTAAGGTCTTATTCTTGACTAACTACACCTGATAGGAACTCGTCATCCATCTATGGGTCGACATGTATATCGCGTTGTTTGTGTTTCACACATCGAGTTCCATCAATATTCCTGCGTACCCTTGGTCGCGGTTTAGCAAAACTTGGCATTGGCATCAAGCTTATCTACATTATTCCAACAGCGACAGTGGTATCAGGTTTCTTGATCTTCGCGGAACCTGAAAACGTTTCCAAGGGAAGGACTAAATTCACTTGATGGTGATAGAGGAATCATCCGAGACAGGAAACTGGTCTGTTATCTTCATATCGTTAATGACGTTTACTTCGAGGGTGTTGCTCGACTCGCACTGCAAGATAAAAGCTGGATGGCTACGCTAATCGATAGTTCATGTTGCGGCATATGTCGTACCTACCGAAGAACAGGTAAAGTGTTTCTTCGGGGCTGACCACAAGTATTCTGGTGTGTACGATGAAACGTCTGCTGACATAAATGCTGGCTTTTCCGCCAAGCATTCCGCAATCGTGATTTTTGTCTAGTTATCTGTCTGTCCGTAAGTCAGGAACAGGAACAGTAGAATTTTTAGACAGGACTAGTACCCGGATAAGTTTTGAATCCATGTTTAGAAATGGTGATCTGACAATAATCACACGATGGAAATGTTATTTTTAGGTAGACCAAGAGAGACGAGTAAGACAAGAGGAGCACTAAAATAAGATACATACTGGGTCTGTGTTGTCATTTAACCTCTGGAGTAATCCACTCGAATACCGTATAGAACCATCCAGGTAGAGTATAAATGTAGATTCCACGAACAAGTACGAAGATGAGCACCATAAATCTTGACCTCTTCAGTGCTGTCTGCGGACATGCTCATCAAAGTCATTTTACAGAGTCTTTGATTTCTAACATGACTCGCAAGGAATTTTTGCTCCAAAGCTATCTTCGGTTCTATTTGACCAGGTTCTGACCAGGTTCATCGTGGAGTCGGGTTAATTCAGTATCCAGGCCTTCTCCTGTCGTTTCAGAGTACGTCGTCGCTCACCCCAACGGCATTGAAATTGAGTGGATCAAGGTATACTTGCAGTAAATCAATGACGAGTTTCTTTTTGCCAAGGATGTTTGGTAGGTCACTGATGTTGACTCTGTCGACTTTGTTAAAACCAAGTTTATATCCAACCTAACAATATCAGCACGCAACGAGTATCTAGAAAAGATACAGCGACATTGCATTCCTTTACAGCTACAAGCTTAGAGAACTATTGAAAACCAAGGGCTCTTCTCGATTTTCATCTACTTTGTACATAAGTAAGTGTATTCAGGACGACTTGCTTAATAGACCCAGCTTATGACTCAGCCAACACGCAGTCCAACACAGCACAACGTTTCTCCTCCAGTACCACTTTGATAGCTTCCGCAATGCTTTGTTCCACCGCAGCTTGACCGGCAAATTCCCCAACACCCAGTTTACGTCCCCAAGCCCAGCCTGAAGATGCAGCAACCGCTATTTGAGAGTAGTCTGGGCAATCAGGTCCGAAGCCAGTCGTCAATCGGTCAATTGACGCTTGACTTCCGAAACCCGTGGGATGTACACCCATCATGGAATACTTTGGTGCCTAATTTACACAAGGGTCAACATAGAGCAACAAGCAATATAAAAGTGTGCGCCATACTGTCCAACCGCCGTTATTCAAGACTACCGTCAGGAAGGGCTATTCGAACTTGATTCAGCTGTGAGAAAGCGTCTCAGTTATCGTGTGACGCACTGTCTGATATCTCCTTGCCATCCAAAAAGCAGTACTTGGAACACTGAACATGAAAGATCCATCACCAACAATAACAACAATGAGCTCAAAATCCTTCCCTGAAACTCGCGCGCCAAGAGAGGCACCAACTGCAGCACCCAAAGACCATCCCAGAGAAGAGCCTCCGGAGCTCAGAATGTGGCCTGGTGTCTCAGATCGAATGTGGTTCCAGACAGGCGTGAAGTTGCTAACACTTTCGTTGAGGAAAAGAACTTTGTTACCTTTACTAGGTGTTAAAGTCTGGATGCCTTTTCTGACAGTGCCAAGCAGAACTGGAAGGGGAAGAGTCGATTCTCTAGAGCTGTCCAAATATCTAACCTCCAGAGCATCCCAGAGTTCTATCTGTTTCTGGTGCTCCTCTCTCAGTGTCTTCCCTCTGTCTTGTATCGCTTTACTTTTGCGAGCGCCTTCTCCTATCTCTGTACCTTGACCCATGATGTCCTGTATTGCCTCCACAAGCTGGGTTAGAGCGATTTCAGCATCTGCTCTACAAACAAGTTCTGCAGGAATGCCAGAATATCCAACGCTAGCCTGAAGGGGATCAGCATCATCGATAACGAAGATCCGAGCAGATGATGGAGGTGCTTGATTCCCTGGTAACCATGGTAAGCCAGAGTCAATGACAACTATGACATCAGCCGACTTGAGGTAAGAGGTATGAGTTTCAAGGTAGGTGACTCCAAGGCTGTAAGGATGAGAAAAAGGACAGTTGAGTGCTTGCGGTATAGTCGAGATCACGGGTATTACAAGAAGTGTGGATAACATGAGAAGCGGAGAAACTGCACGAGGGTTTCGACCTAGTCGGGATGTAATGATAAGAGGATGTTGAGCTGTGAGAAGAGCAGTTCCAATTCTCTGGGTGACTAACAGGTACGCCAAGATGATGATTAGACGGTCTCAATCAGCTTTTTTGATGATACTCACCATCCGGAGATAGAGCGCCAGGTGCGATAGGTGGCGCCTTTGCCACGCTAGTAGTGATTTTTCTAAAGGTTTCATAGTCCAGCTCTTCTTCCATGGTCTCACGACGAGCCCAGAGATAGACAGGACCCTTGGGTTCACTTGTTGCACTTCAAATTAAGACTTTAATCAGACTTAACATTTCATAATAAGGACTCTCGTACAATTGGAGTCCACGTCGGACAGCATGGGGTATCGTTGCAGCACTATTGAGTTGTGTAGTATGACGCATGTACTGGCGAACAATCGAGGGCTGATCTGGAATATCTGAACAATGCATTCAAAGTCAGCACCTAACCAGGACAGGCGAAGAACAAACCTTGAAACCACATTATCCACTCGTTCCGTGACCCTTTGTGTTCGTTTTCGAGACTGAAAGGTGAAGCGCCTGCATATATAAGAACAGGTGTCCGACTGCGCTCTGCATTGTGCACTGCGCCAGCCAGAGCCTGGACAAAAAAGTGAATCATAATTCAAAACGTTTAGTAAGAGGATTGTATACCTGCGTCCCAACGTCTACATGCACAATGACAGCTGCAGGCTTTCCAACAACTTGTCCATATCCTTGTGCAGCGCTCAGTGCGACCATCTCGTTCGGGCAGGTGACAATTTGAATAGCAGTTGCCCCATTTTCATCACGCTGTCGCTCGAGATCCTCCAACATGCCAGGGTGATCTGAGCCCCAATTCACAAAGGCATGTGTTATTCCAGCGTCTGCGAGGGTTTTGAGGAAGATAGATGATGCAGTGTACATGAAAAGATTATCTGAGATTGCAAGATCAGAAATCTAGTAGGTATGCTGCGTCGCGTGTGGGATGATGGATGACACATATATGTACCTAATCATTCCCACACCCTCTCTTTTCACTCAAAAAATACAATAAATTCATTAAAAATTGGAAAAAATTGTGATTCACTTCCCTTTTTCTTCTCTTATTTTTTAAAAAAATTTAAACAGTAAATTCAATCATCACATCCAACCCAAATTGGATGTGTGGGAGTAAAACAAACATATACAAATATACAGTGATGGTGCCAGCTCATCGACTTCTCTGTCTTCAATCACTATTTCCTGTCCTCCCTCTTTGCTCTTTTACCCCTCTACTCTCTCTATACCTTGACTAGATACCAGGCCCTAGGTGTAAAGGGGACAGTACTCTATAGCTATGGTATAGAATGTGGTTGGTGTGACTAAGCTCAGGTCTACCCTCCTAGACAGACTGTTTCCTTGAGCGGTGCTGCAGTAGTATACCTGTATACCCTTCTATTAGTAACCTGGTGCTTGGGATCTATTGTGATCTTCATACACAAGGGAATAACAGTTGCTCTTTAAGAGAGTTGTTTAGAGTAGGGATCTCCTTAGGAGTGATAGTATACCTTTATTCTTAGGGTAGTTGTAAGTGAGACAGTGAGATAATTGTGAGACATGGATTCTGTTGAAGAAGAACATTGGGCTAGAAGAGCTAAGGAGTGAGCACAATGGCATATAGTTGTTTTAGAGAACTATTACTTATCTACTTTGCTCCAAAATATTCCTCTAGTGTCATGACATGGCCAAAATGACTAAGTTATTATTTATTTTCTTTTTCTTTTTCTTTTCTTTTAATTAGGAAATTGGTAGATATGCAAGATGGAATAACTAAAAAGAGATGCATGGAAGTTTATAAATAGAAGTAAACATAGGATGTGTATAAGTAGTATACTACAATCCAATAGGAACTCTATTGAGTTCTCCTTGTCAACATGGACTAGGAGAAGATCTAAGGCACCACAGTCTAAGTTCTTACACCAGAACTCAATACCACCTCCAAGCACTGTTCACCTCGAACCCTGCTCAAAATCACTTAAAGGCACAGTTGGCTTCATACCAGCCCTGCAAGTGATTTTCCCCTACCACACTTATTCCACACTCTTCCTTGCTAGAGAGCATAGTGCTCTCAAGCCTCTTGGATAGCGGGCCCTAGCTGTAAAGGGGACTTATCAGTCAGTTAGGGACTGAAGGTAGAGACACGGTACCAAGCTCAGGTACCATAATCAAGGCCAGAACTTGCAACTGAGCGTTGATAGATAGAAAGTAGTAGTATTTGCCTTATAAACCTTGTGCTGGTGGTCCATTGTGATTAGTGCATGTAGAGGAGTAATGCTGTATCCTTAGGAAGGCATTTAGGTTAGGGATCCCCTCCTTGGGGTGACAGTATAACCATAGTATTAGGGCAGTAGTTAGTAGGGCAGTAGGTGTCTAGCTGGGTGAAGATCTTGTACCCTAGTAGATGTAACATTAGTAAGATCATCCCTATTTCGACTTCTCTGGAGACATAGTACCATGTCTCTGGAACAATATAACTCTCTCATGAGCAGCATGCTCAATCAAAGGCATGCCCTGGCCAAACTAAGGGCAGAAATAGAAGGAAGGGAAGGAAGGGTATGTTGGAGTTGCAAAGGGTTTGGGCACCTAGTCCAAAATTACAGAAACAAGAGAGGAAAGGAGAAGAGGGGAACCATTCTCCAAAATAAATTTGAAGTGTTGTCAAGTAGGGTGATGCAGTGTGATGTAAAGGAGAGGATCATAAGGAAGCTGGAGACCGTGAAAGTAGAATGTTTCAAGTGTGGGGAAAAAGGGGCACAAGTGCAGAGAGTGTCCTCTTTGGAAAGGAGGAAAGAAGTTACGAGTAGTAGAAGAGATGGCGTGTGTGGCCATGTCACAAAAGGTATAGCAAAAGGAGTGGAGGAGAAGTCTGGCACACATCCTACGACGAAAAGCGCAGGAGCACTGTGGAGAGGGTATTCCAGAGGAGGCATGCCTGCTGGAGCTGGGGTGGTATACAAAGGAAGTAATAGTGTCGTATGTGGAGTGTGAAGGGTGTGGACAGAAAGGATGCCATGTGGAGGAGAATAGAGGACAGAGAGTGATTTCAGACAGGCAGAAGTGGTGTGGATGTCAGAAAAGAAGGAAGACAGAGGTGGTATGCCCCGAAAAGAGAAAGGTGCAGCAGAGCGGTGCATAGGCAGGAGTCCCAGAAGGCACAGCAAAAGAGGAGAATAGGCAAAGGGAGGTCAGATGAACCTTCAAAATGCTGAGAGAAGTGTGGTTGAATATTGGGATAGAAAGGATAGACACTCATGAGGGTGTTGCAGTAAAAGCGCTCTTGGATAGTGGTGCAATGGGGATGTTTATGGATAAGAAAATGGCAGCAAAACATGGATTTAGACTGCAGAAGCTAGAAAGACCAGTAGCAGTCAGAAATGTAGATGGAATAAACAATAGTGGAGGGGCAATTACACACCAAGTGGAAGTAAACATGTACTACAAGAGCCATGTAGAAAGAATGAGGATGGATGTATGTGATTTGGAAAAAACAGATGTGATATTGGGGATACTGTAGTTGCAAGCCCACAACCCAGAAATCAATTGGGAAACAGGGGAGGTCAAGATGACGAGATGCCCTCCATTATGTAGAAGAAACACAAAACTGAAAGAGGGGCAGAAAGTGAAGAAAGAAAAAAGGGTAATTACACTAGAAGAAAAAAAGATGGTGAGATGGGCAATGGAGGATAAAGAGGACTGGAGAAGGGATGAGGAGGTCGAAGTGGATCATAAGAAGATTGAGGAGATGGTTCCAAAGAGGTTCCTAAAATGGAGGAAGGTGTTTGGGAAGGTGGAGTTGGAAAGAATACCAACAAGGAAAATCTGGGATCATACTATAGATCTCAAAGAGACATTTAAACCATGGAAGGGAAGAATTTATTCTTTATCCAAAAATAAAAGGGACGAAGTTCAGAACTTCGTGAATAATCAACTGAGGAAGAGGTATATCAGACCATCAAAATCCCCTCAGACGTTGCCAGTATTCTTTGTAAACAAGAAGGATAGGAGTAAAAGGATAGTGATGGACTACCATAACCTGAACAACCAAACAGTAAAGAATAACTACCCACTCCCATTAATTACAGATTTAATTGACAACATGGGGAGTAAGTGAGTATTCACAAAGATGGATCTTCAGTGGGGGTTCAACAACATAAGGATCAAAGAAGGAGATGAGTAGAAGGGAGCGTTCACAACCCATGTAGGGGTCCTTTGAGCCGACAGTTATGTTCTTTGGAATGACAAATTCACCAGCCACGTTCCAAGCAATAATGAATGAAATTCTGAGAGACATGATTAACAAAGGAAAAGTGGCAGCATTTGTGGATGATGTTTTAATAGGGACAGAAACAGAAGAAGGGCATGATGAGATAGTAGAAGAAGTACTGAAATGGTTAGAGGAGAATGACTTATATGTCAAACCAGAGAAATGTGTATGGAAAGTAAGAAAGATTGGCTTCTTAGGGGTTATTATAGGACCCAATGGAATAGAGATAGAGAAGGAAAAGGTGGATGGAGTGTTAAGTTGGCCAGAACCAAAAAATGCAAAAGACGTCAGAAAATTCTTGGGCCTCGCAAATTACTACAGGAGGTTTATCAAGGATTTTGCTTGAGTAGCAAGGCCAATGAATATGCTAACAAGGAAGGACATAAAATGGCAATGGGGGGAAGAACAGCAGAAGGCATTTGATGAACTAAAAGAAATCTTTACAACTAAACCAGTCCTAGCAGCCCCAGATTTAGACAAAGAATTTAGGGTAGAAGCAGACACTTCAAACTATGCCATAGGAGGAGTACTGTCAATGAAATGCTCTGACGAATTGTGGAGACCAGTTGCTTTTATTTCTAAATCTCTAAGTGATACAGAAAGGAAACTATAAGATTCACGATAAAGAAATGTTAGTGGTGGTCAGATGTCTAGAGGCATGGAGGCACTTCTTAGAAAGAACAGTAGTAAAATTCAAGATCTGGACAGATCATAAAAATCTTGAATACTTTATGAAAGTGCAAAAGTTGAATAGATAACAAGCTAGATGGGCATTATACCTATCAAGATTTGACTTTGTGCTAAAACACATTCCAGAGACAAAAATGGGAAAAAGCAGACAGCCTGAGCAGGAGGCCAGACTGGGAGGTTGGGGTGGAAAGAGACAATAAGGATGAGACATTGGTAAAGAAAGAATGGTTAGAGAATAAAAGGACAGAGAAGGTAGAAGTAATAGTGGAAGAAGTGGATCTATTGGAGAAGATAAGACAGTTAAGAGTAAGGGATGATGAAGTAGTTAAGGCAGTAGAAGAAATGAAACGAGCAGGGAGTAAAGATGCTGAGAGATGAAGAGTGGAGGGAAGTAGATGGTATAATGTATAAGGAGGGAAAGGTGTATGTGCCAAAGGACAATATATTGAGGGCAGAGATAATCAGACTATACCATGACACACCAGTAGGGAGGACATGGAGGACAGTGGAAGATAGTGGAGCTGGTCACTCAAAACTTCTGGTGGCCAGGAGTGACTAAGGAAGTAAAACGATATGTAGAAGGGTGCAATTTCTGCTAGAGAAACAAAAACTGCACAGAACAACCAGCAGACAAACTAATGCCCAATTCAAATACCAGAGAAGCCTTGGAGTCATATATTGGCAGACTTTATCACCAAACTGCCATTAGCACAAGGATACGACTCGATCTTGGTAGTGGTGGACTGATTAACAAAAATGGTCCATTTTATTCCTACTACAGAGAAAACATTGGCAGAAGGGCTGGCTAGGTTGTTCAGAGACAATGTGTAGAAGCTGCATGGGTTACCGGAGAGTATCATCTCAGACAGGGGACCCCAATTTGCGGCAGGGTTAATGAGGGAGTTGAATAGGATATTGGGGATCGAGAGTAAATTGTCAATGGTATTCCACCCTCAAACCAATGGACAGACAGAGAGGGTTAATCAGGAATTGGAACAGTACTTAAGGATGTTTATTGACCACAGGCAGGAGCAGTGGCCTGACTGGTTAGGAACAGCAGAGTTTGCCTACAATAACAAAACGCACTCAAGTACTAAAGTGTTGCCCTTTAAGGCAAATTACAGACAAGATCCTAGAATGGGGTTTGAGATGAGAAAGAAGGGGAAATACAAAGGAGTGGAGAAATTTGTAACAAAAATGAAAGAGATCCAGGAGGAAGCAAAAGCAGTGCTAGGAAAAGCACAAGAGGAGATGAAGAAATACATAGATAGAAAGAGAGCAAAAGTTGATGAGTATAAAGTAGAAGACTTAGTAATGCTAAGTACTAAGAATCTAAAATATCAAATGGCCAGTAGGAGGACAGAAAAGTTGATGGAGAGGTTTGTAGGCCCTTACAAGATCAAGAAAATCGTATCAATGAATGTAGTTGAATTGGAGTTACCAAGCACAATAAGAATATATCCAGTAGTAAATGTTAGTAGAATACATAGATACATAGGGCAAGTTGAGGGACAAAAGAAGGAGCAATTGGCTCTAGTCATAATTGAGGGAGAAAAGGAATGGAAAGTTGAGAGGATATTAAATAGGTGACAGATTAGAGGGAAGGACAAGTACTTGGTATGATGGAAAGGATTTTACAGTAGAATCAGATACTTGGGAAGAAAGAGAAAATCTGGAGAATGTGAAGAAAGCAATTGAAGATTACAAAAAGGAATACTGGCGAGATATAGAGGACATTAGAAGACAAGAAAGAGAGGAGGGAACATTTAGAAGAGGGGAATTGCCAGGACGATTCATGGCAAGAAAACTATTTGGGTGGTTGGATAAAAGGTATGATGAAGAGTATTGGGCCAGGTTAGAAAGAAATTGGAGATGATGGAAAGGAGGGAAGACAAGAGGTTGAAGAACCATAGAAACAATAAAGAAGGAAGAAGAAGAAATTGAACAGAAAAGTTCAGAGCTTAGGGAGTGGACAGAAGAAGATAACAATGAAATGGGGAACATCTGTGACCCCTACTATGAGTTGTAAAAATCCTTGGGATGAGGAACCTTGAGAGGGGGGTTGTTATCAATGAACAGTGAATGTTCTTAGTGATCACCCTAGGTAGATGTTCAAGAAGAACTCAATGGAGTTCTTCCTTGGATTGGACTACTACTTATACTACTTTTACAGTGGCTGTACTGCTACTAGTCTACAATCACATGTTCCTCCAGAATGTTCTACAACCTTGTGACCTTATCATGTGACTTGGCTTCCTAAGTTCCCCTGCTATTTATATCTCAACCCTATTGTACACTTTGAGGTTTTGGACTAAGTGTTCAAATGCACGGGAGACTTTTCCCTGCTCGGGGCTCCCATAACAGGGGTGGTGTCATAATACAGCCAAAATGGCTAAGTCATTATTTATTTTCTTTTTCTTTTTCTTTTCTTTTCTTTTCTTTTAATTAGGAGATTGGTGAACGCATGAGATGGAATAACTAAAAAGAGATGCACAGGAGTTTATAAATAGAAGTAAACATAGAATGTGTATAAGTAGTGTACTACAATCCAATGGGAACTCTATTGAGTTCTCCTTGTCAACATGGACTAGAAGGAGATCTAAGACGCTACAGTCTAAGTTCTTACAGAAGCTAAATGAAATGTTGGAAATCGGAACAAAATTGTCAACAGCCTACCATCCACAGACAGATGGACAAACAGAAAGAGTGAACCAAGAATTGGAACAATACCTCTGTATTTTTATCAATTATAGGCAGGAGTAATGGCCAGAGTGGTTAGGGATAGTAGAATTTGCCTACAATAATAAAATCTACTCAGCAATAAAGGTTTTACCTTTTAAAGCAAACTGTGGGCAAGATCCAAGAATGGAGTTCAAAGAAAAGAGGAGGGGAAGACACAAAGCAGCAGGAGAGTTTGCGGAAAGAATGAAGAGGACTCAGGAAGAAGCAAAAGTGATACTAAAAAAGGCACAGGAGAAGATGAAGCAATATGCAAATAGGAAGAGGAGAGAGGGAGAGGAATACTGAAAAAAGAACTTAGTAATGCTAAATACAAAGAATTTGAAGTAGTAGATGAAAGAAAGAAGGACAAAAAAACTAATGGAGTGGTTTGTGGGCCTATACAAAGTGAAAAGGGTAGTCTCAACAAATATAATGAAGCTCAAATTACCAAGTACTATTAAAATACACCCATTAGTCAACATAAGTAGAGTATAACTGTATAAACTGTATAAACCACAAGTAGAGGGCTAGAAAGTAGTTCCATCACAACCAGTAGTCATAAATAGGAAAGAAGAGTATGAGATAGAAAAAATCTTAAACAGAAGGAAGATACAAGAAAGGGACAAGTTTCTAGTTCAATGGAAGAGGTATATAGCAGAGGCAGATATATGGGAAGGACAAGAAAATTTAGAAAATGTGAAAGATTTAGTTGAGGAGTTTGAAAGGGAGTATAGAAAAGAGGCCAAAGAAATTAGGCAATAGAAACTGGAAGAAGAAGAGAAGGAATTCAGTTGAGAATTACCAAGGGAGTTTATAGCCAAACTAGTATATAGATGGGGAAAAAAAAGGTATGAGAAGAAAAGGGAGAAGAGATGAGAAGAAAATTGGAACAGATGGAAAAGTTTCTCAGGATGAAAAATCTTGAAAAAGGGGCTGTGTTATGAGTTGGTTTCAAAGAAGGAAAATATCTCCCACATATTTATTAACTTGATGGAAAACCTCCAGAAATATAACACAGGGAAGATATAAATAGTGTGGGATAGTATTATGTAAGAACTATATAGTTATTAGTTATAGTCTTGTGACTATAGGAAGTAGACATACAGACTATGGTATTATGAGAGCTCTAAGAAGGAACAAGTTTCCCACACATTCAAATACTTAGTTGCAAATATCAAGTCGTACAATACAGACAAGATATAAATAGCGTGGGAACTTAAGTAATCATATCACGTGACAAGGTCATGTGATTGTAGAACATTCTAGAAGGACATATGATCGTGGACTAGTAGTGTACAGCCACTTGTAAAAGTAGTATAAGTAGGTAGTCCAATCCAACGAGAACTCCATCGAGTTCTTCCTAAACACTCACATCGAGTGGTCCTTGAGTCGTCAAGACTTAGTGATAACAAAAGAACTCGATTCCACTCCCGAGCACTGATCACCTCGATCCCTGCTCATATTTGTTCAACGCAGTTGGCTTAATTCCGGCGCTGCGAGCAAGTACCCCCATCATCACTCACTCTCTCATCTCCCTCGCTAGTGAGCACAGCGCTCACAAGCATCTTGGATAGTGGGCCCTAGCTGTAAAGGGGACTTCTCAGTCAGGAGAGACTGAGGGAGGAGACTGAACACCAAGTCCAGGTGTTTTGTTCAAGTCCTGACCTGTTAATTGGGCCTGTTAGTTACATCTTTTCCTAGTATAAGCTCTGTGCTGTCGTCCATTGTAACGGGTACATGCAGGAGATCAGCGGTTACTTCTTAAAAGACCGCTTAGCTTAGGGGTTCCCTCCTTAGGGACAATCATATATAACTTGATTAGGGCAGTAGTCAGTAAGGCAATAGGAGTCTAGATAGGAGAAGATCGTGCTCCCTGTTAGACATAGCCTTAAGAAAGCCCTGGATCGAGAATCGGAAACCGAGTCAGAATATGAATCATCACCCTCCTATTATCAATAAGCAGTGAGTGCTCTTAGTGATCACCCCAGATGGATGTTCAGGAAGAACTCAATGGAGTTCTTCTATCAAATTGCACCCCTATTTATACTACTACTACAGTGGCTGTACCCTAGAGTCCCATGGTCACATGTCCTTTTCCAGAATGTTCTGTGATCACCTGACCTTGTCACGTGATTTGGCTTACTGAGTCCTACTCTATTTATACTCCTACTCCATTGTACGCCTTAAGGTTTTGTATCAGGTGTTTAAATGCATGGGAGACTTTTTCCTGCTTGGGGTTCTCATAACATGGCCCCCCTTTCAAGTTTCCTCGTCCCGAGGAATTTTTCCATCGAAGCCAATTTTCGTCCCATCTCTTTTCCCTTTCTTTTTTGTACCTCTTTCTCCCCCAACCATATAATATTCTTGCTGTGAATTCCCTAGGTAATTCACGGCTGAACTCCTTTTCCTCCTCTTCCTGCTCTTGCCGCCTTAGTTCTTCGACTTCTTTCCCATACTCCCTCTCGAAATCTTCTACCAACTCCTTTGCATTCCCCAAGTTTTCCCTATTTTCCCAGGTATCTTCTTCCGCCATATAGCCCTTCCATCTTACCAGGAACTTTTCCTTCCCCCTGATCGTTCTTTTGTTTAGTATTTTCTCCACCTCAAATTCCTCTTCTCCTTCAATGATGACTGGTTTTGGTGGTATTTTCTTTTGTCCCTCTACCTGTGTGTTATAGAGTCGTACTCTACTTACGTTAACTACAGGATGTATTTTAATAGATTTAGGCAGTTCTAATTCTATTGCATTACTCGAGACAATCCCCTTTACTTTGTAGGGGCCTACAAAGTGTTCGGTCAGCTTCTCCGATCTTCTTCCCTTCATCTGCCATTTTAAGTCCTTCGTACTTAGCAGCACCAGGTCCCCTACTTTGTATTCCTCCCCCTCTCCTCTCCTCCTGTTTGCGAATTTCTTCATCTCCTCCTGTGCTTTCTTTAGTGCTGCCTTTGCTTCCTTCTGTATTCTCTTCATTTTTTCTATAAATTTTCCCACTGCTTCATACTTTCCTTTCCTTCTTCCCTCGAATCCCATCCTTGGGTCTTGGCCATAGTTTACTTTGAACGGCGAGTTTTTTGTTGCTGCATGAATCTTGTTGTTGTATGCAAATTCCACTGTTCCTAACCAGTCTGGCCACTGCTCTTGCCTGTGATCGATGAAGACCCTCAGATACTGTTCTAACTCCTGGTTTGTCCTCTCCGTTTGACCATCTGTTTGAGGATGATAGGCCGTCGAGAGTTTTGTCTGGATTCCCAGCAAGTTATTTAATTCCTTCATCATCCCCGCTGCAAATTGTACTCCCCTATCCGATATGACGCTTTCTGGGAGCCCATGTAATTTCCATACATGGTCTCGGAATAGCTTTGCAAGTCCCTCTGCTGATGTCTTTTCTGTTGTTGCTATGAAGTGTGCCATTTTGCTAAAACGGTCACATACTACTAGAATGGCATCGTATCCTTGGGCTAATGGCAGCTTGGTGATGAAATCTGCTGATATATGGCTCCATGGTTTTTCGGGGATCGCATTGGGCATCAGCTTTCCTGCTGGTACTTCGCTCCGGTTTTTGTACCTCTGGCACGCATCACATCCATCCACATATCTCCCCACCTCTTTCGTTACTCCTGGCCACCAGTAGTTCCTGGCGACCAACTCTGCCGTCTTCCATCTTCCTCCGTGTCCTCCTATTGGAGTATCGTGATGTAGTTGGATTATCTCCCTCCTGAGATCTCCCTCTGGTACATATATCCTTCCCTCCTTTAGTATTATTCCGTCCTCTACCTCCCATTCTTCATTTTTTAGTGCTTTTATTCCCACCTTTTTTAGCTCTTCCACTGCTTTCACTATCCTTTCATCCCCTTCCTGCGCCTTTTTGATTCTTTTTCTGAGATCTTCTTCTTTCACCATCATTTCCACCCCTCTAATCCACTCCGGCTTTATTAGTTTCTGGTCTTTCGTTGTCCTTTTCCACCCCTTCTTGCCAGTCCGGTCTTCTGCTCAATCGTCTGCCTTCCCCATGCTTTTTCCAGGGATATGCTTCAATGCAAAATTAAATCTCGACAGGTATAGGGCCCATCTTGCTTGTCTGCGATTTAGTTTCTGGTTTGCCATGAAGTACTGGAGGTTCTTATGATCTGTCCAGATTTCGAATTTGAGCTTCGCTCCTTCCAGATAATGCCTCCATGCTTCTAGGCACCTTATGACTGCCAACATCTCTTTATCATGAATTTTGTAGTTTCGTTCCGTAGCATTCAACGATTTGGAGATGAAGGCTACTGGCCTCCACTTCTCATCTTTGCACTTCATTGACAGTACCCCTCCTGTTGCATAGTCTGAGGCGTCTGCTTCCACTCTCATTTCTTTGTCGATATCTGGAATGGCTAGGACGGGTTCAGTGGTGAATACCGCTTTAAGTTTCTCGAATGCCTCCTCCTGTTCCTTTTCCCATTTCCATTTTTGCTCCTTCCTGACTAGCACATGTAGTGGGGCTGCTATCCTGGCGAAGTCTTTTATGAACCTCCTGTAGTAATTGGCAAGGCCTAAGAACTTTTGTACTTCCTTGACGTTCTTAGATGCTGGCCAGCTCAGGACTCCTTCTACCTTTTCCTTTTGCATCTCTACTCCCTTTGGGCCGATTACTACTCCCAGGAACTCTACTTCTCTCACTTTCCATTTGCACTTCTCTGGCTTTACAAACAGATCGTTCTCTTCCAATCTCCTTAGTACTTCCTCTACTAGTTCATCATGACCCTCCTCTGTATCCGTGGCTACTAAAATGTCGTCGATGAAGGTTGCTGTGTCCCCTTGGTTTATGAGGTCCCTGAACAGATCGTTCATTATCGTTTGGAAGGTGGCAGGGGAGTTTGTTAACCCAAAGTACATAACTGTGGGCTCGTATGCTCTGATATGCGTCATGAATGCAGCCTTCCATTCATCTCCTTTCTTGATTCTGACATTGTTGTATCCCCATCTTAAGTCCAACTTTGTAAACACCTTCCTCTTTCCTACTCCATCTAGTATGTCTGCGATAAGGGGTAAAGGGTACCCATTTTTTATCGTCCACTGATTTATGTGTTGATAGTCTTGCACCATTCTCTGTGTACCATCCTTTTTTGCTACAAAGTGTACTGGTGATGTTTGAGGTGATTTAGAGGGTCGGATGTACCCTTTCCTCAGCTGGTCTTCCACAAATGTCTGTACCTCCTCTCTTTCTTCTCTTGATAGTGAGTATACCTTCCCCTTTTTTGGCGTAAACCCCTCCTTTAGTTCTATGGCGTGGTCCCAGGTTTTTCGCACCGGCATCCTCTCCGACTCTCTCTTTCCAAATACTTTTTTCCACTTCCAGAATTTCCTGGGCACCAGTTTTCTTAACGTTTCCTCGTCTTCATCCTTTTCCATTCTCCTTGTTTCCTTTCTGCCTTCCTTTTGCTTTCCTCTGCCACATATCGGTGGACAACGTGTCATTTTTACTTCTCCCTTTTCCCAGTCTATCTCGATTATGGGCTGCTAGCCATGGCATGCCCAGTATCAGCTCCGTTTTTCCCAAGTTACATACATCCATCCTTGCCCTTTCCATATGCCCTTTGAAGAACATATTACACTCGACCTGGTGTGTTATGGCTCCCCCTACATTTATCATTCCATCCACATTTCTAACCAAGAGGGGTTTTTTTAGCTTTTCCATTTTAAACCCCTTTTCTTTGGCAAAGGTTGCGTTCATGAACAGACCTGTTGCCCCACTATCCAATAGTGCTTTCACTGCTACCCCCTCGTGATTTTCCAGCTTTTCTAATCCTACTTTCAACCAGACTTCCCTTAACGGCCATAGTGTGCGCCGTACATCTCTTACTCTCTCAGTTGTATTGATGGAATTTGATTTATTGCCCAATTTTTCTGGGTGCAATACACTGTATACATTATTGGAGGCCAGTCGAGAGCTCACTGTCCTCCATTTTCTTTTGCCAACTCCTGCGGCGTTTCTACTACCCTTCCCTTGTGTCTTTTCCCAACAATTTTTGGCCATATGGCCCCACTTCCTGCATACGTAGCATGTCCTATCTCCTCCTCTTCCTCTATCCACGTCCATTGCGTTTGGGTCTCTCCTTGGACCCACCTGAACTCCTCCCATATTCCCTCCTCTTCCCCTATATCCTCCTTCTGTTCTCCACGTTATTTGTCCCCCCCTTCCTCCATATGATCCCCCTCCTCTTGGCTGCGCATTTCCCCCCAGGCGCGCCGCATTTCTCCCCAACATTCTTTCCTCCATCCTGCTCTGCCTCTGGTTTCTGTCTAGCCTTACCGCCCTTTCTTGCCATTCTCCAATGGTGGTTGGCAGTTCTTCTGCCTCAGCCAGCTTCCTCCTAATACCCCCGTTTAATCCTCTTTTGAATTCTTCAATGAGGGGCCTTCCCTCATAGCCACTCCCCCTGGCGACCTTTTTAAATTCCTGCACATACTCGTCGCAGGTCCTTCCTCCTTGCTCAATTGTTCTCAGCTGTTCTATTTTCCTTTCTTCTTCCGATGTCTCCCCAAAGTCATCCGTATTTTTGCAAACAGCTGTTCCGCCGTTTCTACCTCTGACTCTCCTTTGGCCAACTCATCCAGCAGGTTGTCCTTCCATGCCTCTGCTACTCCTCCCTGCACATATGATAATACCCAGGCC